>CM053600.1:72953014-72964255 GCA_028646575.1 Pseudocheirus occidentalis | reverse complement strand
CCAACCCAACATTGACAGTAATGTGCCTTCCTGACTCCCCAAGACAGAGCCCATCAATCCTTGTGTGTATCCCCTCTCATCTTCTCCACCCCCCCCTTCAAGAATTCTTAGCATCATGACTGGCTCTTGCCTCCTTCTCTCTCCTCTTCGAGGAAGACGAATCTCTAAGTCCCAGCATTCTCTTTCCTTCTAAGACCTGGCTCCAGCGGCCATCCCTGTTCTCATGCATCTTAAGCCATTTCCTTTCCACTGGCTCCTCATCTCCATATATTCACATTTTTTAGTCCTACAAAGGTCTTTCCTCAATTGGCTACCTCCTTCTATCTCTTTTCTAATTCACAGCCAGACTTCTTGAACAAGATGTCCATATCCAATTCCAATATCCTCGCTACCTATTAAATACTCAAATCTTCGAAATGTGGCTTCTGTTCTCTCTATTCTGTTTAAATTGCCTTCCCAAATATCACCACTGATGTCTGCAAAATTAGCTGTAATAAATAGCCTTTCCCCAGTGCTCTCTCTCTTTGCTCTCTCTGTAGCTTTTGAATCCGTTAACAACCTTTTCCTTCTGCACACTCATAGGCTTAAAGATCTAGAAAATGCATTCTTAATATTTTTGTGTCATAGACCCCTTTGGAAATCTAGTGAAGTCTATGGACCCCTCTGAGAATAATTTTTAGATGCATAATATAAAATTCATAAGATTACAAAGGAGACCAATTATACTAAAATACAAGTATCAAAATATGATCAAAGAAGTTAAGAATTTTGCATCTAGAGCTTAAAGAGTCCTTAGGGTCCATCTCGTCCAACACCTCCCATTTTACAGATGAGGAAACTGAGCCTCAGAATATTAAGTGACTTGTCTAACATTACACAAGAAGTGAGTGAGTCAGAATTTGAAGGTTCTTCTTACTGCAGGATCAGTATTCTTTTTACTGTTCAATCTTGCTTCAGAGACACCCCCATCCTCCTTTTTTTCCCTGACTCTGAGTTCAGCACTACCTAGTTGTTCAATGGAGGCAAATTCCCAAGACGTTTTGTTTGTACCTCTATTATGGACTTATCTATATACATACATTAATAATACACATTATTCTGTGCTATAGAACCAGCGTAGAGAGGAAAAGTGTTTTGTTATGGTTATTTTGGTGTTACACACTTATACTAGGCTATATAAATGATATGAATTCATGGATGATGTGTGTAACTGAACTTTATCTTCCCTAGTACCTAGCATTGTATGCTGCACATAGTAGGTATTTAATATAAATATATATTTTCCTGAATTGAGTAAACTAAAACCTGGTTGCTAAGACACAAGATGCTTCAGGGAGCTCCAAGTAGAGAGGGACCCGAGAAACCATTCAGTCCTCTCTGTACATGAACAAGAATTCCATTCTCAACATTCTTGACAAGTGGTTCTCTGACATTCACTCATCGATCTCTAATAAAGGACATCCTGTGACATTCTGAGATACCCTATTCCACTTTCAACTTGTAGAAGTTATAGAAATTTTTCCTTACATCTTCATCTTCTACCCATTGTTCTGAGTTCTCCCCTCTGGGGTCAATCAGAGTAAATTAAACTCCCCTTCCATTGGAGAATTCTGTAAATATATGAAGACTGCTATCATTCCCACTCCCACCCTCCCAGTGTTTTACAATTCCAGTCTAAGTATTCCCTGTCCCTTTGACTATTTTTTTGTATATGCTCATTATGAACTGTTTTTAGAAGCATCTTCCACTCTTCCCCAGCTCTTAATGAAACTGATCATGAAACAACTGACTTCCCTTCATTCTTCAAAGCCTGTAGGAAATGTTTGTCTGTATTTCTGAGAACCCTCTCTGTCTCATATTTAAAGCCTGAAGAAGCAGGAACCTGCTATTTGACACTAAAGACTCCTTAGTTATTGAGGTAGACCCCTCTAGCCCCATCTTTTTGTGGCCTTCCTCCTCTGAATGTACTCAGGTTGATTAATATCCTTTTAAAAAATATGGTGACCAAAAGAGATCATAGAAGTGGGAAAAGGACTTGTATGTACAAAAATATTTATAGCAGCTCTTTTTGTGGTGGCAAAGAATTGGAAATCAAAGGGATGGCCATCAATTGGGGAATGGCTAAACAAGTTGTGGTATATGAAAGTAATGGTATACTATTGTGCTATAAGAAATGAGGAGCAGATGGACTTCATAATAACCTGGATAGACTTGTATAGACTGATACTGAGTGAGGAGAGCAGAACCAGGAGAACATTGGACATAATTATAGACACGTCGTATCTGTGACGACTAACTTTGATAGACTGGGCTCTTCTCAGCGATGCAAGGTTATAAGAAAACTCCAAAAGACTCATGATAGAAAGAGATAACCACACCCAGAGAAAGAACTACAGAGTCTGAATGCAGATTGAAGCAAACTACTTGCTTTCTCTCCTTTGTGTTTGGTTTTGTTTCATTCCTTCTCTCTTGCTCACTCCATTAGTTATAATTCTTCTTTACAACTTGACTAATGTTTAATGAGAAGTTATTTGTAGAATCTATATCAGATAGCATGCTGCCATGGGGGAGGGAGCGAGAAGGAGAAGAAGGGGAAGAAAATTTGGAACTCAAGGGATTGTGGAACTGAATATTGTAAATTAAAATTAAATAAATAATTTCTAAAAATAAAAATATGATGACTAGAACTGGTAATACTTCTACTATGGCCTTCCTAGGGGAGAGTAATTGGAACTACCATTTTTCCTTCTTCTGAGCAAGGGGTCTGTGTCTACACGTGGGCAGCAAGAAGAAACCAGGGGACTTTGTGGAAGGGAACGCAGAATAAATCTCTAGCTCCATTCCTGGTTATGGAGCTGTTATTAGAGTGGAGTTAAAGAGAGAGCCTAGCTAGTAAGAGTGATCAATCATGTTTTGAAAACAAGCATTCCTGGTATCCCATCAGACAGGTATTCTGCAAAAGAATAAATTACTTTTTAGGCCTCAACCAACATAAATGATTCAAAATTTAATGTTTTACAAACTAATCCAATAATTCAAGGTCTCAAAAATGGTTCCCCCTAAAGTTCAGAGTCCTACAATTTTGCCTGACCTGTAGTGGACTAAGTTTCTCTTTTCTAATGGAAAGTCCCAAATGATCTCCCAGAATACACTGAGTTTTCCAATGAGGTACTGGGGTCCTGAGGTAGACTCAAGTTGTTCCCTCTTCTTGAGTTGATATCAAATATTCCTGAGAGGAAATTCTTCTCCTGAGGCTCTTTAGTACATGGGCAACCTATGCGCTTCTCCAGTGGATCTCAGCAAAGCCACAGGGCATAACAAATGGCAAGATAATAATTTCTTGAATGAGTCCCTTTAACACAAAGATGACTTGGAATTTCTCCAATGGATCCCAGCACTATTATTTGTTGCTGCTGCTATTTTGTTGAGTGATTTCAGTTGTGTGTCTGGTTCTCTGTGACCCCATTTGTCTTTTTTGTTTGTTTGTTTGTTTTGGCAAAGATAACTTGCCATGAAGTAGTTTTCCATTTCCTTCTCCAGTTCATTTTATAGATGAGGAAAAGAGACAGATAGGTTTAAGTGACTTGCCTAGGGTCACACGGCTAAGTGTCTGAGGACAGATTTGAACTCAGGAAGATGAGTCTTCTTGACTCCAGACCCAGCACTCTGTCCACTACACCACCTTGCATCATGCTGCTCATTTAAATTATCATTATGATGGACTCAGCAATGCAACAGATTTTTAGTCCTTAAGCATTTAATCATGCAAAAGTTTTCTCAAAGCAATTGCTCAGACTTATAAAGGAAACATCAAAAAATTGATTATATAATTAGAGTCTTAAAAAGAAAAACAAACATTTACCTTTCTTTAGTGTATAACTATAAAACATCCAAACTAAAGATACTAGATGAACTTTCTCAGGACAGGGCCCTTGTGCTACCTCACACCTGCAGTTTGAATTCCAGAGGGGACTACTGTCCTATATTTAAGATACTCTGTGGATCTGCATGCTTAAAATTATAGCTTACTGGCCCTTAATGATGTGTATAATTTTTAATAGTCATAGGGCACAACTAGCTCAAAGCAAAGGTATTTACTGGAATACCAAAACAAGAAGATTTAAAATAGAACATTCCCACCCAGCCCTGTGAATTTAGGGCTCACTCTGCTGAAAAAAAAATAGATATCATTAACTAGGAGAATTAGCAAGCACAGAAATCATTCTTGATCACACACAGGTAATATCTATGCATGTATATTATTCCCTCTTTGAACCATTCTAATGAGAGCAAGGTTCAAGCATTGCACAACTCCCCCTCCGTCTTTTCCTCCACTGAAACAGCTCTTTTGTATCTTTTCCTGATCCTATTCTACCTCTCCCTTCACTCTTGTCCCAATATAGTCTTCTTTCTCGTACCTTAATTTTGTCTTTCTGGGGAGGAATACCTGTAGATGGACGACTCACATCACTAACACTGCAGCTTCCCTGATATCCTCCCCCGGTATCCCCTGGAGTGCTCTCTACCAGGCAAGACATTTTTGGTCCAGTTCTGCAGAGTTTAATGGGAGTTTTGGTTTGTTTTGGTCACACTGTTTTGCTAGGTGACTGTGGTCTCTGATTGCCTTAACATACTGCTTGGTTCTTTAAGAAAGAATGAGATTTTTACTCTAAGACCATCAGCAAGTCATGCTGAATCTGTTTTCTCAGAAGCTTGACTCTGAGGGCTGCTAATTCTGAGCAGCAAAATCAAACTCTCTCTTCCTGTGAACTCTTTTTAAATAAAAGGTTGGGCTTTAGGAAGCAATGCTCTTAAATATCTTTCCCAGGCTGCATGCAAGCATGTCTCCTATAGTCACATGTTTCTACCACAAGATGTTCTGGGCAACACAAAGGAAAGTAAAGAGAAAAGCTTTTGCCAACTTGAAGCACTTTGTAAGAGGCATGTCTGAGTTGGCCATTTTCTTGATTGACTTGGAATGAGGGTGGCTTGCTTTTTCTCTAGGTTTCAAGGTGATATAACTGAATCTTTCAGCCAATCATCATCAGCTCTCTGTATCTTATCTCACCAATGACCAACACTATTATTGCATTAGGATGGCTGAAAAGCTTTTTCATTTTTCTCGTAATTGATAATGACCTTATGCTATCAGGTTGTTTAGTAAAAAGTACCCAAATTGCATTAGGGACTTCCCCTTATCAAACTCCTTCATGCCTAGAATCCAATATCTTCAAGAGTAGGGAATCTGCCACTTCATGTGCCAACTCCAGTTTTTAGGAAACTGTCTATAGTATTCTTCTTCTCCTTCAGGTTTAGCTGAAATATCCCTCCAGCCCCTCTCTTTCTAACACACACACACACACACACATACTTCTTCTTAAACTACACAAAGATCATTGATCAACATGCAGAAATCTTGTTATATAATTTCTTTTACATACCACAGTTTCTCAAATTACGAGAGAGAGAGGTAGATAGATAGATAGATAGATAGATAGATAGATAGATAGATAGATAGATAGATAGATAGATAGCCTTTACATTCTTCTTCAGGCTAAACATCTTCAGTTTCCCTGGTGCCTTCACGTGACATTGTTTGAATCCTTTCACCATCTTGGTCACCCTCTTCTGGATGAGATTCACTTGTCAGCAGTCCTCCTAAAATTGACAGCTGGAAATGAACCCTCCACATGGGGACTGACCAGAGCAGACCAAAGTGAGACCCCCTTCAGGGCTGTTCCAGTTACTGTAACTTTATGGATAGAACCTAGATCAGATAAGTTAATTTTGAGCAAACATATCACACTGACTCATATTGAGGTTATAGGCAACTAAAGCCCTCAAGTCTTTTCTTCACATGAACTGTCGTCTAGTTATACCTTTCCTGTCCTGTAATTCTATACATTTTTAACCCCCATGAAAGATTTGAAGTTTATGCCTTTTTAATTCAATATTATTATTTTTCTTTTCTTCCAATCTTTTGAGAACTTGTTGAATCATCATTCCACTTTCCAACATAAAAATCGACAGCCTGATATAGTGGAAAGAATGCTCACTGTGGGATCAGAAGAGCTAAATTCAAATCCTGCCTTTCTCATTTACTGCCTGCATGACTTTGGGCAGATTACCTACCCATTCTGGGCCTCAGTTTCCCCCTGGAAAATGAGGTGTTTAGAATAGATGGCCTGTAATATCCTTTATAGTTTTATATCTATGATACTATGGTCTTATGTCATTGGCTATACCTTCTGACTTATGTTTTCTGCCAATCTGATAATACTATTGTCAGAGTTTTCCTTTATATTCCAATAGATTTATAATCTCACTGATGTTCCAGTGAGGCCGGTCACAACCATCCACATCTTCCCATCCTGCATGAATCTGTAAGTATGTATATGAGCATATATATATATATGTACACATGCGTATACACATGTGTATGGCTACAGATCTTGGCTAAGAGGCCTTGCAGTATTTCAGAACTTGATGAAAGCAATTCATTGTGACCCAGAAAAAGAAACATTCATAGAAATTCACTATCCACGGAAAATCTGTATTTAACCTGGACTCTACATTAGATTGTGGGCAGCTAGGAGATGCAGGAGATAGAACACTGGGTCAGGAATCAGGAAG
This sequence comes from Pseudocheirus occidentalis, assembly GCA_028646575.1. NCBI lineage: Eukaryota > Metazoa > Chordata > Mammalia > Diprotodontia > Pseudocheiridae > Pseudocheirus > Pseudocheirus occidentalis. Next base: position 72,957,622 of record CM053600.1, on the reverse strand, counting down.
ACCTGAGTTCAAATCCAGCTACCGACACTTACTAGCTATGTGACCCTGGGCAACTCCCTTAACCCCGTTTGTCTCAGTTTCATCTGTAAAATGAACCAGAGAAGGAAATAGTCAAGAAAAGCCAAATGGGACCACAAAGAGTCAGACATGAAGGAAAGTGACTAACTGTATTAGATTTCCTCCACAAGAGTAGTGAAAACCTCTGTAAGCACATGTCTCTTTGCTTCATACCTTGTCTAATGTTAATTACCAGATGGCAAGGAAACAGGAGTCTCTATATCTTGTGTCTTTCTAGGAATCTTGTGTTATTTGATGTTTACATGTGAGATATCAGAAGAGATTCCTTAAAGTTTCATTTTGCTCTATAAAATCAAATACATTTAAAAATGATCAACAAATAATAAGCACAGTGGCTTCATGTATATTTTACATTTTTCAGTCCCTTGTGGTATGGAAAAGATGTCTACTGTGAAATATTGTTCATGCATGCCTGTCTATTCCCTACTATTACCTTCATTAAGATGCCCTCAATGCATGTAATCAAATCTGGGCTCAGACACTTAGTAGTTGTGTGACCCTGGGCAAGTCACTTAACCCCAATTGCAGAAAGTCAGGAAGGGAAAGAGGGAAGGAAGGCAGGCAGGCAGGCAGGAAGGAAGGATGGAGGGAAGGAAGGAAGGAAGGAAGGAGGGAAGGAAGGAAGGATGAAGGGAAGGAAGGAAGGAAGGAAGGAAGGAAAGAAGGAGGGAAGGAAGGAAGGAAGAATAAAAGGATCCTTCTAGATGGAGGCATATGCTCTGATTTGAAGGAAGCTAGAGATTTCATAAGGCAGAGGTGAGGAGGGAGAACACTATAGGCATGGTAGATAGTCTGTGCAGGTTCTAATTTCTCCTAGAAACAGGAGATGGAACGCTATGTACAGAGAACAACCACTAGGTCTGTTTGGTTGTCACAGAGGGGGAGCAATATATGATTGCTTTGGGAAGATAATAGGCTAGGGTAAAAATGTGAAGTGCTTTAAATATCAGGCAAAAAAAGTTTGTATTTTATCCTGGAGGCAATAGGGGACTTGATGAAGCTTCTTAAGATGGGAAATGACATGATTAGACCTATGTTAGGTGGCCCAGGGGATAGAGTATCAAGCCAGGAGACAGAAAAAAATTCATTCTCCTGAGTTCAAGTCTGGACTCCTACACTAGCTGTGTAACTCTGGGCAAGTCACTTAACCCTGTTTGCCTCAGTTTCCTCATCTGTAAAATGACACGGAGAAGGAAATGGAAAACCACTCCAGTATCTTTGTCAAGAAAACCCCAAATGGGGTGACAAAGAGTCAGACTAGACTGAAAAACATCTGAACAACAACAACAGATCTATGATTTATAAATGCCAATTTTGTAGCTGTGCAGAAGATAGATTAGTGAAATGGAAGTAGACAGATGGACGAATACAATCATGAATTTGATGAGGGTCTGAATGCACTGTTTGAACAAAAGCATTGTCTCTTGTAATATTTTGTTTCCCAAAGACCAATCTAGATATTGTATAATAGAAGGCTACAGTTACATTTGCATACAGTTTAATGATACATAGGAAAGAGCTCTCTCAATCTGCAGTCTGCTGAGGACCTGGGTTCAAATTTCAACTTTGTTCCTTAATATCTTGTGACTTTGAATAAGCTCTTTAGCCTCTCTGAAATTCAGGTTGCTGATTTATAAAATGAGGGGACTGGACCAGTTTATATAAAAGGTCCTTTTCAGCCATAAATCCCATGATCCTACGAACAAAATTTATATACCTGATTACTTGCGGGAAGGTTGGAGTTGGGGATTCACACTTAGGCAAAGAGAGGGTTGTAAAAGACAAGATTCCAACTCTGAGGTTTTATGATTCTACAACCAATTCAACCAATACTTAGTCAGTTTTCAAATGAATACGCTCATCGGTGCTTCTTAGATCCTCAAACGGCACAGAACAATCATAATAATTTTCATTTGAAAATTGCCCAAGTGTAGATATAATTGTCCAGCTTTTTCTCAAGGCAGAACCATAGACTCGCAGGGATAGACGTGACCCTGGACATCATCAATTTTGGTACATCAACAAGCACTGCCAGTCAGTGTGTGTTTATTTAGAAATAAAGAGCAAAAAAAAATAATAAATAATATATAAAATTTAAAAATAAATAAATAAAATTTAAAATAAATAAAAAGCAAAAAGAAAGACATTCTCGGCCCTTCTGGAGCTTATATCCTAAGTGGAGGAAGACAATGTATAGAAAGTAGGGGCTAGGGAAAGGTAATACACTTGCAAAGGAGCATGGTGGCTAAGTCTGGAGAATCAAACAGTCAATCAGTTGTCAGGTACTTTTAAATGTCAACTATGTGCCAGTCACTGTGCTAAGGGCAAGGGATACAAAGACTAACTGGGGAGACAAGATGCAAGCAATTATATCTAAACAAGCTATATAGAGGATAAATTGGAGATAACAACAGAGTGAGAAAGCATTAGCTTTGTGAGGGATCAGAAAGGCTCCTTGTAGAAGGTGGGATTTTAACTAAGATTTGAAGGAAGCCAGGGAAGCTGGGAGGCAGAGACTTCCAGACATGGGAGACAGCAAGTGAGAATGCCTGTGTATGCGAGTGCCTTGTGTGGGGAACAGCAGGAAGGACAGTGAGGGTGGGGGGACTTGGGGTAAAGTGTAAGAAGACTGGAAAGGTGGGAGGGGACTAATTTGCAAAGGGCTATGAATGTCAAACAGAGAATTTTATATTTGATCCTGGAGGTGATAGGGAGACACTAGTGTTTATAGAATGTGAGGGGTGTGTGTGTGTGTGCGTGTGTGTGTGTGTGTGTGTGTGTGTGTGTGTGAGAGAGAGAGAGAGAGAGAGAGAGAGAGAGAAGAAGGGGAGAGAGAGAGAGAGAGAGAGAGAGAGAAAGAGAGAGAGAAGAGACAGTATGTTTGAGAGAGAAAAAAAGAGAGAAAGAAAGAAAGAGGTGAAAGAGAGAGAGAGACAGTGTAAGTGAGTGAAAGAAGTGAAAACTTCTCAGACTATTTTCTAAAAATCTAGTAAGGCTTTTTGTGGGAAACAGGCCCAAGTTCCTCTTCATCAGAAATCACATGATTTACAAGGACTCAGAACTCAGAGAGGTAGGGAGTCACCCCTCTCCTCGGTGACACCTCAGCATAAGATATGCCAAATGAGGACAGAAATGCTTTCTTAAATGTACATTGGGTGGTCTGCTGTTTCCTTGTTCCAGTACTAGATTGCTGCATGTAGATTGTACACCTCACTTCCAGCCAATGGAAGAAAAGCATCAGAAGAGGGGTAGGGAAGAATTTCATGTTAGGGCTTTATAAGTTCATCATTTCCTTTTGTAAATTGCTTCTCCTTCCTGATTATTTGTGAGAAGGAGGAGGGATGCCCTTTCTTTTTTTAAAAAAAGTTAAATTTAATGTTTATTTTTAGTTTACAATATTCATTTCTACAAGATTTTGAATTACAAATTTTCTTCCCATCTTTTCCTTGCCCACCACCCCAAGATAGCAATTCCACTGTATTCCCCATCCCCAAATCTGCTTTCTCCTATATCCTCCCCCCATACATGCTCTGACTTTCCGGTATGGCAAGATGGATCTCCATACCCCAGTGCCTGTATATCTTATTTCCCAGTTGCATGTAAAAAAAATAATAATGATAATTTTAAAAAATATTTTTGATTTTAAAACTTTGATTTCCAGATTCTTTCCCTTCTTCTCTCACCACCCCTCCTTACTGGGAAGATAAGCAATTCAATATAGGTTGTACACGTGTAGTTACACAAAACATTTCCATAATGGATATATTGTGAAAGACTAACTGTATTTCCCTCCATCCTATTCACCACCCCCAACTTGTTCTATTTTCTACTTTGACCCTGTGCCTTTTCAAAAGTGTGTGCTTCTAACTAACCTATCCCCCCAATCTGCCCTCCCTTCTACCATCCGCCCTCTTATCCCCTTCCCCCCTACTTTCCTGTAGGGTAAGATTCCCAATTTAGTGTGTATGCTATTCCCTCCTTAAGCCAAATTCAATGAGAGTAAGGCTAACCCATTCCCTTTTGCCTTCCTGTTCTTCCCCTCCACTGTAACAGTTTTCGCTTGCCTCTTCTATATGAGATAGTTAATCCCATTCTGTCTCTCCCCATCTCTTCTCATTATATTCCTCTCTCACCTCTTAATTTTATTTTAACAATATCATTCCTTCCTATTCAATTGATCTTGTGCCCTCTGTCTATGTACACCTATACACACATATATACACACACTCACATATGTATTCATATACACATATACCCTCCTTTATATACATATATGTATGTATACATATACCTATATACATATACATATACATATACACATTTATTACCTTCAACTACCTTCATACTGAAAAAAGTTTCATAAGTTACAATTATCATTTTTCCATGTAGGCATATAAATAGTTCAACTTTGATAAGTTCCTTATGATTTCTTTTCCCTGTTTACCTTCTCATGCTTCTCTTCCTTCTTGTATTTGAATGTCAGATTTTCTATTCAACTCTGATTTTTTTCATCAAGAATGTTTGAAAGTC
>CM053600.1:72933517-72952914 GCA_028646575.1 Pseudocheirus occidentalis | reverse complement strand
GAATACCGTATTTCCCCCTGAAACATTATACTCAGTTTTGTTGGGTAGGTGATTCTTGGTTTTAATCCTAGCTTCTTTGACCTCTGGAATATCATATTCCAAGCCCTTTGATCCGTTAATGTAGAAGCTGCTAGATCTTGTGTTATCCTGTTTGTGTTTCCACAATATTCAAGTTGTTTCTTCTTGGCTGCTTGTAATATTTTCTCCTTGGTCTGGGAACTCTGGAACCTGAATATAATATTCCTAGGAGTTTTCTTTTTGGAATCTTTTTCAAGAGGTGATTGGTAAATTCTTTCAATTTCTATTTTGACTTCTGGTTGTAGAATATTAGGGCAATTTTCCTTGAGAATTTCTAGAAGGAAGATTTCTAGGTTCTTTTTTTGATCATGGCTTTCAGGTAGTCGTGTAACTTTTAAATTGTTTGTCCTGGATCTATTTTCAGGTCAGTGGTTTCTCCAAGGTGATATTTCACATTGCCTTCTATTTTTTTATCTGTTTGGATCTGTTTAATGGTATCTTGATTTCTCACAAAGTCATTTGCTTCCATTTGTTCCAATCTAATTCTGAAGGAATTATTCTCTTCAGTGAGTTTTTGAAATTCTTTTTCCATCTGGCAAATTTGTCTTTTTAAGGCATTCTTCTCCTCATTGGCTTTTTGGGCCTCTTTTGCCATTTGAGTTCATCTATTTTTAAGTTGTTATTTTTGTCAATCAGGTTGTTAAATCTCTTTTCATTATTTTCTTGCATCATACTCATTTCTCTTCCCAATTTTTCTTCCACTTTTCTTACTTGATTTTCAAAATCCTTCTTGAGCTCCTCCATGGCCTGTAACCAATTCATATATTTCTTGGAAGCTTTTGGTGCAGGAGTTCTGACTGTGTTGTCTTTCTGCCATTCCATGCTTTGATCCTTTTTGTCCCTCAAAAAGGAATCTAAGGTTTGATTGCTGTGTTTGCTTTGCTTCTTTTGCTCGCTCATGTTGCCACTCAACTACTTGACTTTTGAGCTCTTTGCCACAGTAAAACTCTGCTTCCAGAGAGGAGAGCTTTTGGTGGGGGGTTTGCAGCTGCCAGAGCTATTATTTGGGTGCCCTTTCTGCTGCCCCCACAAGCTCTGGCTCACTGGTGACACACCTCAGGACCACCACCCAAGACTGTGATCCAGATCTGGGCAGGTTAAAGCAAGAATGGTCACTGAATGGTCACTTGTTCCACCTATGATCTGCAGGCCAGGAGCTCTGAAGCAGCCATATGGAGGTGGCTGCTGGCTGTAGCACCTTTACCAGTTCTTGTTTTGTGGGCAGAAATGAGACAGTTCTCTGTTCCCCCAGTTCCAAGAGAGTTCTACAATGACATATTACTTTGTCTTTGGCATTTCCACTGCTTCTGGTGATCCACTCTCCTAAAGTCTACTCTAGCTGCTGATTAGGGCTGCCTTGGGGCTACAACTGCGGGCTCATGTGGAGTTGGGCTTGGCTCTCAGAGTGCTGTGATGGACCCTTCCTGTCTGCCTGCAAGGCTGCCTTCAGTGGGAGATTTGTTTCTGTCACTTTGTGTGTTTTGTAGCTGTAAAATTTGTTTAGAATCATATTTTATAGATATTTGATGTGGTTATGAGGGGAGCTCACAAAGTTTTCCTGTTTCTACACTGCCATCCTGACTCTGCCTTTTTTGCTGTTGCCCTTTAACGAGACCATGATAAACCATTCTTTTCTCCTTCCTACCTTGAGAAGTCTCTGTGTATTATTTGGGTAAGGATCTTTGTTGCACACAGCTTTGGGGTGCACACATGTGTGTGAGAGACAACAAGAGAGGGAGAGAAGAGAGAGACAGTGTGTGTGTATGTGAGAAAGACAAAGAGAGAGAGACAGACAGACAGACAGACAGACAGAGAGAGTGAGAGAAAGAGAGACAGAGAGAGAGAGAGAGAGATGTACTGATGTACTTTAGGAAGATTACTTGGACAACTCATTAGAGGATGGACTACAGTGGGGAGACACTTCAGTTGGGGAGACCAACAAGCAAACTATTGAATTAGTTTAGCTGGGATGGTGACAGTATCAAAGGAGAGGAAGGAGAGCTGGTCTGCGTACTTGTACAAGATGGAGGTTTCTGGAAGAATTCACCAATGTAATGAAGGATCTACTGGAGCAGAGTGAAGAGGCATCTGAGGAATGGTGACTAAATGCAGATAATGGAGGATAGTTAGTTAACCCCATTTCCAGTTTTCTTCCAGGGAAGGATGGGACAAAGGATGACAAAAGACTTTGGCTGGCGGTCCACTAATGACCTATGAAGCACAGCTTAGGGGAGAAAGAATCTTCTCTTTTTCAAGCAAGTACCTTGAGAGGTAGAGCTTCAAACAAAAACAAATCAGAGGGAACATACTTCACAGCAAATCTCTAAGCTGACTAAACCTGTTTTACCACCAGAAATTTTAATTCTGTTTTATAGCCAGTATCAGGAAGATAGAACATATTGCTATTTGGCTTTCCCCGGAGACTTCCATCACCAATTTGGTGGCTAAAATAATATGCCACCTTCATTTACCACTGTTTTGGTGTCAGAGTATAGGTGTTAAGAGCAGATGCAGCATTTCTAAACCCTCATTAAAAGTTTTCCCAAGAAGGACAACAACAACAACAACAACAACAACAACAACAACAACAACAACAACATTATTTAGTTCTGGAATTTTTAACCTTTTGTTGTATCATATATTCCTTTGACAATTCACTGATACCTATAAACTTTCCTCAGAATAATGTTTAGTATTAGTTAACACTAATAATATTAAATATATAAAATAAAGCACAGAAGATAATTATGAAACTAATCATCCTAAAATATAGTTATCAAAATATACTTGAGGCAATCAGGTAGTGCAATGGATAAAGTGCCAGGCTTAGAGTCAGGAAGGCCTGAGTTTAAATACGACCTCAGGAGTGGCTAGGCAGCACAGTGAATAGAGCACCAGCCCTGCAGTCAGGAGGACCTGAATCCAAATCCAGCTCCAGACACTTAATACTTAAAAACCCTGTGACCTTGGGCAAGTCACTTAACCCCAATTTTCCTGCCTTCCCCCCTCCAAAAAGACCAAAAAATATATAAATAATTGAACACACAAATAAATAAATAAATATGACCTCAAAAACTTACTAGCTGTATGACCCTGGGCAAGTCATTTAATTGCTGTCTCCCTCAGTTTACTCAATTGTAAAAAGAAGATAAATTGCAGCACTGACTTCAAATGGTGTGAAGATCAAATGAGATTATATTTGTAAAGCACTTGGCATAATACCTGATATACAGTAAGTATTTAATAAGTATTTGTTCCCTTCCCTATTAAAAAAAAACAAATTTTATACATTAAAAGGCAAGACCCCCTATTTAGGTTTTGAACTGTGGCAAAGTGATTCCATGACAAAGATTTAAATTTAGGTTATTGATCATCCAGATATCTGAAAAAGTATTATAAACACACCAGGATTTTTTTTGTTTATTGTTACGAGTCAGTAATTGCTAGAAACGGTAATTCTTAATTGACCCCACTTTTAAGAAAGGTGGAAGGAAAAGCAACAAAGAGTAGCTTTAAGCTTTTTCTGGTAGGTCGATAAGCAAGAAAATAATGCCGAAATTAGGTAGATTCTCCCATTTAACATATAATCTATTGGATTAATGTGTTTATAGAATGTCTCCCAATATGTTCAGGAACATTTTGAATGCATTACCTGAATTTAAAAAGTCTCTGGGCAACTGCGAATTTACATTCCCTTCTTTCCAAACAGGAAACATTAATAAAATGTAACAGCAAAAGAGGGACATAATGAAACACAAAGCATTTTCCAACAGCCCAGCATTAATCTCTGTAACAATTCATTATTCCCTTTTAGAAGTAATGGCAAGGCAGGGGACCCAGAACTGCATAATGGATTCTCCTCGGAAGAGTTTATCTACTGTGAAAGAAGGACTCTTACAGTTCCTGCAGTGACTCCAAGCAGATCAGCTCAGTTTAGGTTTTGATGAGAATGGCATCACCCTTTGAGTCACTGCTTTCCCACTCTAGCCACTTGGGGAAACACAGCACTATCATGTTATAAACTGCAAGCTTTTCTCTAGCTGAAATACAGTTTTGTCTTCACACCTGAGAAATGGAGAAACAGTTAAGTGGCCTTCAAGAAGAAGAAAGGCCGATTCAGAATGGGGCATCTTTCCTCTAAGGAAACTACTCTTCACTAGAAGCCAAAGCAACTTCTTCATTTGCTGGACAGATCCATACACCACAACCTTTCTTCCTCTTTGCAAATGTGAGAAGGTTTTGTAAGGAAATCTTCTGCCAGCATCTTACAACATGCACCATGGTAAACTCAAAATGAATACTTGACATGATTATTAAAGGTCATTCTATAAAAAAATAGAAGAGAATGACATAGCTATGCCTGTGAACTAACCAATAAACCAAGACATCAAAAAAGACTGCCATCTGCACTGTCTCCCACCTCTGAAAAGAAGGGAAATGTACAACTATATCATTCCAGCAACTGATATTCATGTTTGGGGGTATATAAGATTTCACTGTGCTCATTGCTTATTGATTATTAAAAAGCATTTGATTCAGTAGAGCAAAATGCCAATTTATAAGTTCTTTTACAATATATGCTCTCTCTGAACAAAGTTGAATATTGGCTGATGTTTTGGGGAAATATTTCATGGAGAAGGTAGAAGATGACCTAGAATTTGAAAGATGTCTAGGATTAAGGTAGGCAGAGGCAGAAGAGATGTCAGTCTGAGGACAAGGATGCTATATAGTGGGGAACTGGATATGAATGAGTGTAACAGTAATCAATTTAGCAGGTACTTAGCCCTTGGTAACTTAGGGCTAAGTACCTCTTGAGAGAGGCAGAAGGTACTAAGTCTGTCTCCTGCCTGAAAGAAGCAGAAAGTATGAACTCTGTCTCTTGTGTGAAAAGAGGGTGTGAACTATCTCTCCTGTTGCTGTATGGCACAAGGGGGTTGGCTGAGACAGGAAGAGCTCCAGAGACAGAGAATCAGAATTGGGAATTTTCCTCCTGGTGGAGGAAGCAGAATTGTCCCAGCATCTAGGAGTTGGGCTGCTGGATGTTGGCATTTTCTATGAGACCAGAATCTGGTGAAGGCTTCTTGGAAGGCTGAGAGGGCTGCCTGGAAGGCCGAGACTTCTCCTAGGTCCTAGGGCCAGCCAAACTGCTGGAAGAGTGAAGAAGCATGACCAATATAAGACTTTGTTTGTTCTTGGCTTGATTGATCCTTGAGCTCCCAGCAACAGAAGTCAGGAAGGTTTTGAGATGTGCTGGACCCTGTGAACTTCAGTGTGTACCAGGAACTGCCTGAAGGACTGAACAAGAGCCTGGTATCTGTCTGCTTCTGAATCCAGTGACTGTTTGGTGGATTCAGGTAGGAGCAGGGACCATGGAAGGGGATCCAGAGAATCAGAGAGACCACTCTAAGTCAAGATGAAGAAAATGCCTCTCCTCAGATATATAATGCCTGGTGAAATTGAAGTTTACTAGACACCAAGGGGTGGAGGGTTTTTGTAATTTTCTAATGACTGTACTTAGTGATTAATGATATTTAGTAATTGTGAATCTAGATAAGTGACTGATTAAGTTAATCTCAAATTGCCCCATGAGTGGAAGATTGATTATTGTATTGTGAATTGATTGAATGATTAAGTAAGAAGGGTTTCCCCCTTGGGGAAACCAGATGATTATTCTTTTGGTTTTTGTTCTAAATATTGTGGCCACTGTAGTGAAAACTATGTGGCCATTCTAATGTTAAGCTGTTGTGAACACTATATTGTGATTTTTCTCTGATAAGATGTAATGCTGTGAATATTATATTGTGATTTGTTGTAAATGTTTCCCTTGATTTGTAATGGAATAAATAGAATGTTCACTATACTATGTAATCTGAACCTTAAAAGCCATTCACAGTAGCATTCTTTTGGGAATCTGCTAGTGCATGGCATCATAATGAGCAAAATGAATGATAGAGAAAATGGAAAAGGATAAAATTTTGATTTTTGAATGAATTTTGATTACATGAAATGACAAAACTTTTGCCATGAATTCAAGTCAGATAAGGAAAGAAGTAGTAGACTAGGGGGAAAATCTTTGTATGAAACATCTCTGATAAGGGTCTGCTATCCAAGATATGTCAGCAACTATAAGAAAATGTAGGACAAAAGATATTCCCTAATAGATGATCTTACTGTAGGCTGGTAGCTGATTCAGGGCTAACTTCCACATCAACGATAGGTCTTTTCTTGTCTGTTATATGGAGGAGAGAGTGAGGCTGACACCTCTGTGCAGCACTATGTGCAAGACATTGCCCTTGTGATGTCATTGGTCCTCTTTGAGAACAAAGAATGAAGAACAGCAACAACAAGATCATCATCTATTACATTTTTGTGGTATGATTTATTTACTATTCAATAATCTGTCAATAAAACATGGACTCAGCAATTCTTCATCTAATAAAAAAGGATAATAATACTTGTATGATGTACATCAGAGAGTTCTTATAAAGGAAGAATTTTGTAAAGCAAAAGGGATATTGAACATGATCCTTGATTCTTTTCCTGAAATAGATTACCATCACAGTATGTAGAGAAGACTTATACAGTTGAAACAGAAGCTGTATTTAGTCAAATGATAAAGTATTTGGAGGCACTAAATTTTATGCAATTTATGGTATAGATTGTGGCACTATAGGCAGATGGGGAAGGGTGAGTATTGATTGGCATTCTTGAGGACTATTTCATGGAGAAGGTAGAACTTGGAAAGTAGAGCTAGGATTTGAAGGATGATTAGGAGCAAGACAGGCAAAGGGTAGGTCAGTCTAAGGGTAGGGTGCTGTGCCCTGACAACAGTATAAGCAAAGAAGTAGAAATAGAAACTGGTACATTCTTTTCCAGGCATGGGGAGGAAAGTGAACCTTTGCTAGAGAGGATTTGGTCTGTATCAGGGAATTAGCAGAAAATTAGGCATGGAATACTTCTGGCAAGAGTTGTTCATTATTATCATGAGTCACACTTTATCTCAAGATCTAAATTAAATACAAAAACGACTTCCCTAGCTGGTCTTTTCCTCCTCCTGCCCACCTTAGGCAAGCATTACTGTGACTGGATCCTGCCCCATTCTTTTGTTAACATAGTGCCCACACATTTCCCAGGGAAGGCCCTTTCTGAAAAGGAGATGTGTTTCTTCAATTTATAAGTGCTGCGGACATTGTAAAATAAGAACTTACTGGTAACACAGAAAGACTTTAAAAATTAAATTTTAAATATCTTTTCTATCACCTACATACCTGAGTGTGCTGATATTTAACTGGATCTCCAAAAAAAGAGTATTAAGTACATAAGACTAAACAGAACTTAGTACTAATAAGTTTAATCTGCATTAATACCATTTTGCCCATCATTTTCTTAAGTCTAGACAATCAACAAGATAGTAAATCAAGGCTTGATGAGATGCAAATATTCACACTAAAAATTTGACAACTGGCTGTCGGTCTGAACTGGCTCCAACATATCCCCATACTATATTTCTTAATATCTCCTTCTCTTTCCCCCTCCCAGATTGCTATCCCCTCATAATAAATAATAAAGAGGGAAAAAAGGTCAGTACAACTAACACATCAAAAAAGTTTGACCTTTTCAACGTTCTCCACTTCTGCAAAGAAGAAGGGAAGGCGTACAATGGTATTATTTCATCATTAATTGAAAGGTTTAAAGTATATGAATTCCCACTGTGCTCATCATTTGTTGATTATTGAAAAGTATTTAGTTTGGTAGAGCAAGATGCCAGCTTATAGGCTGTCTTACAACAAGGAGTCTCCCATCCACACAATTAAAAACTATGCAAAATTCTTTGAAAGATAAAAAAACAGAATAATAATTATCCTATTTAACACCTCTCTGGTCGTAAACATTGGACACAGTATTAAACAGGGAGATGCGTGCTCAACAAAGGCATCTGCAACATTTGTGGAGATGATCCACTAGATAGTCCATGTTGAAAAGGGATTCTCTAGGGATGGCGAGGTACCTCCCAATGTCCTGTTTGCACATAGCAGTGACATGATAGCATTAGACTATGGAATGCTACAAAACCCTTCTTGAAGAGCTGGGTAATCACTCAGGGAGTTTGGCCTTATCATTCATGCAGGAGAGTCCAAGTGAATGAAAAATGCCTCTTGTCTATAGTACACTATACATTTGGATAGCTGACCTATAGAACCTTCTCATTATATGTATATGTAAGATCAACAGATCAAACACAAAACAAATTGGGCCCAGAGAAAAATAGGAGAACAGGCTAATTTCTTTTGGGGAAATTACAAAAGCTCTTTTAATGATCCCAAGTTTCTCAAGAAAGCAAAAGTCCATCTTTTTAATATCAACATTGTGCTGATGTTTCTGTATGGAATAAAAACAAGAAATACAACAAACTCTGAAGAATTAAAAATAAATAGCACATGGAGAGCAATAGAATCATCATACATGGTGACTATGGGTAGGCTAAAAGATATAATTAAGAGTAAAAAAAAACTGTCATCAAGAAATAACATGATAAAAAGAGAAGATGACCTGACAAGGTAAAGAATGAAAGATGGTGTAATCCATGGGGAGCCTCAGAATACTACAGGAAGACTTCCAGAGTGTTGGGTGATATCTCTGTGGCAAATATGTCGGAAGACATGTGAATAAATCATACAACATGGGTTGTCATGGAAGAATTGGGGTCTTCATAGTTCTGAATTTATGAAGTCCCAGGTCCATTTGAATATGGAATAAAAGTGAAGAAATTGAGACTTAAGCAGATGGAATAATGGCCAAGACCATACAGCAAGTAAGACAGGCTAATTGATGAAGTCTAAAAGATGTGAAATAATTTGTGCCCCAACATTCAGGAAATGAAAATTAGAGTTGGGATTTGTAATCAGGTTCTATGATTCCATATTTAATATACTTTCCACTGTATCACATACTGTGGCCTACTTTTATTGACCATATACATCCTTCCATTGTCTTTAGAACACAATACTGAGTTATTTGACCTACCTGGGCTTCAGGCTCTTCATCTGTAAAACAAGAGGGCAGGACTAGATGGCCTCTCAGATCTCTCCCAGACCTAGACCTCTCACCCTATACCATTCTGAGATGGTGGTCTTTTGTTTTGTATGTCTATTTTGTAACTAGAATTAGTCTAGGTTCACTGAAAGGGTGATTTCTAAAATGTAATCTTATTGGAACCCCTACTTCAATTTGTTAAGAAAACAAGAATATGTTATTTGTTGATTTACTAAGAAAAAAATCATGACTCAGAAGAACCATTCACAACACTAAAAGGCTCCCTGCGAACTACATGTCCCTTATGCATTGTTTAAAATCATACACGATTCCATGACAGATTCTGGAACAATCCACTGGGCATTAGTGTCAAGAGAAGCCTAGAATAGGGAGATACATTCTCAACTAGTGTTTAACAGTACTTCTGAAGATGCTTAATAGAGAATCTAAACACAAAAGGAATTTTCTTCCAAGGAAAAGAGATTTTTCCAAATTCTTCTAATTTGTAGATAATGTTGTTCTACTTGCTTCAGACTTCAGAATCCTAAAAAGTTTCCTCAGTGAAATTCATAATTGTTTGAAAGAGATCAGATGCTTAACCATTTACATTTAATGTGTGACTTTCTATAGGTGCCATTAAAAGCATAATGTCCTGTCATTAAAAAAGAGCATTTATAAAAAAGTAACAACCAAAAGGTGCCTTGATGTTTTCTCAGCCGTGCTGCAACCTATTGTACTAGGGGAAAGGGGGAGGGAAGTTCCACTGATCAATGGATTTTCCATATTCTTTTCCCTTCCTACCCAGTAGATGTAGTAGAAAAAAAAAGAAAACAAGATGCTAAATCAACTTTAAAGATGTGTTTATAGCAATTCATTTCATTACTAAGAGTAAATAAGTATCTCCTTGAGTGAATAGAGACATTGGCTAGGTGATAATGGGCCATACTCCTGGTTGCCCCTCAAAAGCCTGAAGCTTGTTAGTCTCAGCAAGACTAGACTATGGGTAACTTTGTGACCCCTGAGCTTAGACCAGAAGGCAACTGAGATGTGAGTTTCTCCATTGGTCATGGTATCCGGGCACAGAGCTATTTAGTAGAAAATGCCCTAGTATCTATTTGTCATTTAGAGAGAATTTGAATCACAGTTAAAAGAACAGACTCACACAATCCGACCATAGACACAGAGAGGCAGGTATATGAGGAAGGAAGGAACTTCAAGGAGTATGATTCCTGGCAGCAATGAAGAGAGTCAGCCATGGGTTCAAGGGAGAACACCCTCCTGCCCTCCCCAATCAAGAGTCAGGCTGTAGAGAGGACTACACAGTTAAAGAAGAACCTCAGCGCCTGAAGGCTGGGGGTGTGAAGGCTGGAGCTGTCTTGACCACATGTTTTGCTTACAGGCATGCCTCACTATTACTGAACCCAGATCTTCCTGCCTCCCAAACCAGAGCTCCTTCTATTTTGTTATAAAGTCTGCGTAGGAATACTGCTTAAATGAATATCTGTGTTTATTATAATTGTATCTGGGAATAGGTCTACCTCCACAGTAGGATTACAAAGCGGGAGACAGCACGTTTAATGTGATAGTCACAATTTCACACTGATCTTTCCTTTTCTGCTCACTTGCTTATAGTCAGTGCTACCCACTTGACATTTAATTATTCCTTAGTTGTTTCATTTCCCTTAGATTTGTCTAACTTTTCAGAAGGCAAGTGAATGTGGATAATTCTATTTTATCCTTGAGCAACAACTGGAAGATTATTGATAGAGCAGGACAATGAAATGACAAGTTCTTTACATGCACCCAGTGTTTGAACCAACTTCAACCTGTGATTCGAGAAGGAGAAGAGATTATTTCTTGTCTCAGCCTACATACATCTTTCATAATTATTTATTATCTATACTTCCTACTGTCCTCATCTGATTGAATCCTTTCTCTTTACCCTCAAAAATTTCACAGCAAAACTCACAGTTCAGCCAAAAAAAAAATACCACATTGGTCAGGTCCAAAAATGTATGTATGATTCTATATTTTTTAGTCCATTACCTCTCTTGAAAGAGGAGACAGGCATTAGGATTAATCTTCAGAGAGAGTTCCAGCAAATGTCCAGATAGGTGCAGTTCTCCCCCCATCACTACTTGATTATGCACCCATTTGGCTTTGTAATGTTTTCCCCAATACATCTGCAGTCATTTCAATTATATCCAACTCTTCCCTGACCCCATTTGAGGTTTTCTTGACAAACATACTGGAGTGATTTGTCATTTCCTTCTCTAGCTCATTTTACAGAAGAGGAAACTAAGGAAAACAGGGTAAAATGACTTGTCCAGGGTCATACAGCTAGTGTCTGAGGCTCAGGTCCTCCCCACTCTGGGCCCAATGCTCTTTTCACTGAGTCACCTAGTGCCCAACTCCTCTGTAGTATATTTCAATAGCAACAAGGCTACTTTTCCTGCTTCTGTTGACCTTTACCCAAATTCTCTTCCCCAAAGTTTCTGTTTCTGTCTTCTGGCTTTCTTCTTTTGGGTATTACTTTATGTACTATGCTACTATGTGCTCCTTTTTTCATCCATCCTGTTCTTTCAGGATTATGTCCTCCATAGTTTGTCCTCTATGGAGGACAAAATATGCACTCCAATCATGAGTTCTACTGTACCAAGTTTCAGCATTGTCTAAGAGGGCAAAATTGCCTCCTTGAATTAGGATAATTAGCTAGTCTTTTGTTTATTATATCCATGTTTGGTACATTCGCATATAGCCACCTAAGGTCACAAACTCTTGATTCTCTTCTTGGCTCCAGTGGATTACTGGTCTTCCTGTTGCTTTTCTTCTGTATTATACGTACTATTCTCTGTGATGTCTGGCTTGTCAGGTACATATATGTGGGCAATTTTCTTACTCCACTCATATTTTCAGTTTAAATCTGTCTTGACTAGATTCCAAGCAAATATATTTTTACTGGCCCTTGTTAGGCACATTCTATCCCTGGCCAAGAATCTCATCATCCCTCTATTTTAAGCCCTCCAGATCCTGTTTTCAGACATCATCATCTTCTTAGCCAGCTGTTCATTTCCCAAATCTGCCTCTCTTTCTTTTGAATCCCTAACCTCCAATTGGCAGCAGCAGTGAAAACACCACCTGTGACCCTAAGGTCTTCAGTTCCTTTCCTGGGATTTTACAGTCTTAGGAATGTTTTCTAGATTACTTCTGGCAATATCATTTGTCTCCACATGAAACATCAAGGTTTGACAAGATTCAGATGGTTCTTTTGTCATATCCCAGATACATGCTGCAGGAAGAATCAGACCTCTAATTTATATTGGATCAACAATTAGGGTTTCTTGGGCTAAAAAATTACAAAATGACCATATTAGTTCAGTTGGAGAGAAGATTATCAAATCAAATATAATAATATGGCAGCATCATAGCATTCAGTCTTTAGAGTCTGGAAAAAACCCACTTCAGAGATCACCTAATCCAGGGATTCTTAGCCTGTAATCTGATAACTTTAAAAATAAAAGATTATTATTATTATGTTGAGTATTGTATTTCAATACAATTTGTTTCATTGACATTTTGCGTATCTTTCTATGTATCTTATTTTATTTATTTAAAAACTATTCTGAGAAGAGTCACATAGGCTTCACCAAACTGCCAAAGGGGAGCATGACCCAAGAGAGGTGAAGAACTCTTGATTTCCTCCAATGGTCTCATTCCCCAGCTTAGGTAACTGAGGCTGAGAAACTTACACAAGATCACCAGAGTTAGAATCTGAACCCAGGCCCAGAACAATATAAATGCCGACTGCAAGCACATTCAAAAAGTAAAAAATGTCTACCTTTGATATCAGTACTTGAAATCAGTTACTTGTCCTATGAAGAAAACCATATTTAGGCTAGCCTTTGAGAAATGTCATGAACTCTTAGAAACAACTATAAAGTAATAGACTAGATCTTCATGTGTGGGTTATGGAAACTGCTTTTATTACATTTAAGTCAAATGTGATGTAAGGAGGTGGTTGTAGCTAGGAATGAGCGGTAACATCCATCGTTCCTTCCCGAGTTCACGACTTTGTTTTCCTGATAAACTCACTTAATCACATACATCATTTGGACCAAATGCTGCCAAATGAAGATCCAAAACAATCCAAGTTCCTTCTTTTCAGTCCTTTCTTTCTGACCCTACTTCGCTGCTATTTTATTTACTATTATTTTCCGAGAGCATCAACACCATATGGATCTATTAGGTTTTCCCAGGGAGTCAAGTTCACACCTGGCACAGGGGCACTAACAGGTCAAAGGAAAAAAAAATCCAGCACAACACAAGCTGCCTGCTGCCGTAGAGATTTTTTTTTAAAGCAGGATGGTCAAAAAGAAAACTAAAGTTGAGCTTTCAAAGAGAAAAATCACATTTTCTACAAGTCTGTGGAAGAAATCCTCCCCAAGGGATTTTCAACCTGTTTCCTTCTCATTCTGTTTCACATTTGCCTGTCTCCTTTGCTATTCAGAGCCAGCACCTGCCAAGACGTACTCCCATTTTGCTCTGGTTCAAGGTTTATTGAAAGTTCCAATTTGGGCAAAGTAAAGGTAGTTTGGAAACAAATAATATCAGAAGACAAGGAGGTATCACAGATACTACTAGAGAAAAGAAATAGCTTTTCTAACACGTTATGATCCAGAGCAGCAGGGCTTGGCTATCCAGTAATAAGCAATTCTCTCTAATGAATAATTCAGGACACATGTTCTAATTCCCGTTTAGGTTACTGTTTCTAATGAAAAGTACCTGATTGTGTGCCTACTGTTTGCACTGCAGGTGGGATCTTGGCTTGGGGTGGGGAAAGGGGGAAGGCGGGTTTTGTTGGGATTCAGGTCTTTGGTTCTGCTAACTAACAGTAACCCCCTGTCCTTATTTCAAACGTGCCCACCACCTTGGCAGAAAAACTCGCCTGAGCAACCCAGCAACCCAGCAAAACAAAACAGCACAACACACAAAACATAATAGGAATGCCTAGGCATGCAAATATGATGCTCTTTCTTTCACTGACATTAAGAGCACTTTTCATCTTCTTGCTAATTCATTTCAAAAGAGACTCTGTTTCACCTCTGATTCTTAAAGACTGAGAAAATCTGATTTTTAAAAAAAGCAAATCCGCATAGAACAAACATCCACTGTTAGGGAAAGAATCTGAATGCACGACAATGTTTGCTAAATTAGGATTTGTTCATATCGATGAGCTGACCACATGGCAGGATCTTGTAGAGGGGACTTCAGGTTGGATTTGGGTTGTGCTCAATCACCTCTGAGATTCAGGGATTCTCTGACCTCAGGAGCTCTTAACAGCATGATGTTGAGACGAAACTAACCTACAACTCCATCAAAGCACATAGCCAACAATCTGTATTAGATTCTGGGAAAACAAATGATCTCTAGTTTCGACAGTGAGGGATGCAAGCTCAAGTGAAATAGTTATAGAAGCATATAATAATAGCCACATTACTTGGCTTTAGGATGTTGAGCCATGGCCTAATGTTACTTTGATTGATCTATGATGTTGTTGAGGTGGGTACACCCTCTAATGATGGCTGTCAAAACCCACTCCTGCTTGCCCACTTTGTGTGACTCTGGTCCGTATCCTCTCATAAAGTCTACATGTAGAGTTTTCTTGGCAAAGATGCTGGAGTGCTTTGTTGTTTCTTTCTCCAGTTATCCTAGGTTATCATTCAATTTTCCTACTTAACCAGAGCATCTTTCTTCCCTTCCTTTTTCCTGGTTTTAAAACAGAAGCACAATGAAATTTTATTAAAGGATATCAAAACTGACAATACCATTCCCAGATGTTAAGTTGTCTCCTCATGTTCACCAGACTTTTAAAAATACTATCAGCTACTGGTGTGAAGAATATGACCTCAAAAAAATACTCAGAAGGGGCAGCTTGGTGGCACAGTGAATAGAGTACTGACCCTGGATTCAGGAGGACCTGAGTTCAAATCCAAACTCAGACACTTAACACTTACTAGCCATGTGACTTTGGGCAAGTCACTTAACCCCAACTGCCCTGCCTTCCCCCCTCCAAAAAGCAAAAAAGAAACCCCCAAACTCAGAAGATTAAATAAACATGGTTTATATAGTTCATTGGGTCAATACTAGAGAAGATTTTGTTATTTCTGCAATGGTAGTAAAGAATACAAGATTTCCACTGGGGGATTTATTTTCCCACTCAGAATTACAGGGCTCCCATTCATTTCCCCAACCTTGTACAACTAATAAATACATAGGAAGTGACCAATGCCTCTAGCAGTTCCCCCCATGCTTCTTGAAGGCAAGGTCTTTTGGGGGAAGGTGGGTTCTTTTTATCTAAACACTATGTGTTTAGCACATAACGGGCAATTACAATTGCTGAATTATTGAACTGAACTGATTCTATGACCATCAAGTTCCTTAAGAGGGGCATTTAGGCAACAAAAGTAGATCTAGTGCTAGGTACATACAAATGCTTAGTAAATATTCTTTCATGTGTTAAAAATCCATCAGTATCTCTTGGAACCTGTCAGCTTCTATTCCTATCCCCAGAATGACTTATTCCCACTCCTCTCCCAACAATGTGAGAAATGACGACTGTGTTCTTGGAATTATTACTGTTATTATTTTTGGAGGGAAATGAAAAAGAAAGATCAGAAGTCAGAGGCCAGATCTCTTTATTAATTTCTCTCACTAGGCTTCATCAGATGCAGCCATGGCCTTCCTGTAGACAATATGGTAAACAGAAGATACAATACTTTGGATGGCCCAAGTTCACTGGCAGTTGCTCCTCAAAGGAAGAAATGATTGCCTTAAGGAAGAAATACCTTGTTCAACTAAGAAATGAACCTTACCACTATTTTATGGACTGATGAAACAAAGTCAATGCAATCTCACAGAGAAAGAAAATTTATAATTCCAGGGTCTAAGGTGACTGTTGTGGGGACTATATCCTGGGGAATTCACTGAAATTTCCGGGAAATTAATTTTCCTTGATGTACCTTAGCCCCTTCCCTTGAAAAACATGGTGCCCTATGATAGAACATGGATTTTGTGAGGAATAAAAAGATACTTGAAGGTAGAAAAACAATTAGTGACAGAGTTGTTTCCATTGAAATATATCAGAACAAAATTCACAGAGAACACTTTAGAACTGGGGCAAGAGAAAGAATGGGAAGGAAAAAGGTGGGAAGACCTGTGCTTAGAGAAAAAGAAGGTGCTTAGCTTCCTAAAATATAAAATGAATAATACAAGATAAACCTTTTTATCTGATTGGAAGAAGAGGAGCAAGGGCACTAGGAGCCTAAAAGGAAGTAGGGATGGAAGGGTTAAAGTCTTATCCATACTGCTGAATTTTCCCATTCCATTCCTATTCCTTTCTCTCATTGATATTGTTCACTTAAGCCTTTTTCATTTTCTTCCAATATTGTCCTCTCAATAACAGGCTGCTGAGTATAATCCATAGTAGATGAAGGGAGAGGTTTCTCCAGTTTTCCAACCTGGATGAAAGCCACTAGTTTATTGGTATATACCTAGTCCAGAGCATGAGGGCAGTGTAGGGATGGCAGCTAAATGATGCATTTTCAGTAATTCTTCTGGGCAATGTCTGAATAAATGACTTCTATTGCTTTTCCTAAGGCATGAGACTAGCTGGAGGGTCCTCTTACCTTGAGGGGGACCCCACTATTGGCTCCCATGTCTGAGAACCTGGACTAGAAGAATTGATACTGTAAATCTTCTTCCTATAAAGACTCATTAGCCCTGTGGTTTCAAAGGGAAATCTCTGTTAGGAAACAATAAAAGTAGAGATGTTTCCTGCTCATTTTCTCTGCATGTGCATGGATGGGTCCATTGCTAGCATATGCATTTGAGTGCAAACACATCGAAACACACATACACTCTCAATCACCAGATTTATGTCTGTTTGGAGATTGTATACTTTCCAGCTAGCACATCTCTCTGGGATTCTCCTCTCCTCATTCTCCCCCAAATTCTGCAGGCTTGAATTTGAGGACCTGAGGCAGAATGTTTTGGGTCCTGTTATCAGCAGAGAGGGCCACTATTACCTGCTTACTTACTTACTAGGTGGTGACTGGGGAGGGGCAGCTGGAAGAGTAGAAAGGTTCCAGGGAAGAGCACTCCAGATACCAAAATAAGACTTCACCTACTTAGCAATTCTGACCATCATGACCTACTTGTCTCTGCCAGCTGCTTCCATTGCTCGGGCATAGTCAGAGGTATTTTTGTCCTGAATGGCCACATATATGCCACTGAGAGAGAATGCCGCTGGTGACTGTATTTCAATTGTCTCACTTCCATTTCTCAAAAAGGTCCTGAGGTTCATTTTCCTCAGTGGTGTTTTCAAATTCAAGAACACACAAAACAAGGAAACTTACATATAAGTTACCGAGTTCAAATAAATGAAGGCTCAGGCAGACCATCCAAAGCACGGAAGGAAACCTATATTACCACCTTCCAGAAATATATCCTGCCCAGTTGCAAGTAAAACAAAGAGCCATTTTCACGGCATCACTTATGTGCTGATAGCTAATATTTATAGAACACTTTCAGGTTTGGGAAATGCTTCACATATGTTATCTCATTTTGTCAGAGGTTCTAGTATCGGCCTCATTCTACAGATGAGAACATTGAGGCCAGAAGAGATTAAATGAACTTGCTCAGAGTGCCATAGCCAGTAAGTGCTGAGGATACGTCCCAGGTCAGGTCTTCTCAGCTCCATGTCCAGCACTCTTTTCACAATGCTATTTGGTATGGATGTGTTGATGCCAGAGCATTATTTTATCCTTCATTAATGACATCCTTATTCATCTTCCAGCTTCAACCTGTAAACAAACATAACTTGTATATTTGCTTATTGTCAGTCTTCAAAATAGCATGGAAAGAAGTTTTCAATAAAGACCTGAGTCTGTCTATTACATGATGCATCATTCTTGGATTATCCACCAATTCAGAAGGAACATGCCTAGGAAACTAAGGACTTTATGCCTTGGACCCTAGGGCAAATCCATGATAAAGGACTCCCCCTAAAATTATAGTGACAGGGCTAGAAAGAATTTTGGGGGATGATAAATTTCAGAATGCATGGGGCTTCCTCTTTTTATAAGGAAGAAATGGAGACCCAGAAAATGACTGGACCAAGATCATATAAGTAATGAATGAGAGGTATGATTCAAACCCAGGCCTTCTGACTCCAAATGGAGAGTGCTCTTTGGAT
Source organism: Pseudocheirus occidentalis (assembly GCA_028646575.1). Classification (NCBI taxonomy): domain Eukaryota; kingdom Metazoa; phylum Chordata; class Mammalia; order Diprotodontia; family Pseudocheiridae; genus Pseudocheirus; species Pseudocheirus occidentalis. Next base: position 72,934,550 of record CM053600.1, on the reverse strand, counting down.
AGTAGGGGTAGGTTTAAAAATCCAAGTATAGTGCTACCGGACAAGTCTATGTGACCATGATCTTTTCCTCCCAATACCAGAATTTTTAGTAAAGCCTTATTAAAATAAATGCCAAATGAAGGCATCTTCATATTACCCTCCAAAGCTGCCACTAAAAAGAAATGATATGCATCCTGGAGTAGACAGAAAAGGCTCTTTCAACCACTCCTGAGATGACATGCTTTCTTATACATTATAGTCTGGAAATGTATCTCTTGAAATATGGGATCCAGGGATCACCTCCTACTCCAGAGACACTGTAATATGGAACATGGTGGGATTTTCCCCCCTCCCTTGCCATGAACATGACACTGCTATTAACCACATTCTTCTACTTATGGTTAGCATCTCAAAATTTCATTAATACCATTAAACTTCATTTTTAGTTTCACTCTATAAACACACAACTAAAAGCAAACTTGTTTGTAAGAAGCAGCCAGCTTTCCTTTCTCCTGATCCTCTGTCTACCTACTTTCCAGCTCCAATTCTTATTTTCTTTTTTTTTAATTTTAATTTATTTTCTTGGTTACATCATTCATTTCCACAAGGTTTTGAGTTACAGATTTTCTCCCCTTTTTGCCCCCACCGCCCAGCCCAGAACATTGATCCCACTGTAAGGCCCCTCCCACAATCTGTTCCCTTCCATGCCCTCCTCCAACACCCCTCTAGCTTTCCAGCAGGGAAAGCTCCCTGCCCCCGTCCCTGAATGCACCATTTCCCAGCTGCACTCGACTGCACAGCTTTAAATACTAGATTCTTGCAATTCCTCCCCTGTCACCCACTCCCACTGGGAGGAGCAACAATTCAATACAGGCTGTACCTGTGTAACTACACAGGACATCTCCATGTTGGGCAAACCGCGAAAGGCTAATTGCACGTCCCTCCTTCCTATCTCGCACCCCCCCTTGTTTTGTTCTCCACCCTGTCCCTCCACTGAGATGAATGCTTCCAGTGCCCCTCCCTCCATCACCCCCCTTCTCATTCCTCTCCCCGC
>CM053600.1:72915898-72933017 GCA_028646575.1 Pseudocheirus occidentalis | reverse complement strand
GTTTACAGGCTGGTCGGAGATTTATTTATATTAATAGGCTAGGTGTAAGGCTACTCCCATAGGCAAAGTTCCTGTTGAATTCTGCTGGAATTGGGTCTGGCTGAAGATTGTAGGATTTACTCCTGATTAATGATGCCCTTTCTATATTACCATAGGTATATAGTCTACATAGTATGGAAATGTTTCTCTGCCTTGAATGGGAGTTTGGCTTTGTTTCTGCCCTCAAGTGGATTTTTAGACTAAGTTATAAGCCTTGCAATCATCTCTCAAATCCAATGTTTGCCACATGTTCAGCTGGGCCTCCTTTGTCCCCAAAGCTAAGGGGGGAAAATGTATTTTCTATTTTGTTATTATTCAGACATTCCCATATACCTTGTGGAGAATCCAACTGTATGTTTTTCTGTGACTTTTTTGGTGGGCTTTGTGGACCTTTGATTTCATAAGTTTAGAGAATTGTTTCCATTGATGAAAATGGGCAATTCAGCAATTTATCTGTAACTTTAAAATCATTGAGAAGAAGTGAGAGTATTACAGAAAATATTGGCCAAAGGCAAAACTCTCCCTCTTTGCTGGTTACTTCTGTGACACCTATACGTTAAACATGCCTCAAATTTCCCATATCTTCCAAAAATTTGCATTTAATCCTACCATCCCCACCAGTTATCATCCTATATCTTTCTACCTGTATCAGCCACATTCCTTGAGAAAGTCATCTATATTATATACCATCATCCCTTCTTTTCCCACTCTAAAATTCTTTGTACTCTGCCTTCTGGCATCATCATGGGGTTACTTGTGGTCTCCCTCCTGATGCAACTAATGGCCTCTTCTCAGTCTGAATCCTCCTGTACCTTTTTGACACAAAATTTAACATTATTGTCAGCCTTATGCATCTGGAAAGTCTTGCCTCTAGGTTTTTGCAGCCATGCTTTTTCTTATTTTGCTTCCTCTTTTAGGCTCTTTTTATGATTTATAATCCATGCCATAACTATTAACTATGGATGTGTACCCCATGATTTTCTCCTGGATCCTTTTTTCTCTGCAGCCTCTTTCTTGGGTGGCTTCCTCAACTCCAAGAACTAAATGGTCATTTCTATTTATAGATGACTTCCACATCTATATATCCTGTGCTAGTCTCTCTCCTGAGTACTAGTCCTACATCACCAACTATACATGTACAAAAGTGATACCCCTGCCTCTCCAGCTACACACGTACAAACTTGACGTAGTGCGCAAACCTAAGTCCCACTCATAACGTCCAACTCATTGGATATTACAAACGGGATGTCCTGGAGCCATCTAAAACTGAACATGTCCAAAACAAAACTCATTATCTTTCCTCTTATACCTAGTTCTCTTCCAATCTTCCCTATTACTTTTGAGGACACCAGAATCCTCCCAGTTCCCAGGTTAATAATCTCAATGTTATCTGGAACTCTTCCCTCTCTCCCCAGATTATCCATTAAATTGACCAATCTTGTTAATTCTCTCTACATTTCTCATATATCCCTTCTCTCCATTCACATAACCATCATTCTACTTCAGACCTTCATCACTCTTCCCTAGAACTATATCTGTAGTCTTCGATCTGGTTTCCCTGCTTCTCCCCATTTCCATCTGTCCTTCACTCATCTCTCTCTCTCTGTTTCTCTCTGTCTCCTTCTTTCTCTGTCTTTCTGTCTCTCTCTCCTTCTTTCTTTCTCTCTGTCTCTCCCTCTCTCTGTTTTTCTCCTCTCTCTCTTTCTCTCTCCTCTCTTTCTCCCAGAGCTCAGTCTGATATTCCCCTTACCCCATTCAGTATGCTCCAATGACTGCCTATTTTGTCAAAGATCACATATAAGCTCTTCTTTTTGTCATTTAAAATCTTTTACAACCTGGCCCTTCCCTTCCATCCTAGAAGTACTCTATACTCTGCATTCTAGTCACACTGACCCACTTGCTGGTCCACAAACATAATAACGCTGCATCTTCTATCTCTGTGCCTTTGTGCCAACTATCTTCTGTGCCTGGAATGCACTCCCTCCCCATCTCCACTTCTGGAATCCGTGGTCTCCTTCACAATTCAACCCAAGCAAATCTTGTTTTCTCCAAGTTCTACTCCCATTTCTTTCCATCCTCTTTTTGCTGATTCAGATTCAATTTGCTCTTTGCTTCTGGCTGCTAGGATATGCCCTCCCCCAAATACCTTGTATTCATTTTTGAGAGGCAGCCTTTTGTAGTGGTTGGAGCCCTGGCATCAGAGCCAAAAAGATGTGAATACAAGTCTCATCTCTCGCATTTATTGTTTCCATGACCTTGTGTAACTCACTTAACTTTTCAGAGTTCTAGGCAACTCTCTAAGTTGCAGAAAGGGTGCTGGCTTACGTTGCTAAGAGGAGTTTCTTACCTGGTAGCTTTCTACGTCAGAGAAAGAAATCACAGGCTTAGTTCTTATCCCTCTTCCTTCTGTAGATACTCCGTTTATACTCATTTCTACATGTTGTCTTCCCTGTGGGAATGTAAGATACTTGAAGCCAAATGTTATTTCAATTTTATCTTTGTATCCAAAGTACTTAGCACAGTGACTTTAACATAATAAGTACTTAATAAATGTTTGTTGGTGCATTGATTAATTGACTTGAACCCAGCCCATCCTGAATCCAAGGTTGGTTTTCTATTCACTACCCTCAAGTTAGTCCATTGAAAACTCCCATTATTAAAAAAATCTATTTTGAACATGTGAGCTTATTCAGTGGATTAATAATATCTGCCTTCTGGCAGATCTGTAGCATAATATTATTGTGTAGTTTCAATGTTTGAGCGTCTCTTTGAACTCTGCTTTTAAAAAGTATGCGCCAACTAGTTCCACTTTTTTGAATGAGAATTATATAAAATGTACATGCTGTGATCATTATTACCTTCAAATCAACAGGTATGTTTGGGGTAAAAAAAAATACCCGTTATTCTTAATTTAATTAGAAAAGTAAACACAGAGATGCCTTAGATAAGAAGAGGAATTTATTCCCTTTCCCCCGAGAAGAAAGGGGTGCCCCATTTCGGATTTCTTACCGATGTTGATGCATGAGGCTGGGCTGGGAAACAGAGAGCGCCAAAAGATTAGGTCTAGGATTTTAAAGACCTAATTAGGACGTGCCCTCTCCTGGCCAACTGCCTTCTTTCATTGGTAGGAAAATTCACTTTACCAATCTCTTTGCTACTGAGACTGAAAGGGGAGGGAGATGGGAGGCTCTTACCCCCGTGGGAAAAGACAGACAAAGGAAGACAAAAGTAATTGACAGGCGAAAGGGGGAGGGTACAGCACTGGGGGGGGGTACATTTCAGACTGAGAAGTTTTTCACTAATTTCGTGTCCCACACAGGTATTACTAAGTACCTGTAGTATACTTTGCTGAAATCAGAGAAAAATCTTGCAGTTATCACCAGTCAAATAGAGTACAAACACACAATTACAACAAAAAGAGGAAAGAACAGTTTACATATCAGAGAAATCTCCATTTCAGTATGTAAAATGAATGATTGTTAGGAATTTTAAATTTAGGATACCTCCTTGAGTCTTTCCTAGACTATGGCTGCGTCAATGGGAGCAAATTTGTAAGACAGGAATTATTCATAGAATCATAAATTGAGAATTTAAAAGGACCTCAGAAGTCATCTAGTCTAATCCATATATACTATGGATGAAGAAACAGAGGCTTAGAGAGGTGACCTGCCTATGGTAATAAAGCTTGTAAGTAGCAGGGCCAGGATTGAATTCCTCATTTGCATATAAAGAAAATTAGTCTCAAAAGGATAAAGTGACTGGCATAAGGGCAAAACCTAAGATTTGGAATGAAATCATAGTATTATGGAGTAGGAAGAGAGCTTAGGGGCCACCAAGTCCAACTCCCTCACGGTGAAATTGAAGCTCAGAAATTTTAAGTGACTTATCCAGGGTCACCCAGCTGGCAATGACTAAGACAGTACTTGAGCTTGGGTCTTCCGGACTCCAAGCCATTTGGAGTCCTATCTGCCACAGCATCTGACCGCAAAGTGAAGGTTCTTTTCATAGCACCACTCTGCCTCCTGGATAATTTATTGTGTTTCTGGTGAAAATGCCTCTACTGATACTCTCTGAAACCCTGCCAGTTTTGAGGATACAGATAAGACTTTCATGCACTTCTGTATGTCTTCCTTGCATGCAAAGATGGCTGGATCGATTGGTTGGAAGAAGAGTTGAGGCTGTGGCTGGAAGGATTGCATTGAGAATCTCTTGTCACATAATTTTGCATGATTGCAAGGGTTTTGGAATTGCAGTAGTCATGGTTTCAATTGTGCTTTGCTTTATGTGAGACCGAAAATCTGGAAGGTGATGATGGCATAGCAACAAGAAGGCATTGGTTTTAAATGGCAGGAATAAGAAACTGAAAAGAAAATACATGTATTCTAGGAAGAGCAAAATAAGGCCCCAAATATTTTACTTTAAATTGTTAGAACAGTATGTGATGGGTTATACTAGGCTCATAAATAAATATAGTCATAGATCTATATTCTTTTTTATTCCAGCTGAAACATCCTTACATCTTTTATCAACCTGTTATTCTATACTTGGCTGCGTGGCAAATTGTTCAGAGAGTAAGCAGTAGTTGAGTACTCTCTCTTAAAAGCGAAGATGGCAGGCAATATCCCAATCGCTTTCGGGAAAACCTGCCTAGTTAACTCTTTCATACAGAATAGTGTTGGCATAGAACATAAAAATAAGATTCGGTGGCTTAAAAATAATTTCCTGGATCGCTGAGACAATATTTATCACACCTGCCATTTGCTTCCGAACTACAGTAGGTCCCAGGTCTCAGCTTTCATAACTCAGAACTGCACCAAGACTTTTGGGACACCCTTTATAACTCTGGTGTTAATACGGATTTTAGAATTCTGCAGGTAAAAATGTTGAGGTCATGGAGTCCATGCCTCTGCTTTCCAGAAATAGTTTTCTATTCATTTTCCTAGTCAGAATCCTAGACCACTAAGGGCTTATAAGAATGACATGTGATTTTTAAAACAAAGTCATCTGACCTGACCTGATTGCTGCTTTTAAAAACTGTTAAGCATTTGAGAAGTCAAGGCATAAGATTTAGAGCTTGAAGGAGCCTTTACAGATTTTACAGATGAGGAAGCTGAGATACAGGGAAGTTAAATGTTCTTGTAGGATTTGACTCCAGATTCAGTATTATTTTCTCTTAACAACAGTATTATTTTTCTTAACAAAACAAATGAGGGTTGATACACACTTGCAGTTCCTGCTATTAGAAGAGTCTAAGGCATAGGGGATTGTTTGAGCTCAGGAATCTTCAACTGTAATAGGACTGAAGGTGATCAGGTGTTCTCTCTATGTCCAGCATCAATAAAGTGGGCCCTGGGATTAGAGGGTAAAGGAATGGAGGGAGAAACGGGTATCAGACAGATTATGGAGGAACAAACATGCCAAGTCAGAAATGGTCAGGTCAGGAGTGGCCATTGCTCTTCCAGCCTGGGTGAGCTAGGGAGACTCAGTGTCAAACAAAACTAAATAATGAGTAACCACAATTGAGAGAATTCTTAAGATATTATGTTTATTTTATTTTTTGAATTTATTTATTTTTTAGTTTTCAGAATTTATTTCCACAAGACTTTGAGTTACAAATTTTCTCTTCATCTCTCCTGCCCCCAGCCCAAGATGGCAAGCAGACTGAGTACCCCTTCCTCCAATCTGCATTCCCTTATATTTCCCCTTCCCTCTTACTTTCCTGTAGGGCAAGATGGATTTCTGTACCTCATACCATGTATATCTTATTCCCCAGTTGCATGTAAGAACAATTTTTATATTATGTTTATTTTATAATGACCATTTTTAAGGAATGACTTCCCAAGAACCACAAGTATGATTTAAGATTGAATAAATCAGCCCAATTGAGAAAGGTTAAATGATGCAAGGTTAATTTCACCAGATATTTTGAGAAGTACAGGCAACCTTGTTGATTGGTACAGGAACAGCATAAACAATTAATTAACATAAACAATTAATCAGAAGAGATAGGCAAGGTAAAGTAGAAAGAACATTGAAATTGGAGCCTGAAGACCTGAGTTCAAAAACAGACTGTTATTAATTTTTCATTCATGTTCAACTCTTTGTGACTCCATTTGGGGTTTCCTTGACAAAGATAATGGAATAATTTGCCATTTCCTTCTCCAGCTCATTTTATAGATGAGGAAACTGAGGCAAACAGGGTTAAGTGACTTGCCCAAAGTGACAAAGCTACTAAGTGTCTGAGGCTGGATTTGAACTCAGGAAGATGAGTCTTCCTGACTTCAGGCCCAGCACTCTATCCAGTGCTCCATCTAGCTGCCTTTGTACTATTTACTACCTGAGTGATCTTGGACAAGTAGCAACTTCATTTTCTTCATATGTATAATGAAGCAGTTGGAGCTGTTGTTTGTCCTTCCTTACAAACAGGACCAATGACATCACAGTGATATCTTGACTTGCTTATGAATTAGATTTAAGTGAGGCATCAAATTCCTCCAGATGGATCAGCTCTAAATCCCTCCATTAAAAAAAAAAGAGGAAAAACCATAAGCTTAGTAGATGTCTTGTTTTTAACGTTAGAATGAAGGATATTCATTTCTTTTATTTCTACTTTTAAATGAGTTTATGTTTATTTTAATAAAGTACACAGATTTGAAGTTGGTATACCTCATAAATGTATCAGGGAATGATTACATGGACTAATTCACCAAAATACATTTCAAGGTAAGAAACTGCCATTGGTGAATTTTTTTCTTGAGTACCAATGAATTTAGATGCAGAAAACAAGCATTAACGAAGATGCCTATGAAGTAAATGCTGATCACACAAGAGAACTTTTCCTTCCCAGCATTTTAGCTGGTATTGGGAAAAAATGAGTCGTTGAGCTGGGCTATGATGATAATATGAAAAAATAGACCCCAAATGAATGCCGGAGCTCTGTGAGGCTGATATTCTATTGGACTGCTTTTCTATCGCTGCTAAAGTAAACTTTATTTACAGAGACACAAACAATGTTTTTTTTGGGTCGTCTTTATTTGGGTATTTTCAGCCCCTAACACTGTCTTGACTCCAATAGGCACTCAATGCACTTGGTTGAATAGAACTGAATCTTTGCATTTAAACACTTATGAAGCTCACCTGAAGTCCATAAAAGCTACCAAGACAGTCAATATTGTGGTGCAGAGCTAACAAAGCTTTTTGTGACTGAGGATCTGGAATGAATAATTTCTGTAAGTTAACATAGAAATGTACCACAAAATGATAGCTTGTACAATGTAATTTGTACATTTTGGTAGAAGAGGACACAGCCTGGAAAGATGGGTACAGCCTATTGTTTTCAGTTTCTTGGCTCTCTCAAGTCAAAATCGATTTGGGACCTTTTTCTCCAGATAATTGTATGCAGCAGTTATAGATATAAATATTAGAACTAATTCAGTAATAGAGTATATAATTAAATAGCATGGGATAGAGTTAAATAGGAGGAAGAAAACTAGCTATATTATATTTGCAAAATTTTAAAGTGCTTTCAGTGATTCCCAAACTTTTTGTCGTTCAATTGTTTTAGTTATGCCTGAATCTTCATAGCCCCATTTGGGGTTTTCTTGGCAAAGGTAGTGGAGTGTTTGCCATTTCCTTTTCCAATTCATTTTACAGATGAGGAAACTGAGACAAATATGGTTAAGTGACTTGCCCAGGGTCACACAGCTAGTAAGTATCTGGGGCTCAATCTGGGCTTAGATCTTTCTGACTCCAGGCCCAGCTTTCTCCAGTGTACCCACCATGATCCCAAAATACTTCCAGACTGAAATTCAAAGACATAGTTCTAACATGAGAGTATTTTCCTAGTGATCCTATATATTGAGAGATAGCATCATGTAGTGGATAGAGCTTGCGATTTGTGAGTCAGAAAGAATTGGATTCAAGTCCAGCCTCAGACATTTATTATATGACTCTGGACAAGTCACTTACCCACTCTGTGCCTCTATTTCCTCATCCATAAAACCAAAAAGGTGAATTCAACACCCTATAATGTCTCTTCCAGCTCTAAGTCTGTGATTCTAAAATCCTTTATCTGGAAATCCTAATTATACAGTCTCTGAAGAGTTACAGATGTGAGTAACCCAAAGAGAGAGATGCATGCTGGGTGCAGATAGACCACTACATTATCACCCACGATGATCTGTAAACAAGAATAATATAAACTAGAAAGTGTATGAATTGAAAGGGAGATTGTCCCATTATATAGAGAAATTGAGGGATGACACAGGAATGATTGGGCCTGAGTGATCTGTTATTAGCCATGAAATTTATTTTTAAAAACCCCACAAAAAGCAAGAGGAAAGTTTCCAGCATTCAGCAGATCCTCTCTGGAGGATTAATGAGAGGATATGGATCAGCCAACCAATTAACTCTAGAGGGACCAGGATTTAAGACTACTTTGAAGGACCAAGCTATGTCAATTGATGGGTAGGATATAAGTTTTTATTTCAAAGTAAAATTATAATATCTCCTTGTAATTATTTGGATTTGAAGCACCTTTGTACAGATAAAAGAGAGAAGACAGCTATTCTCCAATCTATTTTCTTGTCATTTGGCTCACCTCATTCTTGGTAGATTTTTTTTAAGTGTCTACTTCTTCTGTTCTGCCGCTGGGTGATAATGCAGGGGTGGGTTGCCACTTTCCCAGGTGTATGGGAAACTCTAAAATCATGATCCTTTGAAATATTTACATCAAGGAGATCATGGATCAATCTGTCACTGGTCTGGAAATTGGGAGATATGGAGCCTCAGTTTGTTTCTGCCAACAACTCATTTCACATCTCTGGACTGTGGTTTCTAATTGATAAAACAAAGGGAGGGCTTGGATTAGGTAAACTCTACATGCCCTTCAAGTCTTAGACTTGAATGCCGTGATGCCTCTGACCTTCAATAAAGCCTACCCTAATAGTTCTTGATGGCCAGAAGGTTACCCTGAGTTCTTAATAAAGGACTGGAATTTTAAAATACCAAGCTGTATCAATTGATGCATATTTTTAAAGTCTATGAGACAAAGAAAACAGAGATGAGGAAGAAAAATTTCATTTCAAAGTAAATTTGTAATATTTGCTTTTAAGCATTTGTACTTAAAGTATGCTTGTACAGATAGGAGAAATTACAGTAAATTATAATAAAATTATTTTTTAAAGTTTGCTTCTGTGGACACACTTGGTTCTTCTAGTGTTAAAGGTCAGGATGATGAACAAGCTGTGGAAGTCTTCCTAGCTTGGCAGGATGTACAAGTATAGGCAGCAACCCATGGACTGTGAGTCAGCTGTCTGAGAATTGGCCTAGTTAAAATCAGCCAGGTTCATCATTGGATTGGCCTCAGGGTATTGCATTTTTTCTTTCATAACAATAATTGAAGACCACTGAAACTACTGTGACTCCTTGACAACCACTGACTACCTGGGTAACTTTGGACATGTTACAAATTATCTGTGCCTCAGTTCCCTCATCTGTAAAATAAAGGCATTGGACTAGATGAGATTCTTTCTTGTTCTCAATGTTTGATACTGTGTTCCTACTAAGTTGTAGAATCCATGAGATCATAGATATGGAGGTTAGAAATTGAGTCCAACTCCCTCATTTTGCAGATGAGGGAACTAAGGCCCAGTGAGATTAAGAGTTGGCCAGGGTCACAGGATTATTCGAAGCAGAATTTGAACCCTGCTCTTTCCCATTCCAAGTCCAGGGCTCCATCTATTATATGATATGGAGAAAGTAATCACAGAAATGAAAGCCCCACTTTCCTCTTCCTGCCTTTCTATATTCGTCCTATTAGTTCAGTTCAGTAATTTTTCAGTCATATCTGACTCTTTGTGACCCCATTTGGGGTTTTCTTAGAAAAGATGCTGGAGTAGTTTGCCATTTCTTTCTCCAGCTCATTTTACAGATGAGGAAACTGAGGCAAACAGAGTTAAGTGACTTGCCCAGAGTCACACAGCTAGTAAGTGTCTGAGGCCAGATTTGAACTCAAGAAAGTGAGTCTTCCTGACTCCAGGTCTGGCACTCTATCTACTACACCATCCAGCTGCCCTTATTCAATTGTATTTGCTGCAGGACAAAGCTTACCTTGTTATCTGGCATCCATTTATCAATTGTCAGAAACTCTAAAAATAAAAATACATCTTTTGCATTTGCAATCTATTTGTCTCAACCTTAAATAAATTTTCTTTTAAGTGCAATTTATAAGAGCAGCTATAGTGCCCTGAAGCTAGAGTGGGACCTATTTTCTCTTCTCTGTTCTGCCACTGCTTAGCTGTGTGACCTCAGACAAATCACTGTACTTTCCTGTGCCTCAGTTTCTTTATCTGCACAATGGAGAAAAGACCATTTTACCTGATTCACAGAGTTGTTGCAAAAATTGAATGGAAGAATACATGTGAGAGACTTTGAGGGAATGAGTTTTATTTTTCTTAAAGGAAAACAATAAAATACTAGCCTTAGCTTTCCTTGGCTACTTGATCATCTCCTATTTCTCCTGTTTCTCTCACTTATCTCATTCCCCTTGCTTTGCTGCATCAAAAAAAAAGATAACTTTAGCTGAAGTAAGGGAAGCATAAAGTAACTCCTAACAGCAATTGCCTGCTCTAAATTCTCCCAACTGGAAAAGGATAGAGAGACTGGAATTGAAGCCAGTGATTTATTCCTTTGACCACTTCAGTATTTTGAGTGTGCTGGAGGGGTGGGTCACTCAGCAACATGACTGTCCTACTGACTTGCTGAATATTCTTCAAAAATGTGGAGCTGATTAATGTCTCTCCTGGTTGGAGGCAGAGCAAGATGTCTATAGGAGAAAACACCAACTGGTACTGTGGTGGTGAATTGTTGCTGTCATTAAGTGTTTCCGAGTAAATTGTAAAGAACAAATTCTTTTTTTTTTTTGGAGGGGAGTAGGCAAAGCAATTGGGGTTAAGTGACTTGCCCAAGGTCACACAGCTAGCTAAGTGTTAAGTGTTTGAGGCCAGAGAGAACTCAAGTCCTCCTGACTCCAGGGCCAATCCTCTATTCACTGCACCACCTAGCTACCCCAAGAACAAATTCTATATGACAAAACATTGTGAAATGGTGACAGAACTAGGCACTGAAAGTATCATCTCCAGATATAAAGCAGGGGAACCATCTTGGATCATGTGGCACCTTTCTAGGTTCCTTGTCTGACTTTTTCTGGTACTTACCTTCCATTCTGGAATCTGCCTAAAAGCTTCCCAGTTCAGTCATTTCAGGACTCTGAGGTTATGTCTAAACAGGGAAAGTGAAATGGATAATTGGACAATTATTGTCTAGTTTTGATTCATGTCATCTGCTAAGTAGCTGGTATGAAGTGTTCATGTCTCCCCCATCCCCTCAAAATAGATGCCTATGCCCTCATTTTCTTTGGAATTATGTCAGTGATTACAGCACTTAACCTTTGCTAATAGAGAGTTGGCTAGCGAACAGTCAAAGGTATAGCATTTTATTTTGATTAACCATACATAGAAGAGATTTTAGCTCTGCTGTACTTGCTCGAAGCTTCCTATGGTAAATGACATGCCCTGTGATTACTTTTGGCCTTTGCTTTTGAATGTGTGCAATGACCAAAATAGTGAAGAAACCAATCTTTTATCAATAATTTGTGGCAGACTAGTTTTGAAAGAGCCGCTGGAAGTTGGTGAAAGAGTAATAAAAACATGCTACTGTCAGATCCAACAACAATTTTCTTGTTGTCTGGTCTTGTCTGACTCTTCATGACACTATGGACCATAGCACTCCTTTTGTTTTTTAAAAATTTGTTTGTTTTGGCAAAGATACTAGAATGGCTTGACATTTCCTTCTCCAGTGGATTAAGGCAAACAAATGTTAGTTGACTTGCTCAGGGTCACACAGCTAGTAAGTGTCTGAGGTCAGATTTGAATTCAGGTCTTCCTGACTCCAGGCCCAGCATTCTATCCACTCAGCCACCTTGCTGCCACCTAGGCAAGCAGAGGCTTAGCGACTTGCCCAGGACGGCACTTGCTGATTTTTATTCTTTGCTCAGTAACTGAACCGTGTTTTGGTACTGATCAAATTCATTAATTCAACAAACATTTAGTCTGTTCGTGTTTGGGGAAAGTTAACTACTTACCATAGCATAAAATTTATATAGCACTAAAAAAAGCCCTTCCGATATCTTAGATAAGGCTGGCTCCACAGAATTATCCCAATTTTACTGATAGAGAATCTGTAGAGTTTGTACTTTGCTAGAGATCACGGAGTCGCAGAGTGTTAGGGCTAAAAGGAACTTTAGAGCTTATCTAGTCTAAACTTCTCATTTTAGAGATGATCCTGAGGTTCAGGACAGTTACGTTACTTGCCTAAAATCACAGAATCTGTGTCAAATCCAAGATTTGAACACTTGTCTCCTGGCTTCTAGTTCAGAGCTTTTATTGCTAGAACATGCTGGTCTTTGACACATATACCCTGTACTCTCATAATTTCTTCTTCCCATATTCTCTTGCAAAAGTGAGGGGCTGGAAAATTACCCAAGTATTAAGTTCTGGTCCACTGCCATTCCTGTCAACACTCATTAATCCTTGATAGTTCTGTCTCCATTTATTGTAGAATAGTGTCTCACCCAGTTATGAATCAATCAGGGATTAAAATGAATTAGGCCCTAGATCTCCTAACATGTCTCCCATACTTCAGAGTCTTCTTTATGCTTAGTGCAAAAGAGTGCTTTAGGCAAGGCTACAGTTGCACATGTATTTGAAAGAGTCAGGGAGAAGATATTTTTGCAAGAGATTGAAAAGGGTCATCTTTTAAGATTTCTTCTTTTAAACAATTCAGGTTTGAGAGTTAAATACTTTTAGTCCAAGGGAAAAACCACCAAGATGCCCAGTTTAGGGCTAAAGGTTGCAGTGTGTGCTTGGAATGTTTTTGGCATGTGTCCATAAGAGCCTTCCTGGTGGGCGAGGGTAGAATAGAATCTCGCAGAGAGGTATTCTAAATGGATTTTGAGGAATGAGTCCTTTAGTTCAGTTTTGTGGGTAGATAGGAATTGAGATTGGATGGTTAGAGCAAGGACTAAACACTTGGTTAGACCAGGGATGCGGAGACAAAGTGGGAAATGGTTTGTACATGGGAATCAATGATTTTCAGTCATTTCTGACTCTTCATGATCCTACTAGGGGTTTTCTTGGCAAAGATACTGGAGTGGTTTGCCTTTTCCTTCTCCAGGTCTTTTGGCAGATGAGGAAACTGAGGTAAACAGAGTTAAGTGACTTGCCCAGGGTCACATAGCTAATAAGTGTCCAAGGCTGGGTTTGAACTAAGGAAGATAAGTCTTCCTGACTCCAGGCCCTGTGTTCTATTTACTATGCCACCTACCTGCCCCATGCTGTATGTATAGTAAAACTGAACAGTAAACAGCAATTGGAATCCAGATTGCAAAAGATTATCAGGGTGTAAGGCACAGAGGCTAGCCCAAGAAGGGCCGTCTAGCTGTCAAGTATTACTTTTTGTAGGTGACTCCGTTTTCTGAGGAACTACTTTTGTGGGAGAAGATCTCTCCCAGCCCAAAACAAGTTGTGCAGTTCAAATAACACAGTGATTTTGTCATCTTTAGTCCCCAAACCTTAGAACCCAATACAGTAAACAATGCTATATCTTCCTTAAAGGAAAAGGAACAATAATACCCAAGCTCATTGTGATCTGATTTATCCTTGTGGGCTGGAGACAGCAGTTAGCTAGTTGACAAGTAGCTGCTGTAGGAGCCAACTACCTATGAACAACACCCCCACAACCACCAAGCTAACTGTTATTCTCCCTCCTCAGAGCCAAAGCTGCTCTGGGAGACTGAAGGGCAGAATCACCTAGAGATTTTGTGAAAGACTCAGATGAAATTTGTGTGTACTTTGTGTGTACTTATACATACATATGCATTTAAGTATACATTATACGCACACTTATATGTATAAGTATGGGACAGTTAGGTGGTATGGTGAATAGATTGCAGGGCCTGGAGTCAGGAAGATCTGAGTTCAAATGTGGCCTCAGACACTTACTAGCTCTGTGACCTTGGACAAGTCACTTAACCCCATTTGCCTTAGTTTCCTCATCTGTCAAATGAGCAGGAGAAAGACATGGCATTACCACTCCAGTATCTTTGCCAAGAAAAACCCAAACTTGGTCAATAAGAGACAGACATGACTGAAACAACTGAATAAGAGCATGAATATTCGAACCTCTCAGTGCCACAAAAAACCCAAATAGGGTCATGAAGAATCAATCACACATGACTGAAAATGACTGAGAAGAAAGAAAGAACTGAGCAAACAACATGTATAATATGTGTATATTATTTATAATTAGACTTCATATAGTTGTATAATGCATTGTATACGATATATTCTGAGATAATTATGTTGATTGCTAGCTTACAACGGTATAATTGGTTTTCTTTGTATTTTACACACCTAAAAACATTATTTTGAGAAGGTATACAAGGGCTCCACCAGACTGTTCATGGAGCACAATAAAATAGGGAGACAGACAGACAGACACACCAACTGTACTTAGGGCATTGATTGGTGACACAGTTTTTGTGATAACTCAGGGTATTTTCCAGTTATCTCAGGGGATGTCCCAAGTCTCTGAACAAAATTAATTTAATTCACTTTACATTGCATATACCATCTGGCCATCCTAGGGGGTAGGCTGTTGAGACATGATGGGATGTCAAGATTTTCCCAAAGTAAGGAATGAATGGCCTCAAGGAAGTTTCCACCTGGTACTTTAAGATGTCTCCGAGGCAGATGGTGAGAGAAGAGAAAGCGTCCTTGGCTGTTTTCTTATGGCATGGCAGTACTCTTCTCAAAACCCAGGTGTGAGGAACAAAAGTAATCAGGTAAAGAGAGAACCTTTGGGTATTGTGATGATGTCTTACAAAACCAAAGCTAAAAACACAGCACTTACGCCAGAGGCAGACATTCTTTAGGGCAAATGCAGGATTTGCCAATTTGGTTAATCAGACACTTGAGTGGGCCAGCATCCTAAAAGCATAGCAAAGCCTGTGAATGGGACTAAGGCAGGTCATTGTTACTGTTTGACTCACAGAGAATCAGTGTGCCACTTTTTAATTTACAGGAAAAGATTCGATTCCATGGTGTTCTATCGTGCCTGTGAGGGCAGTCCTTTTTGTCGGTCAGGCTGCTTCATTTGAAGTTGCTATATTTTTTTCTGACTTCACTCTGAATTAAGGCTGCATACAGAATTTATATCAAGAGGCCTTGGTTTTTAGCTCCTTTTCCTCTATTAAGTCAAATTCTGTCTAATTCATAGAAGATATTTGCTGCATCTTTTTCACTCCTGACTTCAAAGGGTTGGGAGAGTTAGGTGATAGAAGATCAAGCCAGTCATGGTAATAGCTCCATAACAGTATTGGTCTAAGTTCTGGTAGGTGAAGAGGTAGCAACTAGTCATTAAAATTGAATTTTATAACTTTCTTTAGATCTTAATTATCTTTTTTTCCCTTCCTGTCTCAATATAATCTAATTTACTTATTGCTTCTCTTAACTTTTTCCAGTTAATTAAAAAATCTATTTGACTTCTCTCCCACCTCTCCCTAATTTAAAAGAAAAGGGAAAAAAATAAAACCCCTCTAAGAAATAAACAGAGTCAAGCAAAACAAATTCTCTCACTGGACATTTCCAAAAATATTTTTCTCAGTCTCGATCATCCAGTGCCTATGACCTCTTTATCGAGAGGTGGGTAGAATGTTTGGATGGGAAACCTCTAGAATTGTGATTGGTTGTGGCATTGATGAGAGTTGTTAAGTCTTTCAAAGTTTTTTGTCATGACTGTATTTATTGCAATTGTGTAAATTTCAACCTGCATTTATTAAGCGCTTACAGTATGTCAGGCACTGTGCTAAGCAGTAAGGATGCAAAGACAGAAGCAAAACAGCCCCTGTCCTCAAGGAGTTTACATTCTAATGCATGTAGATATATTATATATGTATATAGATGTATGTATATATGTATATGTATGTATACACATATATTCACTCACATTCATCCATCCATCCATCCATTTATTTAATTTATTTATCTATCTATTTTTTATTCATTCATTCATTCATTTATTTATTTGCAAAATGAATACTGGGTAGTTTTGGGAGTAAAGATACTAGCAGCAGAAGTGGGAGAGGATATCAGGGAAGGTTTTATGTAGAATTCAGCTCTTGGACTGAGCCTTGAAAGAAATACTGCATTCCAAAGGGGATGAGTCACATTCCAGGTATGTAAAGGCAAAGAAATAGGACATGAAGTGGCATGTGATGAGAAGGACCAGCGTGGTTGGGTAGTAGAATGCACAGAAGGGAATATAAGTATAAGATTGCAAAAGTAAGAAAAGATTCAATAGTTAAGAAACTGGAATGTCACACAGTTGTTTATATTCATCCTTGGAGTAATAGGGAACCAGTGAAGTTTATGGAGAAGAGGAGAACATTGATTTGGTGGATGTGTTTAATGTGAATTTATTCAGGGAGGGGCTCAAGTTCAAGAGACTAAAGAAGAGGCTACTGCAAGAAGTAATAAGGGCCTAAAACAGTGTGGTGGCTGTTGTGATTAGAGATAAGAAGAGAGATATATTTTTGCAATACTTCTAAATTTGGCTGCTGAATAAGTGGGTTAAATAAACAGTTGAGGGTGACACAGGATGACAGGGAAAGATTTTAGTGCCCTCAAAAGTAAGGATCAACTAGGTGGTTCAATGAATAGGGCACCTCCTCTAAAAGGAGGACCTGAGTTCAAAAATGCAGCCTCAGACACTATGTGACCTTGACCAAGTCATAACCCTGATTGCCTCAAAAAAAGGAAAGAAAAGTAATAAGGCTATTCAGAAGAGGGCTAGATTTGGTGTGTGGGGAAGGAGATAGTAAACCTCAACAACATGAAAAAGCAATACCTTACTGCCTCAGAAATGTCTGCTGGGGAATATTTTTTTAAAATTTTTTTTAACAGAATATGAGTAAATAAGAAAGGGAAGCAAACACAGAGATGGAAATAGGTAGAGCGAGATG
>CM053600.1:72883111-72915398 GCA_028646575.1 Pseudocheirus occidentalis | reverse complement strand
AAGTAAACAGGGGAGTATCTCAGCCAATAGCATTCTTCCAAGTCACAGGGGAATTCACACCTTTTCACCAATGGACAGAGTTCTATACTTAACACTAGGTTACTAGGATCTGCTTAACATCTGATCAAACAAATTAATTACCATTACAGTGACTTGCCCAAGGTTGCCCTGCTAGTAAGTGTTGAGTGTCTGAGGCCAGATTTGAACTCAGATCCTCTTGACTACAGGGCTGGTGCTCTACTCACCACGACACCTAGCTACCCCTATTTTGTATAACATATCTTAAGGAAAAAGGGCTAGTTAGCTTACAGAAGGGGAAGAATTAGGGATGGAAGACATAATACATAGGACAATGACTAATCTTATAGGTGTTTGATAAGTGTTAATGCAAAATCAACCTCCCTCAATGAGTCAGTCAATAAACATTTATTAAGTACCTACTACATTCCAGGGATACAAAGGAAAAGCCAAAGACAGCTCTCAAGGGACTTACAGTCTAATGGGACAGACAATAAATAAAGAACTAACTGTGAGTAAACTCTATATAAGATAAGTTGAAAATCATTGATTGAGCATTTGTAATTTTATGATTCTATTCATTGATTTTATTTCTATCCTGTGAAACTATACAAAATAAATCATTTTTATTTGTGACAGTATGACAGATATGTCATGTCAATTCAATTTCATCATCACAGCATGGTGACTAGAATGTCAGTCTTAGAGATGGGAAGGCAGAAGTTTGTACCCTGTCTGAAACACTTTAAAGCTCTGTTATGCTGCACACATAATTTATTCTTTGTCATTCTCAGTTTCTTTATCTGTGAAATGGGGATGAGAATAGCACCTGCCTCATATGGTTATTCCAAGAAGCAAATGAGATACTTAATATAAACCATTTTGAAAACCTTAAAATTCTACTAAATACATGTTGTTGTTCAGTCATGCCTGACTCTTCGTGACTTAATTTGGGGTTTTCTTAGCAAAAATACCAGAGTAGTTTGCCATTTCCTTCTCCAGATTATTTTACAGGTGAGGGAATGGAAGCAAACAAGATAAAATGACTTGCCCAGGGTCACACAGCTAGTAAATGTCTGAGGCTAGATTTGAACTCATAAAAATGAGTCTTCCTGAATCCAGGCACGACACTCTATTCACTGTGGCTGCCCTAACTAAACATGCAAATGTTAGCTACTATTATTTTTTTTTAGTAGTAACATTGCTTACTTTCCTCCATATCTGACCACATGAGGTCAGGGAAGGTTTCAGTTTTTTTTTCTTTCTAATTCCAGCGCTCAGATTACTTCCTTGTAATAGTCATATGATAGGTATTTAATAAATGTATCATAGGAGCACAAATCCAAAACCCTTCCTCCCTCCCTTCCTTTCTTTCTTTCTTTTTCTTTCTTTCTTACTTTCCTTCTTTCTTTCTTTTCTTTCTTTCCTAGAAGGCTTCTAGTATAACCCCTTGCCCCATCATTTTAAAGATGAGGGATGGATAGACATTTTCCAACCAGCAGGTCTAGGCTGAGACTGAGGAATAAAACCTAACCCATTGATACATAAAATGATTCTTAAAGAGTTCACGAGTGAGCAAGTATTTATCAAGTAGTCCACATGTACCAAACACTAGGCTAAGTGCTGAAGGCACAAAGAAAGGCAAATACATGGTCCTTACCCTCAGGGAGCTTACAATTGAAAGGGAGCTCACATGATAAACAGCTATGTGCATGTACCATACATATTGATTGGATAGCAGATAATCTCAGAGGGTAGTCACTAGGAGAAAGAGGCAAATTGAGGAGAATACCATGCCTGCAAGCTTGGGTGACTAGTATGATGGCAGTACCTTTGAAAGTATTAAGGGGGGCAGCTAGGTGGTACAGCAGAGTACCAATCCTGAAGTCAGGAGGACCGGAGTTCAAATCTGACCTCAGACACTTAATACTTACTAGTTGTGTGACCTCAGGCAAGTCACTTTACCCCAATTGCCCTGCCCTCCCACCTCCAAAAAGCAAAAAAATAAAATAAGAGAATCAAACCTTTTTTAAAAATAAAGTATTAAGAAACTTGGGAAGAGGGAAGTGTTCTGAAGGAAAGAAAATGGTTTTTCCTGTGCACATTTGCCTTTGACATGCTGATGGGCCATTCAGTTTGCCATCTCTGAAAGATAGTTGGTGACACAGGACTACAGACCAGGAGGTCGATTTATTGCTGTTGAATTGTTTCAGTTGTTTCTGACTCCCTTGGTAAAGATACTGAAGTGGTTTGGCCATTTCCTTCTCTAGCTCATTTTACAGATCTGGAAAGTGAGGCAAACATCTTTCAGTGATGTGAGAATAAGAAAAGGAGAAGAGAGAAGATGGAGCTTTCAGAGAAGGTCCTCAGTATTCTCATTCAAGTTGGATGCAAGGTCCTCAGACAGGCGGAGAGGGCTGGGCCTGGAGTCAGGAAGAGTTATCTTTGAGTTCAAATCCAGCTTCACACACTTGATAACTGAATGACCCTGGCCAAGTCACTTAACCCAGTTTGCCTCAGTTTCCTCATCCATAAAATGATCTGGAGGAGAAAATGGCAAATGACTCCAGCATGTTTGCCAAGAGAATCCCATATAGGGTCACAAAGAGTCAGACAAAATTTAAATGACTGAACCACAATCTCAACTGGGAGGATGAAGGGAGAGAGGGAGTTATGGGAGATTTGAAGAGGAATGAGGTTTGTAATTGTTCTTCTGTGAATCAGTCTGTGAATCAGAACAATTGAATCCCTTAAGAAGGTGCAAAAGGATTATCTTGCTATGGTTAAGGCCCAGAGGATTATGTGATGTGGATCTAATCAGCACATTTAATGCTCTTCTCTAACTCCACTGGAAAAGGCGTTCTTTAGCTCCAGTGGAAACAGAAAGAGGTGGATCGTGGAAGAAACCCAGGGTTATGATACGGCAAGAAATTATTGCAATAGGAGAAGAGATATTCAAATGTTAAAGGTACCAGTGGGTAGAGACAGGGGAGGGAAGAAGGTATAGTCCATATATGGGTTTCTGTTTGTCCTTTCTTCTCAAAGAGGATCATGGTATCAGAGAGGTGATGCCATGACACACAAGTGAATTAGATTTAAGTGAGGCAGGGCTGTGCAAAGTCACCAGCCTCACTTTCTCCTCTGGAGTCGAGTCATCTGCATGCAGTGGCCAAGTATTGATCAGAACAACTGGATGTGGCCCAGGATGCCAGGAGAGATGTTGGCCTTTTCAAGCTAAGGTCTTTAATAGGTCTCAGTTTGACTGAAGCAGAACCCATTTAGTGATTAAGGCTCAATTAAAAAAAAAGAGACAAAGAATGGCTCTTAAAAAATAGATCTAGGAGGGGAAGATCCTTAGGGTTTCTAGCCAAGATAGAAACACGTGTTATTTACATTCATTCTGAGCCAATCAGGGCCCAACCAGTCAGTGACCAAGTAGGGCTTGGTCTGGGACCAGAGTGATTTTGGGTTAAGGCTGGTCTTTAAGAGAAAACAAAACCAAACTAAACAAATATAAATTTTAATAAGGGTAATAGCCTAGGAAAGAACTGTGGGGTAGAAAGAAGAGAAGTCAGAGTGAGGATGAAGGTTAGCGGCAGTAAGGAACTGGTAAGAAAAAAAAAAGAATGATAAAAGATTATGGTCACAAAAAGGAATTTGGAGATAATGAAAATGGAAGTAGAACACTTGTGGGTAATGGCAAAATCAAGAGTATGACTATCTCTGTATGTAACTGAGGTAGACTAGAGAAATAAATCATGGCAACTGGGTATATAGAAGAACTGAGAATTTAGCGTACCTGAGTGAGCATCAACATGTAGGCTGAAGTTTCTTTCCCTCTACCCCAAACTAGGCATGTGACCAGAGGTCACTCGCTTGACCTGAATCTCAGTTTCCTCATCTGTAAAAGGAATATAATGCTTGCACAATATATTTCACGTGAAGGGAGTGGAGGTGTAGCTCAACAGAACCCAATTCTCCTGGCTCAAAGTCTAGTTCCCCATCCCTATTAAAGGGCCTCTCAGGAGACTGTAAGAATCTACTATCCCAGAGCAAATATAAAATTCATTTTTCTTCTCCTGTCCCTAAATCTGAGACAGTCATTTGTTGGTTCAGGAGCTGATTCTGTAAAAACATCAAACAATATGTCCCTAACTTATTATCTGTGGCTCTTTAAACAGTCTCTATTTTCCCAGCCCCCAGGAAGCTTCTATTTCTTGACTGCCTAAAACCACCAGTTCCCCTTGATTTCACCAAGGACCTAGTCAGGATTCCTGTTACTAGCCTTGAACACCAGAAACAAAGTCCCCTAACTTAGGCAAGTTCCTGCTCCATCTTGGATCTGAGTATCAGGTATCTCAGAAAGAAAACATATCAGCTGAATCAGGGCCACTTTTTTTGGCCCAAGACAATTGGGCTTAAGTGACTTGCCCAGGGTCACACAGCTAGTAAGTGCCAAGTGTCTAAGGTCAAATTTGAATTCAGGTCCTCCTGACTTCAGGGCCAGTGCTCTATCCACTGTGCAACCTAGCTGTCCCTAGATTAGGGCAATTCTAATAACCTCTAATTTTCATAGATGGCTTAGAATGAGCATCTCTATTACTGCCATCTATTCTGTCCTGTCCTTTTCCACTGTGTAAGCAATGCTCTTTAGGTTACTAGATCAAATGCAATATTAGAATTTGAGACTCTTTTAATATTCTATCTTTTATATTTATTTTTCAATAAGATTGGCTTTCCCCTAAAAAGCCTTTGAAGACAAAAATTGCCACAAATGAGCTGTTCTATGAAAAAAAAAACTTAGTAAACTTGAAAGTACTTTAGAAATTGTAGCTATTATCTAGCGTGGCATTGTGGACAGTGTTGGGCTTGGGGTTCATATCCTGCTTCTGATGCTTTCTAGGGATGTAACCTTAGGTCAGTCACAAACCCTATGTGCCTTAGTCCACTCCCTAGGGCTTGCCTAATAAACCAGATTGGTTTTGGTCTGCATTACTAAGAGGAGTCCCCACACTGGGAGCTCCCACAATGAGCCCAAATCACAGATTTTTTCATGTGTTCATCCTTCATAAAGTTAGAGCTAGAAGTGACATCAAGTCAATGAGCTTTTATTAGACACTATGTGCCAAGCACTGTGCTAGTAGTCACTGAGACCAATCTCCTCATTTTACAGATGGAGAAACTGAGACATAGAGAGGTTAAGTCACTATCCAGGATCACATAGTTAGCAACTATTTGAGGCAGGATTTGAATGCGCATCTTTCTGACTTTTATCTCAGTGCTTTTTGTTATTGTTAGAAGTGGTATGACTTCCTGCCTGTCTCTTCTACTCCACACACCTATCTCAGGTCAGCCAGTGAGTCCCAGAAAGTAATATCTTGACAAACAAGTAAACATGAATATCAGAACTATGCTATGTCATTTTTATTCTTTGTCAGTCTCCTCGGTCCCTATGTTGTTGTTTCTACTTTAATGTCCATTGTATATACAGGTTTCTGTCTTTCATTTCTTCTGGGAACATTTCAGCCAACCAGCCTTAGTGCCATTGGACCAGGGGCAGATCCCATCACCTCAAGAGCCAGGATTCCAGAGCCTCTGCTGTGGAATGGTGCTCACCACTCTCTCTCCAAGCCCTCTTTGCCAGCTGGCAGCCTGCAGAGTCCAGATGGGGAGGGTGAAACCAAACATAGCTGAGCACCCTCTGTGCTTCCTCAACCATCACTCTCTTCTCTGCAGTCTCCAGTACAGGATGCCGTGACTACTGAGCTAAGTCTCCTTCATATTGGTGGATTAATAGCAGTTAATGACTCCATTAAATACCTTGCCATGAATAGTAGGGGGTGATCAGAGGAGCAATTTTATGTTATTTTCTCAACAAAAGGCAGGCGTGGGATTTGGGAGGGAGAATTTTCTTTTTTTTTCTTTTATTTTTTTGCCTTTTCAGAGGCAAAGTACTTTTGAATGACCTGCCTTTGACTTGTGTTCTGACAGTGAGGCATCTATGACGGGAGTGCAGGTCATTGTAGCAATGTGGGAGTGTGGAGGAGGCTTTCAGGAAGTAACTATCCAAGGCATTCAGCTGACTTTCAACAGGAGAGGGCATGAGTTGGGAGGGGTGGGTGTGAAACTCCCATATGCGCAGATGGCTTCTGAAGTCATCATTTTCAGTGTCTGATTCATTTATGTTTCCTGGAAATCAACTGATTGAATGTGAAAGAACAGATTACAGAATGTAGAAGTGGCACTTGGTCATGTCTGGGGATTTTTTAGTATTCAGGACCACTTCAGGACCACTGATAGATATTTTATATGTGATATTACCATTCTGATCATTAAAGACAATACGATATTAGACACCCACAGCTTGGTTTACCCAGAGCATTGGACAACTGGTAATGCATTAGGAATTCTCTGAAGTTTCTAGCCACTGGGATAAATCATTTATGCCCTAAGATATTCAGTATGGGGGTGACAGCATGTAATGGTAATGAGAATTTGAAGATCTTCCCTGCTCCTTAATAAGCCCAAGGGAATTTGAAGCAAAGACCTTCTCTGCTTCAGAGATCTTCCCTGACCCCTAATAGGCTGAACGTAATCACATGAAGCCTGTAGTGGGAGAAACTTGTGGAAGGGTAGAGCAGAGCTTACAGGAATCTTGAATTTAGAGCTGTTAGAGCTGGAGGGAGGAGAGGATGCACCAGGGAGACAGTTACGTTTGTGAGTATTGGTTTGGGGGAAGGCTAAAGGATGGTATGGCTCTTTGCTGTGTTATGGTGTATTAAATTCTATGTTGCTATGATGGATTCAGTTTCCTGGTATTGGGATTTGGTTTTCTGGTGTCTGAATAAATGTTTTGCTTCTGCCTTCTCTATAGACAGTCTGTTATATTTTATGATTGAGAACTATGCTGGTATATTTATAGTCACCATTGGCACTGTGAATATTGTGTTGCTGTTACACAACATTTATCAAATTGTACTTTAAAATGATGTCAAGGTTCATTAAGCTGCTCTTAATGGCATCTAAATTCTTTATGTGGAAGTTTTTGTGGGCACACACACATACACACACCCCAAATCAAAGACAAAAATGAGTTTGTTCATTCAATCAGTGAGCATTTATGTGGCACCTATTATGTTCCAGGCACTGTGCTATACTTTGGGAATATGAATAAAAGAATTGAACAATCCATACGCTTAAGGAATTTATATTCTAACAGGGAAGAAAACAAACACACATGTAAATAACAAAAGAGTTAAATCCAAAGTACTTTGGGAGGAAAGGCACAAGCAGTAGGATCTTTCTACAACTATTTATTGTCTTTCATTTTTCAGAGGCTCACTTGTAATTGCAGATCCTATTTTGGCTCCCCTTGGGAATCCCCCTAATGTGTGTGCATGTACACAAACACATGCACACAGATACATATATGTATGGATATATATATATATATATATATGCATACATATACATGGTTGAATTTGGGTATACAGTTAGACTTTCAAACTCTTGGCTTTGTAGGGAAAAGCTCATCTTAAGGAAAAATAAATATACCAGGGAGACTATCAAAAGACAGTCTCAAATTCTAGCATTGCGGTCAATACAACTAACCTAAAGAACATGGAAAAGAACAGTAGAGAACAGGTGAACATACTAGGGATGCTTGATCAAAGTCATTTATGAACATAAGAGGTCATTAAAATTGCCCTCATCTAGTTGACCTGCTTTTATTTGATCAGAGGTATCTGATACTCTGGTCCAAGACCAAGCAGCAGCTTGTATAGGTTAGGGGCTTGTATGCCTCAAATACTCAAGGTTGGTAGTACAGTAGCCCTGACTAGGTCCTTGGTGGGATAGAGGAGGGGCTCATAATTCTAGGAACTCAAAAATAGAAGCTGCCTATGGGCTGAGGGTGGGAGGTGGGGAAGCAGAGGCTGTTTAAAGAGAGACAAGCTAATGAGTAAGGGCATATTGTTTGGTGTCTGTACAGAATCAACTCCTGAATCATTAAATTGACCAATCCTGATTTAGGGACAAGAAAAGAAAAATCAATTTTCTCAGTACTCTGAAATAGTTTATCCCTTTTTTTTTTGTCTTTTTGGATGAGGGGGCAGGCAGGGCAATTTGGATTAAGTGACTTGCCCAAGGTCATCCAGTTACTAAGTGTTAGGTGTCTGATGCTGGATGTGAACTCAGGTCCTCCTGACTCCAGGGTCAGTGCTCTACTCACTGCGCCAGCTAGCTGCCCCAAGTCCAAAGCTGAGATAGTATATTCTTACTGTTCCCACAGGAGATGGAGAATTAGACTCAGAATCAGGAAGAGCTGTAACTCTCTCCCTCTGCTCCCACATGTCGTTATTTTACTTTGGGCAAGACATTTGACTTTACTGAGTCTTTGTTACCTCATCTATAAAATGGATATAATGCTCCAACTGTAGGATTGCTGTGAGGTTCAACTGAAATGACATATGACAATTTTTCATAAATTTTAAAATACCATAGAAATATCAGCTATAATTATTGCATGAGGTACATCTATAAAAGTGGTGCAGTGGATAGAGTACTGGGCCTGAGATCAGGAAGATTCCTCTTCCTGAGTTCAAATCTGGCCTTCATACTTACTAGCTGAGTGACCCTGGTCAGGTCACTTAACCTTGTTTGCCTCAGTTTCCTCATCTGTAAAATGAGCTGGAAAAGGAAACGGCAAACCACTCCTGTATCTTTGCCAAGAAAAGCCCAAATGGTGTCATGAAAAGCCAAATGCAATAGAACAACAACACACATCCATAAAGTGACAAGGTTGACTTTCGTGAATATTTTGTGGGACCTTAGGGTTTTACCAAATGTGGCATACTTTTGAAAGAAGTCTTAGAGGAAGTGCGGCACACGACATAGAGGACCAGCCCTGGATTCAGGAAGATGTGGGCTTAAGCTCTGTCTCTAATAAACACTACCCTGTACCTATTAGTCAGTTACAGCCTCTCAGGGCTCACAGGCAACTCTGTAAGATTGTCCCATACAGACAAGAACTGCGCCAGGCAAAGGGGGTTTTCAAACCAGGTGTTCCCCACTGATAAAATATCACAGATACGGACAAAAAAATCCTGCAAGTATATGATTCTATAATACTTACAGTAGCATTTTTGTTTGCTTTGATTAAAAAAGAAATCCTGAGCTAAATGAGATGCATTTATTGCTCTGTAAAATATGCTGTAAGATTTCAGGATTTTAGGGTAGCTAGGTGGTGCAGTGAGTAGAGCACCAGCCCTGGAGTCAGGAGGACTTGAGTTCAAATGTGGCTTCAGACACTTAACACAAAAACTAGCCATGTGACCTTGGGCAAGTTACTTAATCCCAATTGCCCTGCCTTCCCCCCTCCAAACAAACAAACAAACAAACAAACAAAAAGATCTCAGGATTTTTTTTTTAAGTTACTCTGCTGAGTCATAATACAAACTCCTTTTTCCTCCCCTTTTCATAGAAGCTCTTCTTCAAGTATCTTCCCAGCTGCCCCTGTTCCTCAAACTACTTGCCTTTCATTGTTCCTGGGCCTTGGTTGCCTTGATTTCATAAGACTAACCTGTTAGTTACTCCTAAAACAAAGGTCTGAACATGTCATTTTCCTGCTTAAGGTTTTCTATTGCCTCCAGGATGAAATACAAACTTTTTACCTGGCACACTCCTCTTTCTCCCCACACCAACCTTTCCAGCCTTAGTTTATGTAACTTTCCTCCAGTTAAACCAGGTCACCAGTCATTCTTTGGGCTACTCCTAGTTTCCCTTCCTTGTCTCTGACTCTCAGAATCCTTGGCATCCTTTGTGATTCAGCCCAGGTATCACAACCTCCTCTATCAAGGGAGCCCTTCCTGCATCTACCCCCACACTCTTCCCCTCCTCAGTTTTCTCAGAAGAACTTACTTTTCCTACAAAGAGATATTTTTTTTTTCATTTTTGTCTTTCTATCCCCATTGCCTAGGTCCTGCTTTACACATATTGGGTGATAAATATCTGTTGAATTGACTTGTGCTTCAATTTCCTCATCTGTAAAATAATCTCTAGAGAGTACATGGGATGTCCTTTGCAGATCATAAAGTGTTATGTAAATCACAACTATTATTTTTAATCATTCCTTACTCTTTGCTGAGTCAACTCTGCCGTCTTACCCTCTAAATGTGGAACAAAATTTATTCCCCTTTTTTGGGTTATTTTTCTACATTCTGTCCTTTTGCAATCACATACCCTCTAAGAACTCCAGCTATCGCCTCTAAATAGATGAGATTAAGGTCACAGAATTAGTCAGCGGCAAAACTAAAAGCAAACCCCTCATCTCCTAGCTTTTCCTCCAGGGCTCTTCTGATCTCCCATACTGCAGTAACCCAAGATGCCTGATTCATGTTGCTCACAGTTTCTCTTTTTTCTGAGGTTCCTGCCAACACCCTCATCCAGACACTTATCCCATAGTGATGTCTCTCTTTCCTGAAATTCTACAATCCTTACTGTCTTCGCATTCACTTGGCATTTATACGGTGCCTTCTATCATTCATTTAAAAAGTTCTGTCCCCCCTCAAAACAACAACTAAATGGTAAGCTCCCTGAGGTCAAGACATAGAGCTTAAATATTTCTTTCTTTTAAACTTATTTTATTTTGTTTTTAGTTAACAACAGTCCACCTTTTCTCCTTCACCAATATTAAAAAAGAATGAAAAACACAACTCCTTATAACAAATACACACAGTCGGGCAAAATAAATTCTTGCACCAGCTATGTAAAATATATGCATGCATGCATGCGTGTGTGTGCATACTCTGAGCCTATCACCTCTTCATGAGGAGATGAGTAGTTTATTTCATTAGAAGTCACAGAATGACGGTTGATCACTGTGCTCATCATTTGTTGTTACAATGCTATTCTTATTGTATAACTTGTTCTTTCTGGTTCTACACCCATCACTATGCATTAGTTCAATACATCTTCCCAGTTTTGTCTGATTGCATCTCCTTCGTAATTTCTTACAACACAATAGCATTCCACTATGTCAATATAGCATTACTTGTTCAGCTATTCTGCAATTGATAGGCACGTTCTTAATTTCCAGTTTTTTGCCACCACAAAAAGAACCACTCTAAATTAGCTTATATATTTCTTTGTATCCTTAATACTCAGGGCATTATTATTAATACTCAGGCTCAACAAAGTGTTTTTTCAATTGGTAATGATGCTCTAGCACTCATCAATTAAACAGTCTTCCACCTCATCAATCATGCAATTAGTTAAAAATGGCAGGGGAAGGGGTGGGGGGAAGCAAGAAAGATGATCAATTTTAACCACTTCTTCCATAGCTTGAAAAGCTTAATCTCACCTCCTCTAATTTTCCTAAACAACTTAAATTTCTCTAAGCTCTTGATGTTCATAAACTTACTGTTATTAAATACTTTTGTTGCTATCCTTTAATATTCTTTGGGTAACCACAATATGACTGGAATCATGTTGGTGAAAAACCATAGTTCCAAGCCTCTACCATCCAGGGACTCAAAAGTTGTTACCTCAGACTTTGGCTGCACTTTAGATGAACACTCTTTTTTCTTGCCCTTACAAGGCGTTGTTCTTACATTTTTAATAAACAACAGATTCATTACTCGATCATCTGTTGAGTGGGCTACATTAAGAGGACAGTGACTCCCCTGAATTTGAGACAATTTCCTGGAGAAAGAGGGATTTCAGGCACGTATCTGTGTGACAAAAAGGGTAATTCTCAAGGCAGCCCCAAAGACAAAAACTCTGCTAGTGTTTTTTCACTGTTGCTTAGGTAACTTCCTACTATAACCACCCAGGGGATTGGAGGAATTTCTCTCCCAAATACTGTACTTCTGTAATTCCCATCTTTTTCTGTCTCTCAAGTTACACCTTTAGCAGAGGAATTGTTCTTGGACACCAATTCAACAAATATTTATGGAGTGCCTAGTTTGTGCAAAACCCTCTTCTAGGTGCTGAAGAGGATATACATATATGTGTGTGTGTATATGTGCATCTACATGTATATGTATCATTATCTACATGGTGCTGAAGAGGATATACATATATGTGTGTATGTATATACATGTATCTACATGTACATGTATATATAAAAACTGTACGAGACAGTTTTTGTCTTCAGAATATGCATGCTTGGTCAGCCACTACAAGTAGAGGAAACTTTTATAGCAGGACAAGGGAGTCTTGGGGGTAGAAACTATATACAAATTAGGTAAGTTACAAGCATTCAGTCTCGTGTTACTCAATACACCTTGGCACAGGCTTAAAGCATAACTTAAATCTCTCTCCCAGATACTCCATTCCATCCTGCAAATTGGTTGACTCATTTGATGATCCTTATTTTGCAGGGTCACCACACCTAGTCCAAGACCACTGCTATTTTTCTTAGCTCCATTGGACAATAGATTTCCAGTAATACTTCTTTTCTCATCCCTAAGCTCCCCATGTGTAATTACTCTAAACTACCTTTTCTTCTCTTTTGAAGCAAGAACATTGTTCTACTCTGTTACAGTTTTGGGGGGTCAGGCTGTATAGGTTTCACCTATACCCTTCCTTAACAGGCTTCGGGCGTCCCCAGCTCCCAGCTTCCGCTATCTCCGGGAGAAACAGCTGCACAGAAAACTTAAGACACAGGGCTTGCTTCTTGCTACTTTCTCTTAGGCTTGGTGTGGCTGGAACTCCCTGTCATTCTCTAAGCTTGGTGGTGGCTGGACTTCCTTCTGCCTCTGGGTAGCCTGTATTTAAGTCCTTTCTCCAGGGCCCCTTAGGGCCCCTCCCCTGGCCTTGCCCTGCCACAGTGAGCCAGGTGATGCAGAGAGATAATCCTGCTTATTGCAAACAGGTGCAACCTTCGCATTCTGCCCCGAGGTGATCACGTGCCTTTTAGTTGAGGATGGTTCAACCCATTACCAACAAGAGCCCCAACACTACTCCCCTGATCTCCCTTCTATTCTCCCTCTCTTTGCCTTTCTCTCCCCCAAATCTAAAATTTATTTTTCATAATTCCACCATGTATCATCTTTCTGAGGATCTTAATTATTCATCCAGGATTATTCCTCTTCCCTCCTTCCCTGGACAACTCTTTGGGTTCACCAATCAGTTAAGAATCCATTTAATTTTACTATCATTTTGGTTTGCATTTCTCAATTTCATCCCCAAGGAGAGCATGAAAGATTTTAATGCTTGGTGAAACTCCTCTCTTCCTTATTTTTCTTCCCATAATTGGGACAATTATAATTGCAGAATCTCAGAGTGGGAAGAAACCTTAGGCAGTACTGAGTCCAACCTTTATGTGAACAAGAATCCCCTCTAGAGAGCATGCCCACCAAGTGGGAAATGAATAAACAAGTTGCGTGATTGTGATGGAATACTATTGTACTATAAGAAATGATAAGCAGGATAGTTTTAGAAAAACCTGGAAAACTCACATGAACTGATTCAAAATGAAGTGAGCAGAACCAGGAGAACACTGTACACAGTACCAGCAATACTGTACCACAATCAACTGTGGAAGGCTTAGCTGCTCTCAGAAATACAATGTTCCAAGGTAATTCCAAAGGACTTGTGATGAAAAATGTTTTACATCCCCAGAGGAAGAATTGACAGAGTCTGAATGCAGATTGAAGCATACTTTTTAAAAAACTTACTTTATTTTTCTTGTTTTTTATTGGTCTGTGTTTTCTTTCACAACATGACTAACATGGAAATATGTTTTTCAAGACTGCACATCTATAACCTACATAAAAATTCTTGATGTCTGAGGAGGGGATAGAAGAGGAAGAGAGGGAGAGAATTTGGCACTCAAAATTTTACAAAACAAATGTTAAAAAGTTGTTTTTACATGTAATTAGAAAAATATTTTTTTAAAAAAGAATAATCTCTACAATATACCTAACAAGAGATTATCCATCTTTTGCTTAAAGCCCCTCAGTGGAGTGGGGGATGTTATTCACTGTGGCTGCCCATTACAATTTCAGAAATGCCATGACACGTCTTCAAGTACTTGAAGATAGTTTACATGTATATGTAAGACTCATAGTCATTTTATGACAAAGTTATAAAGGTGAGCCTGGAAGAATGGTATAAATGGAACCAAGAAGATGTTAGGTAGGGCTTATTTATTTGTTTATTTGTTTGTTTTAATCAGACCTGGTTCACTGGAATAAGCAACTCTCAATGAGGAAATCCACTAAACAATGCAAATTAAAACTTGCTCTGTAAATTATAGTCAGAGCAGGATTTCTTAACACAGGATCTGTGGGTTTGTGGTTAGATTTCAGGAGGGTCAGTGATTTTTTAAAAAGTATTTCGATAATGATATTTCAATATAATTAGATTCCTTCATAATCCTAACAACATATTTTAGGCACTTAAAAACATTATTCCAAAAAGGGATTCATAGACTTTAGTAGGTTCATGGATTGCCGGTAGGATCCTTCACACACACAGACACAGACACACACAGACACAGTTAAGAAACTCAGTTTTGGAGGGTTTCCAGGGGGTACTGAGTGATTAAGATCTTGGCTAGTCACAAAGTATATCTTGGTAGCAGCACTTGAATCCAAGAGATTGCCTGACTGTGGCATCTCAGCTAGGATATGTTTAGTTTTTATATATATAGTTCTCAGTTAACAGTTGAACACACTGTACCTGGACCCCCACATAGTGATATCATTTTGGTTCTCTTCAAGAATGAAGGACAACAACCAACCAACCATTTGGTTCTTAAGGATTTATAAAGTATTTCCTCACAACAACAACTTGAGGGAGAATATAGCACAAGTATTATCCGTATTTAAAGAGAAGGAAACAAAGAAAAGTGACTCACTTGAGGTTCCATAATTATTAAAATCTGGAATTAGGATTTGAATCCAAGTCTCCTACTGAAATCTAGCACTTTTTTCCCCCCAAAGTGAAACGGGACAAACTGAACTGATCAGTTTAGACCAGTGGTTCTCAACCTTCCTAATGCTGTAACCCTTTAATACTTGTATATAGGCATGTCTCTATGTGGGTGGACCCGCTTGGAGATAGATAGAAGACCAATGTCTTGGTTCCTAAGACCATTGGAAATGTGTTTTCCGATGGTCTTAGGCAACCCTTGTGAAAAGGTCGTTTGACCCCCAAAGGGGTTGTGACCCACAAGTTGAGAACCACTGCTTTAGAACATGGAATGATGGATAGAGATTTTTGTCCCCAGAGTGCAATAATTATACTAGCTTTCCTTGTTTAATTTTACTTTAGTTCAAGAAAATGGAAACAGCATGAGGATGAGCCCCAGTTGCCCACTTTCAAAATCTGAGCATATTCCAACATGCTGATTCATAAATTGAGAAGGAGCAGATATTCAACCAGCTCCAATAACGTATCAGGATCAAGGCATCTCAGTTTAGCTGAAGCATGAAGCTTGAACAAACTGCTGCTCTCTTACTAAGGCCTTGAGTGACTAGACCCAAGGTGATAACCCTAGGGAATGTATATTGGTCCAGGTGAGGAATAGCATCTGGGCACCGTCCCAGCAGCTGCTTAAATAGCCCTGTTGTTTCACCACATGACATAAGCTGCAGGGAAATGCAGTATACCATTTGTCATCCTTTAAAGTCTTATGTGAAAGCAACTACGTGATTAGTCATAACAGTTAGGGAATTCCAGTGGTCCCTGAGGAATGCCAGGATATTAGAGATGAAGCTCAAGCAAGCTTGGTGTATCTTATTTGCTTATTCAAATTCTTTTAAAAACAGTATTCCCTATAGGCCATATAAGATAACTTCCAATTAACCCGGACTCTGCCCTGCTCAGACAACATCTGGAGTAATATCATGTTCAGCTCTGGGTAACATATTTTAGGAAGGATGTTGACAAGCTGGAGTGTGACTATGTTAGTGTAGACCATGCCACACAAAGACCAAATGAAACCCAAGATACGCAGACTTAAACAAAACCTGATAGCTGTTTTTCAAGAATTTGAAAGTCTGCCACATAGAAGATGGATCAGGCCTGTAATATCTAGTCTTAGAAGGTAGAACAAGGAGTCATTTGTGAAAGTTTCAGTTTTTAATGATATTATGGAAACACTTGTTTTATTCCATAAATTAAAATTTAAGTAAATAAAATATTAAAAAAATTTTAGAAAGACAGATTTAGGCTAGATGTTAGGAAAGCATTCCTGATAATTAGATCTGACTACAGGAAAAATTTTAAGAAAGATACTGATAAACTGAAGACAGTCAAGAGGAAGGCAATAATGATGGTGAAGAACATTGATATTAGTCCACATGAATATGGGATGAAGGAATAAGGGATGATTGTTGTTCAGTTGTTTCAGGACCCCATTTGGGTTTTCTGGGTTTAAATGCTGAAGTGGTCTACAATTTCCTTCTCCACCTCATTTTGCAGATGAGGAAACTGAAGCAAGCAGCATTGAGTGATCTGCCCAAAGTTACATTGCTTGTGTCTGAGGCCAGATTTGAACTCAGGAAGATGAGTCTTCCTAACTCCAGGCCTGGTGCTCTATCCACTGTACCACCTTAGCATATGACTATGGAGGAGAGAATAAGGCTAATAACTTTGCACAGTTCTGTCTCACTTAAATCCAGTTCAAATACAAATCAAGACATTACCCTTGTGATGTCTCTGGTCTTCTTAGAGAACGAAAGACTACCACCACTTCCATCACCAACACCACTACTACCACCACCACCACCAACAACAACAACCTTAGTCTACTGAAAGGGTGTGTAGCGTGGATACAGTATGTTGTCTATGAGAATTTATAGAATTATGAAAGTGATATCTGATTTTATTTGCTTAGCCCCAGAAGGCAATGGGTAGACATCTCCCAAATTCACATTGAATTGTCAATTACCACTCTTCTGGTCTAGTCGTTCAAATTATTTTGAGTCCTGCTAATCTGCAAAAGGGCAAATTAGGTTGGATATCTGAGTTGAAAACTTCCTCAACTTCTTAACAATTAGAGTTTTCCAACAGAGGAATAGAAGGCTTTGGAATTAGTGAATTTTTCCTTAGTAAAAGTCTTCAGGGAAGTAGACCACCATTTTCTGGGGGCACTCTTTCTCAGATACAGAGTAAACCAGATGCCTTCTGAGATCCCTTCTCATTCTGAGATTCTGTGATGGGGCCAGAAGATAGAAATGAACATCAAAAAGAGAGGGTTTGGATAGGAGTGGTTTGGATAGGAGTGAAGATTTTTGAAAAGTCAATTGAAGATTTTTGTATTACTCTAAGAATCTCTCTGTTTATTTGTTTCCTAAGTTCAGCGGTAATCCTTTCACCAATTTTAATTAAAAACCTCCTTACTTCAGCTATTGCCTCTGTGAGCTAAACACCTGCCTATTGGCTCCAAAGCAACAAGAAACCACTGAATCAGCTGGGATAATGCCAAACTAACCCCACAAAAGTGGGACCTATGATACAAATAAAAATCATCAAGCATAAATAGGGAGAAAGAAGCATGGCACTGCAGTGCATAGTGTCTTGGACTTGGAGTCACAAAGACCTAAATATGATTGTTATTATTATTGTTACGTTTGCTTGATTAGTGTGAGCAGGGGTAATATTACAGAATGAGCCTGGTTAGTAAGGACACTCCCTTTTTTATTTTCTAATTCTCTGATGCACTTATGCAACATAATAAATAGGAAGTACTAAAGGTACTTGATAAAGCTTGATCAATTTAAGCTTTAATAACTTAAAACTACACTGACTTTTGGGACACCTTGTATGACACTGTATTTCTGGATGATCTTCTATCTAGACGGAACTCCTTGAAGGCAAGCAATATGTTTTATTTAAACATTTCACTTTCTCTAATACATGACACAGTGCTCTTCACACAGTACTCATGTAATGTTTGTTGAATGAATAGATGGCTTCTATTGCAGGAATACTATGCCAACTTAACTAAAGCCCCATGTTCATCAAGAGACTGAATGAGATGGCGGGAAGTAGGGGGCAGGAGAAGAGTCTAAGTGGGGCATGTTCAGTTACTAGGAAACCTCTAGGCTTGTAATTTGATTTGTTTGGGAAGACATGAGGATGAGAGCAAGAAATTATGATGATGGCTGGATAAACAAAGCTTGAAACAGTGAAACTGTCCTCTAGTGGTCATGAATGACCTAAAAGAAGGTTAGAAATGTCAAAGGGCTCTTTCCCCCCAACACACTAGAAATATTTTCTTTAAAAGGCCAAAAGATCTAGGTGGGATTACTTTCACAAAATGGGTCAAGCAAATTCACATGATAATAAATGATTAGGTGACATTTTCCAGGATGGTAGGATGCTGCTGATGCCTTTTGCCTTAAGAGGATCCGAAGGCTGTAAAGGGAATAGACACTTTACTGAGGTGTGTGGAGGTATTGTTAAATGAGGAAGGATATAGAGCTGGAATAAGTAGGTTTTACAATTCCTCCTTATTACTGATTTGTTATGTGACCTTGAGTAAGTAATCTCAGCTCCCTCCTCTATGAGATGAAGGGGATGGAATTCTGGACTTCACCAGTTATGTATTTTCAAGCCTTGTATCCTAGGATTCATGGATGTGGTTTGTTGAGATCACTCCAACCTCAAGGAGGGAGAAACATTGGCCAAGCCAAATTGCTCAGCAAAGATGACCTTGTATACTTCTCTGGATCTCTTTAAAGTTAGAGGAACTTCAAGTAGCCTTGGACAAAAGGCTTGTGTAATTTCACATCTGGGCATGGAGTCAACAGGAGGTGTGAAGGGGGTGTTAAAGGCACTGAGTTTTGTCACAAATCATAGGACAGAGGCCTCCGGTCTCCAGGAGGTTTTCCTCCAGAGAGAAAGGTCAAACTTCATTTGGCAAAAAAACTGAACAAGACTGGTGCTCTGTCTGCCCAACAAATCATGTCTCTGGCAGTCTGCCCCTCTGGCCATTGGACAAAGCACCAGCAAAGGGGCCCAGATCCTAGCTTCCTAGGAAGCTTCATCAAGCAGGTGACAGTTGAAATTAGCATCAGAACACCTTGACGAAAGAAATAAGAAAATACAGAGTTGAATCCCCTGTGGAAAATAGATTATTCACTGTCACACTGAACAATAGAAGAAGACATAAATAGCAGGCAGGAGAGGATGGGTTAGACATAACAGAACCAGGGGAACAAAAACAGCTATCTGAGTCCTGAGCTCTTGGGAACTAGCAAATGAGACAGGATGGAGAACAATGTAAACATTACGGGAAATTTTCAAGATAGACTAATGGAAAGAGAGAAAGCGAGGGATGGTAGTGATAAGACCATTTCCTTCTGCCTTAAAATAGTCCCCTTTGCTCTCAATGTTTGAAGTCATCTAATATTCTTACTTTGATCTAAGAGTAATTACAAAGGAAAACTGCCCCAAACTCGGACTCTTGTTTGAGGGTAGGATAAAATAGCACCTCTGAAATTTCATGGATGATCCAAAGGAACTGTCTCTATACCTGAGACAAGGTCTGTAACAGAAGAACAGATCAGTTTAGCTAAGAGAAAAAAAGTCTAACAATTGTCTGCCAGTACCTGAAGTATAAAACACATTAGGAAAGAGTAGGAACCATTTCCTTTGATTGGTTTAAGAGCATAGTTGCATTAAAAGTTCTTACAGATTATATATAAGAGATAATAAATAAGTGGACAGTTCACAACACATGAGGTAACATCAGAGTAGGTGTATGAACATGGGATCTTAGACCAAGAGCTAGATCATAGGCCACTGAGAAAAATGAAGGAGAGCCAAAAGGAAAAGAATAGAAAAATGTTAAAACAAACAAACAAAAACCCACTTACTACCATTAATTAGGAATTCCAATTATGTTAAGTTAGCCATTTTCTCTAGTTCTTCAAAAGATGAGGCTCACAAAAAAATCAGTGGTGTATTAGAAAAAGAATAGTTTGGAATCAGAGAGCCTGGATTCTTGGGCAAGGCACCTCACTTCCATGGTACTCAGTTTTCTCATCTGTAAAATCAAGAGGTCGATTGTTTGATCTTTAAGATCCTTCCTTGCCCTAAATTGATGGTCCTATATATAAACTGATTGGGAGGGGGGGGGGTAAATCAGTTTCTTTTTGTAATATGGCGAAATGTTTAGAGAACTAGCCCTGAATCCTGGAAGACATGGGCAAATCAATCAAATTCTCAGTGATCTAAGAAAGGCTCAAAGACAGTGTGTTGAAGAGAAGGTAATGATCAGCACTGACTGAGGGAATTCCCACCCAAGAGCATGCCCTCATCTGGTGAAATCATAGGTCCACTCCATATCCCTAGTCCTATCCCTGTTTCTTCTTTTAAATGCTAATCATTCCTCAGGCCAAGAATGGTTTCCCAGGCAGTTCGAATGGCTCCCAGTAAATGTTTTTGCATTTTGCCTCTTGTCTTTGGGTTAATGGTAACCAGGGAAAGACTGATTTTAGGCTGTCAGAATATATTAAAAAAAAACAAAAACAAGCAAAAACCTCACTCCCCTGAGAGCCAAATGAGCTCTTTCAGGACAGGAAGTCTGCCTTTACCAAATTCACTGTTTTGGAAGACTAAATGATACTTTGTCATTGTTGCTGTTGTTGTTCAGTTGCGTCCAACATGAACCCATGGACTTTGTCCATGCCATGAACTATTCTTGGCAAAAATACTGGAGTGGTTTGCCATTTCCTTTTCCAGTATGTTCCCATTTTGCATATGAGGAACTGAGGAAAACAGGAATCAAGTGACTTTGCCCAGGGTCACACAGCTAATAAGTGTCTGAGATCACTATTGAACTCAGATCTTCCTAACTCCAGACCAGTGCTCTACTCAATATACCACCAAGTTTCCCCATTGATACTTTAGTAGGATATATTGACTTTTTCCTGTGTGTCCACTTTGAGCCATGAGGCTTGCTCTCTGATCTTAGTCTAACAAAGGACTGAGTTATGGTGGGAACCTTGAATGGAGAAAGAGTAAGGACAAATTGGGTAGGTTCACAAAAACCTCAAATGAGAACGATTTAAGACATGCAATGTTTCACTTTACCTTGGTGAAAGTTAAACAATCCTTGTCCTGATCTTTATCCTTTATTTCAAAGTCATAAAGGGCTTTGCCCTGGGGTGGGGCTTGTGGTAAGGGCTTGATGCACTGAATATAGCTGGCAGGGAAGAAGCCATGGTTTCCATTCAGCTCCCCATGGTACCAGTTCTCATCCACTTTTCGACGAAGGATGATGATGTCTCCCTTGTTAAACTTGAGATCACCAGGTTCTTTCCCCTCATAGCTATAGAGGGCTTTGCCACAAGGAAGTTGGGAAATATTCTAAAACCAAAAGAAAGCAAAGAGTGAATTATTAGGACCCCTCATGGTGACTCATCATCATAGCACAGAATGTGAAGATGTTGACTGAGATGGGACATTATATTCTGAAGGTGTTAAGAAGCAGCATGGTGTGGACAATACAGCACAAGATTTAGAGTCCAAGAACTATGCTTTAAATTCTTTCTCTGCTGCTTATTATCTCTGTAACCTTGTAGGGCCTCAGTGACCTTATCTTTAAAATAAGAGGGTTGGACTACATGATCAGAGGAAAGAGATTTAGAACTAGAAGGGGAAGGCAGGAAAAAGCATTTATTGGTGAACTCATCAGCTCCTATGGATTTAATTAACAATCTACTTATCCTGCCCCAAACTCTCTGCTGACTTCCAATCTTGAATCTCCAACTGCCTTTCAGACATCTTAAACTGGATGTCCAGTAGACATACTAAACTCAACCTATCCAAAACAGAGCTCATTATCTTTCACCCTAAACCCTCTTCCATCCTCCTTTCCCTTTACTGTAGATTGCCCCATCCTCCCAGCACCTTAGGCTCACAATCTAGGAGTCATTTTGAACTTCTAACTATCTCCTTCTGCCCTTATCTATTCTGTGGCCAAGGTCTGTATATTTCACCTCCATAACATCTTTCCAAAATGCCCCCTTTCTCCCTACTAACCCTGCCATCACTCTGGTGAAGGACTTCATCACCTCACCAGATTATTGCAATAGCCTGCTGGTGGGTCTGTCTAGCTCAAGCCTCTTCCTACTCCTATGCATTCTCCATTAGCCCCTAAAGTGATTTTTTTCCCTAAAATTCAGATACCATGCCCCCTACCTACTAAACAAACTCCAGTGGATCACTGTCATCCAAAATGATCTGTCTGGCATTTAAAATACTTCATGACCTAGAACCATTGTGCCTTTCCAGACTCCTTACATCTTCCCATCATGTACTCTTCAATCCAGTGACATTGGCCTCTTGACTGTTCCATAAACAAGACACTATCTTTCTGCTCAGGGAACTTTCTCTGGCTGTCCCCATGCCTGGAAGGCTTTCCTCACTCATCTCAACCCACTGGCTTCTGTGGCTTCCTTTAAGTCCCAACTAAAATCTTCTACCAGAAGCCTTTCCCAATTCCCCTTAATTCTAATTCCTTTGTTAATTATTTCCTGTTTATGTAGCTTGTTTGTTGTGTCCCCCCCTAGATTGCAAGCTCCTTGAGGGCAAGGGCTATCATTTGCCTTTTTTGTATCCCCAAAGTTTAGCACAGAGCCAGGCACATACTATATGCTGGTCACTGTGTTAAGTACTTTACAAATATTAACACATTTCATCCTCAAAATAATTCTATAATGCCAGTGTCATTATTTTCCCCATCTCACAGTTGAGAAAATTGAAGCACACAGAGAATAAGCAACAGAGAGGCTATATTTGAACTCAGGCCTTCATGATTCCAGACCTAACACTCTATCCACTGTGTCACCTAGCTGCCTCCCTAGAGGGGAGCTTAGAGGTCACCTAATAGTAATATGACATCCCTGTTAGTAAAACATAATGGGCACATATCCCAGATTTGTGAAAATTTACTAATCTATAAATATATAATACTGCATTAATAATTATGTACATTATAAAAACCAATAAAGTAAAAAATAGATGAGCTAGTGATGAAATAATTGGATCCTAGAATTAATAGCGAGCCCCTAGACTAGAGTTTATTGAGTAAGGAGGAGATGGTGACATGGTCAGATCTGTACTTTAGGAAAACCATTTTGGCCAATAGGTGGAAGATAGATTGCACTGGGGAGAGACTTGAGGTTGGAAGACCAATTCGAAGGTTATTACAATCATCCAAGTGACAAGTGATAGGAGCCTGATGGGAGCATTGGGGAAAAGAGAGAAGTCCACGATGACAATGAGGATGTGGAAAAAAACAAGGAAAGATGGCGGTACCCTCAACAGTCATAGGGAACTTTGAAAGAGAAGACTTTTGAAAGACAAGATGATCCACAATATCATTCTTCCTTGCTTTCTTATCCTATGTGATTCATTGGCAAACAAAATGAAAACTAGGAGGTCAGGGCTCTTAGTTGCCAATTCCTAAGTTATAACTCTGGGTAGCTCCTAAAAACCAGGGGGAGGAGAAGGGATCATTTTTTCACCAGTGGTACTAAGTGTTGTGGTGAGTAGTGGGTAGCTCAGTTTATAATGGCCCCTAAGGGCTAACACCAGGAATGGAAGGTACATAGTAGGAAGCTTGTCCTGAAGAGGGGAGTAAGAAAAGCCAGTGAGGTGGACTGTACCCTATCTTTCCACCCTCTGATTGGTTTATCACCTGTGCCGTAGGATCAGACCACCTGCTCCATTGGAATAATGCCACTGTAACCCCAAGGGAGAGTCGAGACCTCTGATCTAATCAATTTCTCTTGGCTTCAGTTTCTCCTCATGTAGCCCAATGGTAGTGTGACCCTCACTCTTGCTTCTGGCTTCCTAGTTACTGGATTTGTCCACCTCTTGGTGTTTGAAATCAGAGCCCCTGGAGGTCAGTGACTCATCTTTACCTTATAAGGCAAAATTAACAAAATACACCTATCATGGTCAAGATTTCTTAATCTTCCTAAAGTCTTCAAACAATTAACTGATTTATCAAAACTATCACATAAAACAAGATGAGGGACCAAAATGCTCTCCAGCTCAAGTCATTTCTCAGCCTTCAAAAAGGTAGCATTTCTTCATCTGGTTCACCTGTCCTATCTGCATCTCTCAACATTTCTTCTGAATAAGCTTTCTTTACATGTGATTTCACCGTTTTCTTCATGTGAATTGTTTCTCTGCTCCTTGAAGCAAACTATTTACATAATAAAGGAGCAATATCTTAATATGAAAGAAGAGGACTCACCTCTACTAAATCTGAGATCCTAGCTCAGAGCTCAGATCATCTACTCATCTTATCTACACCACTTCCCATTATTTTAACAATGAGGAGCTAAACAGGAAGCTAACCCCTAAATGAAAAATAAAAACAATTGTTCATCTGTCAAGATACTACAGGCCACCAGTTAGATATATTCTTCAGTATTTGACCCATCAAGGACAAGTTTTATACTGATTCACCTACTTCCGCTCATCTACTTTCCTTCTTGACCATTTGTAAGGTAACTCATCAGGATATAAAAAGTAGTCTGTAGTCATGGAACCAGGTGAAACTAAGTGATCCAAACAGGCCTTTTCTCCCTTCTCACCAGCTTCTCAAGAAGCCATGAACTTTTCATGATAATAAAGCACCTTTTGCATCTGGCTCAGGACAATGGTTTCAAGCTGCTTTGGTCACTGTTGAGTCTTACTTGTATTCCCAACAGGTTAGATGATTCCTGACCTTTCCCCTTCCATCTTTTACCTTTCACCTCAACTTTGATGTTATTGCTCAGTTATTTCAGTCATTTCTGACTATGCCCCATTTGGAATTTTCTTGGCAAAGATAGTGGAGTGATTTGCCATTTCCTTCTCCAGCTCATTTTACAGATGAAGAAACTGAAACAAACAAGGTTAAGTGACTTGTCCAGGGTCACACAGCTGTTAAGTATATGAGGGCAGTTTTGAACTCAGATCTTCCTGACTCCAGGTTCTGCACTCTATCTACTGTACTACCTAGCTGCCCTCACATAGAGGACTCTTTTAGGATCATAGTTAAGAGTTGGAAGATGTCTAGAGGCCATCGAATCCTACCTCTTCATTTTTTAGTGAAAGAAATGAAATGCAGGGTCACAAAGCTAGTGGGTAAAAGAAATGAAATCTGAAAGCAGGTCCTTTGACTCCAAACACAAAGTTCTTCCCATTGCGCTGCCCAGCTTCCAAGGCGTAAGTCTCTCTTCTTCCTATTCCTAAATCCCATAGTCATTCTCTAATCAGAATTGCTCTAAGGATGTTTTTTCTCCAGAAGCAGATTAAATCATGTTCCTTTCTCTTTCTACTCCTAAAATTAACACCCACTCACCTAAACACTTTCCAAAGGTCAAGTCGATTTCTCTAAGGAAAACTAAACAAAAGCGGACCAAAAGCTGCCACAGGGCCAATGCCCAACAAATTTGTCCCAGCTGAAGCCACATTTTCTCACTAGGTCTGCTTTTGCCAAAGATTTCTTTAGTATCTGAATCAATCAATCCTGACACAAAAGCCCGAAGCACTTATACACTGAAAAACTCTTTGTAGAGGGCTTAATGATATGTTGGCAATTCAATTACTCGACATTTATGTTGCAGTGGAGTCAAACGACAGCAGTTAAGATGGAACCTGCTGGCAAATTGACAAATAGCCGCCACTAAGCAATTAAATAGTAACACCAGAGGATTTTTCATTACAGGATGCAAAGGGAAAAAAATACAATAAGAAACAGTTTGTTTCCAATAATCCTCACCCTGGAAAGCTTTGTACTGTAAGTACTGCACTCTTTTTTTTTTTTAATAGGCCAAAGTTCTCAAGAGCTAGAGTAAGGGTTATTTTATCCATTCAAATAACTAAGACATGTCTGGAAAGGATATGAAGTTATTAGCTTCAGAGCATCAAAGAGATTCCAGCGCCACCAATAAGAGCCATTCAACCTTTCTTATTAATAAGCTGGAGCTGTGCAAAAGAAAAGGAACGGAAAAAGAAAAAAAAATCTATATAGCTAGCAGAAGCCAGACATCTTACTTCCATAAAATCACACGTCATCTCAGAAGA
This sequence comes from Pseudocheirus occidentalis, assembly GCA_028646575.1. Lineage (NCBI taxonomy): Eukaryota > Metazoa > Chordata > Mammalia > Diprotodontia > Pseudocheiridae > Pseudocheirus > Pseudocheirus occidentalis. Next base: position 72,889,334 of record CM053600.1, on the reverse strand, counting down.
GAAAGTTAACAGCATATGGCAAAGGTGATTTGACTGCAGATCGCAGGGAGTGATTAAGATACTTTTCTATCTCGAATTCATTTTGCATATATTACTTATACACCCATATATGCACACTGTCTCACTCCCCTTCTTTCTTTTAGAATGTAAGCTCCTTGAGGGCAGACTGTTTCAGCTATGTCTACAGGGCTCAGTACAATGCCAAGTACACAGTTGTTGTTCTTCCTTCATTTTTTTTCTCTTTTTTCTCTTTTTGCTTTATGGAGGGGGGAAGGCAGGGCAATTGTGGTTAAGTGACTTGCCCAAGGTCACATGGCTAGTAGGTGTTAAGTGTCTGAGGCCACGTTTGAACTCAGGTCCTCTTGACTCCAGGGTCTGTGCTGTATTCACTGTGCCACTTAGCCACCCCTTTCCTCCATTTTTGAAGAGGACCAATGATATCATGGGTGCTGTCTTGATTTGTACATAAGTTGGATGAGGCATAAAAATCATTAGCCTCATTCTCTTTCAGAGTCATCAAAGTTCAGTGGCAGGACAAAAATCAAGATGACTGACAATGGTCTGGGATGCAGTGGATGACCTTGGCATCTTTGATGTGCACATATGTATATGTATGTATATTGTGTGTGCATATATGTATATTATAAACACATATCTGGGCATATGCAGGTGCGTGTATATATATGCATGTGTATGTATATATGTTTGCATATATATGTAGTAGGTGCTCATTAAATTCATATTCCTTTCCCTTCCCCCTATTCCCCATTATTTCCCTATTTATCTCATCTGTTTAACTGTAGGTTCCTCTAGAGCAGGGATTCTCAACCTGTGGGTCCCGACCCCTTTGGGGGTTGAATAACCCTTTCACAGGGGTCACAGGGGTCTCCTAAGACCATATTTCCGATGGTATTAGGAACCAAGACATTCCTCCTCTCTCCGTTTACAGGCGGGTCCACCCACATGCAGATACACTCACATACAAGTATTAAAGGGTCACAGCATTAGGAAGGTTGAGAACCACTGCTCTAGAGCAAGGGCAGTCTTAGACATCTTTGCATCCCACACTACAATTAGCACGGTACCTTGCACAGAGAGTGTTTGCTAAGGATAAGTGGAGTTGATTTCATGACATGAGACAGCTGGTGATAACTGGGTTATGGTACACCTTGAATATGAACAACTTGACCATCTGGACATTACAAAATGCCCCAAGCTTTGGCTCCTACTTTGTAGGGCACTCAGGCTGCTCAAAAAAAGAGACCTCTGTGGTTCTCTATAATAAGCAGTGGAAATGTTCACCAACATCTTCATTTGCAGCAAAAGTCAAACAAGTTTTTATCACAGCTACTGGCAGGGACTTGAGGGGAAACTGAGATAATAGTCTTGTTTTGGAGCCTGATTCACCAATGCAATAGGCAGATGTGCCAAGCATCCATCTTCACATAATATAATATCAGATCTCCTGAAAGTTCCTGCTTTGGATATTATGAGAAGAAACCCTACATGGAAGGAAACATTCTGGTATGAAGAATGTTCTCCGTGGAGGCAATTCTTTATATGGATGCTATAAGCATGGAGCAGAGAGGTAAGGTAAGCCCTCTTCTAGAGATAATGCTGGTGCTGGCTGACTTAGGAGGCAAAGTCCCTGTTAGAAGGGGCCAGAACTCCCTCTGACCAGACAGAAACCAGGGCAACATGACCACCAACACACAGCCAGCAGCTCATTTCCAGCAGGAACACGTTAAGCACCCATACAAACCACAGTCTGAACTTGTGACTAAGGTTAGAACTGGAATCCTTCAAAAGGTAAGCAAGTCATACTTGCTGGTATGCACTTTGGGAGCTGAATCCAGGAACATCGTCACTGGCCCCAATTACTTGTTTGCCAAATAATCATCTTTTGTTGTTCACCTGGAGGCTTGAGGAGAGATACAGGGGTGGAGAAGGGATCCATATTGGGGTGGGGTGAAACAAAGAAGTGGAACAGAGAAGAAGGGGAAATAAAGCATCTTTACAGAGACATAAGGGAAAGGAAAAGATATGAGACATTGATGGAAGCATTAGAAGATGTAACATCTCAGGCAAGGTCTCAGAAAGATTAAATGACTCAACAGAGAGACTTTCAAGACATATCTGGAGGAAAGAAAAAAAAAAGAAGTCTAATGCTAAATCAAGGAGCATTCTTTACCAAGGGCCCAGCTGAATACCAAGGAAGAAACTGTTAAATGTGTTAAAAATGCCAAATAAATGATAATGCACACCCACACACATACATACTCTCAAATGAGTTTCTCTTCCAAACATGTGATCTGTGTACTTTGGGATTGCTGAGCCTCAAAAACTTATGCTTTTACCAAGTCATTTTCAAAGTATCTTTCAATTATTAACTAATTGTTCTCTCATCAACCAGACAGGTAAATAATAGTATATGAAGACAGGCTTTTGCAGCTTTAGCTTAGAAACTTAGAAAACAGAGACAGCCAAGTCAGTAGGGAGCCAGTCGGGGAATCATAAGGACCCATGTCCAAGTCACACCACTGAGAGTCCCTGAGTTAGAGTGCAGGTTGAGTATGAACTACTACAGATTTACCATCTGCACATTACCAAATACTCTAAACTCTCAGTTCCATTTTGTAGTGCATCTTGGATGCTCATCAGAGAGACCTCTATAGTTTGCTGCAACTGAACACTAGAAATAGTTCTACCTCTGTTTCCATCTAAAGGCTAGCCAAGTCATGATGTGGCCACAAATGAAACTCTTTCCTGTCTCTAGATTGCAAGTTGATACTCTAGGGTTATAAATTTACAGGCTGGTTGAAGATCAGTTTTGGTATAGAGTTTCCTGGTTACGAGTTCTTTATACAAATGGCATCACTGGTCCAGATCTCTGCTGACTTCCTTCCAAATAGGAGGAATCTAAAACTAGCTCAATCATGGTGAAAACGAACACTTCCCTGGAATATTCTCTCCTTCTAACAGGTGAAATGCTAATTCAGCCCCCCTTAATTGTCAATTCTATGTGAAAAGCATTGGGCTAGGCAACAATGGGAGAAAAGGTACAAAGCAGAAAAATACAAGCAATACTGAGAGAAAGTAAAGCTGATGATTTTGCACAGCTTGGCCTCACTCAAATCCAATTCACTTGCAAGTCAAGACATCCTTCTCCGGATGCCATTGGTTCTCTTTGAGAATGAAGAACAAACAATTAAGCAGTATGAGTGTAGCAAGTGAACCTGGAGGAGAAAAATGCCAATGAAAAAAGATTACAAAGGTAACTTTACTTACACCCTGATTTGTTTCCTGTTGAACTAACTCAGTTTTCAAATATCACCATGAAGTATCCATTATATCAAGAATAGAGCCAACAAAGAGGGGAAAAAAAGAGGATAAAAAAAGAGGAGGAAAGTACATCCAGGATGGACATTGTATAATTAAACACCAACAGCCACTGCAAGGCATTAATAATAATTAAAACTTATAATGTCAATTTCATGCCTCATTACTCAGATGTATCACACAAATCTTACTCTATGCTTAATGTTCTATCCCTTTGAGAGAAGGGTGATAATACACAGAAGCTCTTTTCCTGCTCTCTGATTGGTGAGATGCCCTGCTTTTAGCAAGCCAGGCAGCAGCCTGATGACAAATGGTTTTTCATTATTCCAAATAGCATACAGTATTCCAAACTATGCCAGGTCTGCTAGACAGAGAGAGTTGCTGTCTCAGCTATGAGCAGTGTGGAACCAGGGGACTGAACACCCTACTAGAATGACACACGGAGATCAAGGTTGTCACTGCTACAGAGTATTACTTATGAAATCTGGAAAGGGGATAGAGGGAATTAACACTAAAAGAACTAGGAATCAACAGATGCAATTTTTCTTTATAATTTTAATATAACTTACTCTAACATTTTCTTATTTGTATAAATGTACTTTAAATGTAAACATAAATAATTACAGATATAATTGAACTTCAGAATAAATTTTTTATTCTATTTCTTATTTTCTTTGCCTTATGGTTTATTTGTTTTTTAAAAGTATACCAAGCCAATTGATACAACTTTCTTCAAGGTATTTTTAAACACATATTTTAAGGCATAGAAACAAAATATCTCTCCTTACTTTGGGGGATTAAACCCCTTTGGCTAGAGAGAACTTTCTGGATCTGAGTATGGCTCTCTTCTCAGGGACTTTTTATGAACACAAAAATTTCCAATCTGGAAATACCACCTGAAAGTTGGCCTTAGAAGTCATTGAGTGCAACCCCTAATTTTGCAGATAGGGAAACTGAGGTAATGGCTTACTTTGGGGAACACAACTAGTAAGTGTCTGCAGTAGGATTCAAACCCAGCTCTCTCTAAATTCAATTTTTCCATTGCTAGTTTTTGCTAAACCTTTGAAGGGTTTCTTTATTGACCATCCTCAAATTCTAATCTTTGGGAAAGAAACTGTCAAATTGGAAAGTATCTAAGTGTCTAGCAAAGCACCTTACTATATAGGAGATGCATGTTCATATTTTCTTCTTTGTTGTCTTTAATAGATTTTTAAAGTTGTTTTTACATTGCTTCTGTTTCTCAGAACAGGAGTTCCTTATGCTGCTGACCAAATAAAAGAGCCTTCCAATGTTCCTGTTCAGATTTAGAAGTACTGAACAGCCTCTCCCCAAACCAGGCAGTTGACAATCCTCAATTAAGAGTTTACTATATGCCAGGCTTTGTGCTAAGCACTGAGGATACAAAGAGACCCAAGCTTCTTTTTAGCCTGAGAACAAGGCCCTTCTTTCAGTTAACTTTCTCAGTGGTTTGGAGCTGCCCCTTGCCAAATCCGAGAAATTCCTTTCTCATTTTCTAAGCTCCCTGTACTCCTTCAGTACCCTTACTCCACCCACCATCCACTGACACCTGGTTAGATTACCTATATGTCAGCTTGTCCCCTTAAAATAGCCCCTTCATGACTTCACAGATTATATATTATAGCATTCCCTGTTCCCCTCCCCTCCATGGGATTCATAATGCATTTTAAATAACAAAAATCTTTCTTATTTATGTTATAAAACAACATAACTTTTTTTTACTCTTATAAAATAAGAAACCGTATTTATATATCTAAGTAGAAAAAGTGGTAGCTATTTGGGTAGAGTTAATGTCCCTAAAAGTCACAGCTGCCTTTGTGAGCAATCACCATCCATACTTGTAAGGTAGCAGAGTGGTCAGGAGAGGGATTGGGACTCATTCTGTGATTTCCTTCACTGAGGGAACTCCCAGACAAGGACATTTCAGCACATCAGGTCCTTATCCTCTCTGCAACTTACAGTCTTTGAGCATTCAAGAGTGCTCAGAGGCTACACAAGCTTCTCAGGGTTGCACAGCCAATATGTGTCAATGGTGAGCCTGGCACCTAGGTCTTCCTGCCTCTAACAGGAGCCTTCAAATGACTCTCACAACCTGCCTCTGTGGTACAGTGATGAAATCTCTTGTTCCGTGCCACATACACACATGGATATGTATGTATCTTTCAAGCTTCAAGGTCACAATATAAATACAATATCCTAGCCTCTCGGAATGTTTATCACATTACAGGTGATTCTTTTATGTTGCTAGTCATACCGTGTAGTTACATATTAGTTATACTGAGAGAATAAGAGCATCCACTGTCCATATTTCTGATCTTAAATTGTATGTAGTGAGGGTGATGAATGATGGCTGCATTTAACCTTAGAGATTGCTGTGTTTCAGGGACAGATAAAGTCAACTATATGAAGAAAGCTTATATAGCACTTTAGATTTCTCTAAGTGAATGGTGTCACATAAAGACCCCAGTCCTCTAAATTCTTTTTCAAGTTGGTCTGTAGAATTATAATAAAACCCGTGTGCCATAAAAAATTTAACTTTTTCAGCGTAAGAAAATGAGATCACAGAATGGTAGAAACTTAGATGTGGCCTTGGAGATTAGCCAGCTCACCTTCTTGCTTTTATAGTTTAGGAAACAGGACCAGAGAAGTTATGGTATTTATCCAAGGTCACAGGCAGTTAGAGACTGAGCTAGGGTTTGAAACAAGTTCTTGATTCTTAATCTAGAATCCTTTAAGTTATATCAATCAACAAATATTTATTTAAGTTCTCATCATGTACCAGGTACTGTACTAGGCACTGAAGACTGAAATTTCAATACCATGACTAAAATATTCCCTATTCACAGGGAGTTTATGTAACATTGGC
>CM053600.1:72860804-72882611 GCA_028646575.1 Pseudocheirus occidentalis | reverse complement strand
TCAGAATTCCACAGACAAGACAGCCTGGCCTTCTCTCTCTGGCTTGTGAAAACACAGTAGGTGTTCTGTCTGCTCAAATCCCTTTGCTCAAGGTATGGTATTTCCTATAGTCACATCCTCCTCATGTGCAGCTAAGAAACACCTGGGCTGATATTCCAAGTCATGTTTCAGTAACAAAAATGCAAAGGAGACAAAGGTCAGTGAAAGGGAAATTTTAAAAAACCCATTGAAAGACCCATGCCTTAAAGAAGGTTAGGGAGGAATCCAGGAAGAGGATGAAAAATTTTACAGGTGTGCGTATGTGTATACACACACACACACACACACACACACACACACACACACCCTGAATGGGAGAAGGAACGCGACTGGCCCCTCTTGAAGGCTCTTTCCTCATACCATTTTGGCTTGCAGTTCAGATACTAGATTCTGTAGTAGGAAGAAGCCTGGAGTTAGAACCCCAAAACCTGGGTTCTAGTAGTGACTTTGTCCTTTACCAGACTCTGTAAGCCTCAGTTTTCTCATCTATGAAATGAGGATAATCCTTCTACTATCTCTCACAGAGTAGCTACAAAGAAGATGCGATTCAAGGGGAAGGAAGTGTTGCAGAGATGTTGCTGTGATACAGAGATGTAGATATGGATGAATGGGGAATAGATCTAAGGTTTCATTGAATGATGAAACATTCTCTACCAATGTCCATAGACAATTTCTCTGCAAGTCTTAAAGGTATCGAGATGTTTTTGTTGTTGTTCACCCTTCATTTTTAAAGAGGACCAATGACATCATAGGATGATGTCTTGACTTGCCGGTGAATTAGACTTAAGTGAGGCTGAGGTCCACAAAGATTTCAGCCTCATTTTTCCAGGGTGAGGGAAGTCCAGTGGCAGGACAAAAGTAAAAAAAAAATTGGCAATGGCCCCAGTTGTGGTGGATGACCTTGGCATCTTTGTGACATTAAGTGACTTAGTCTGGGTCACGAAGCCCAAATGCATCAGAGGCAGGACCTGCACACAGGTCTTCCTGGATCCAAGTACTGCCTCTCTACACACTATACCAACCTGCCTCACCTATTTAGGGTACTCCAATATCAAGCGTCAAGATAAAAAGGTTTAAAACTACACTACAGTTTTTGGGAAAACTGCATACGGATATATTTATGCATAACTTTGTAAACGATGAATAACTATGTGAATACGAGTTATTATTATCCTTAATAGAGGAACAACTGCAGGCAATGGGTCAAAAAGTTTCAGACAATGTCTTCTGGGCAGGAGTTCTCAATGTCAGTTAATACTTTGCCTACAGATAGGATCAGAAGAATAAACTGATAGAGGAGAGAGACGGAGGTGAGAGACAGAATAGAAGAATATAAAATTACCTTCACCCTTGAACCTCTTGAGTAAGGACAGATCTATTTCAGATACAGGTAGCAGGGGAGAAAGGGATGGAAGGCTTTAAAGGCACTGCTGTTTCCTATTTGTCATGGAGCAAACCTTCCTTTTGGCAAAGAGCAACTATAAACGACACCAGGAAAGCAACTTTGCCAGTGGAGAGATTCTCTGGCTAACAAGAACTGCAGACAAAGTGTGTCAAAGCGATAAAGTATTTCCATTATAGCAGAAGTCACAGATTCCTAGCACCAAAAGCTAGGCTGGGCTCTCTGCTGGTCTTTGTCATTGTTGTTGTTGTTGAGTTGTTTCTGTTTTATCTGATTCTTCCTAACCCTCTTTGGGGTTGTCTTGCAAAGATACCAGAGTGGCTCACTATTTCTTTCTCCAACTCCTTTTACATATGAGGAAACTGAGGCAAACAGGGTTAAGTGTCTCACTCAGGATCACACAGCTAGTAAATGTCTGAGGTCACGTTTGAACTCAGACCTTCCTGACTTCAGAGCCACTGCACCACCTAGCTACCTATCATGAAATGTGATAGAAAGGGGTCTTAGGGCTGTTAAAAGTTCGGCCCTTAGGGAGGCTAGGTAGTGCAGTGAATAGAGCGCTGGCTATGGAGTCAGAAGGACCTGAATTCAAATCCTGCCTCAGACGCTTAACACAAAAACTAGCCATGTGACCTTGTTCAAGTCATTTAACTCTAATTATCCTCCAAAAAGCAAAAAATAAAAAATAAAGCCCAGCCCTTGCTCAATTTGCAAGAATTGCCCTACATGGCACCTATACCAAATCACTCTCTTTGAAGATTATAGGAGGACACAGCTTCAGAAGTGAATCGAGAATAAATTCATCTCTGTATGTGTTTGTGTATATGTACATGGAAGAGTATATACATACCCACCTATATACATACAAGGGGCAAGTACATAATAAAAGCTAACATGGATATGGTGCTTTAAGGTTGAAAAAGTTACCCATGCTACCTTCTACAAGCTTATGATTATACATATATGCACACATGTGATACCTTATGCATACATGCAATATTATACCTACCTACATATGTAGCTATATATTTTGTGACTTTGCAGAGATTATTTGCTTACGTGTGTGTACAGGCTTCTTCTAATAGAACATAAGCTACCTGAGGACAGGGCTTTTCTTCATTTGTATCTTTGTATCCCCCGTGCTAAGACTATCGAAGGTGCTTAGTCAATGCTTAATTGATTGAAATAATAAATTAAACTGTGCCATCCATCCAAACATCTCCCTTCCCCCTTCCACAAAAATACCCCATACCCACTATTGTTCTCATGTCTATAAACAGGTGAATAAAGGTTGAGGGAAGAGAAATGATTAGCCCAAAGATCAGTAGCAGATACTGAATTACAGAATCTCAGATGTGGAAAGGACTTTAGAGGCTGATAAGGCCAAATCATACCTGAATAGAAAAGCCTTTTCTTTGATTTGCCTCTGGTTTGATGATTTTCAAGTGACAGGCAACTCACTACCTCTTAAGTCAGTCCCTTTCATGTTTGAACAGATTTAACTGTTGGGAGAGTGACTAGGTGGCACTATAGAGTTCTGGAACTAGAGTCAGGAAGGCAGGAGTTCAAATCTAATCTCAGACACTAGCTGGATGACCCCGGGCAAGTCACTTAACCTTGTTTGCCTCAGTTTCCTCATCTGTAAAATGAGCTGGAGAAGGGAATGGCAAATCACTCCAATGTCTTTGCCAAGAGAATCCCAAATAGGGTTACGAAGATTTAAACATGACTAAATGATTGATATTTCTAACAGTTGGGAAGTATTTACTTTTGTTCTGCCCTCCTCTAAATATGCTCCCATTTGTCAGGGTTCTCCCTAAAATGTGACATCCAGAACATGACACTCCCAGTATGGATGAATTAGTGGGACCATTATATTTCTCCATCAAGACACAATGCCTAGGGGCAGCTAGGTGGCACAGTGAACAGAGCACCAACCCTAGAGTCAGGAGGACCTTGATTTCAAATCTGGCCTCAGACACTTAACTCAAAACTAGCCATGTGACTGTGGGCAAGTCACTTAACCCCAATATCCCTACCTTCCCCCCCTCCAAAAAAAAGAAGAAAAAGACACAATGCTTCTATTAAAGAAGCCTAGAATCATATTAGTTTGGGGGCTTTTATGTTCTCTTGTAGACACATTCAATTTGCAGTTACTGAAATCCTCAAGGCGTGCTGTTTCTTTTAGGCATATCTCCCCTAACTTATACTTGTTCAGGCACCTTTTTAAAGCCCAAGTATAAGATTTTATGTTTTTCTCCTTTAAATATTTTGCCAGTCCCCCAATCAGACCCACCTCTCTGATACCTGTGACGTTGTCATTCCAAGCATCCAACCTATGGACTAAGAAACAATCTTGCAAACAGCCAAGTAGATCCTAAGGACATCTGGAGCACTGTTATTGTGGTAATTTTTCAGTGTCTCTAGCAACCAGAAGCTGTGATCAGGTCTAGGAGCCTAGGAACCTGGCTAAATGAAACAGAAGGGGCTAAGTTCATTGGAGATTGATGATCCTTGGTTTCAGGAGTTGAACTGGTCTGAGAGCATTCATAAGGGCTGCTGTTATAAGAACTTCACTTAGGAGTATTTATTCTGTTGGGTTATATCCAGAGGCAGTGTTATCAGTTTCAGACTTGTCTTTGAAATTAATCCAAAATATTTTTAAAGGGAAAAATAACCCTGTCCTTTTCTGAAAACAAAATAAAATTGAATTTAAAAACATTTAAACTGTACTTCTTCCCACAAATCTTTCGTTTGGATCCAGCCATGTGTTATATGAGATGGCTCTTTGGGAGGAGGAAGGAGATGAATAGTGGAGAAAATTATGATGATGTAAAAAACAAAAGACCAATAAAAACTTATTTTTAAAAAATGCTTTCCTTCCTCATCTCTGACTCACAGAAGCCCTAGATTCCTTTAAAGGAGAGTTCAGGTACCTCTTCCTACACAAAGCCTTCCCTGATTGCTCTCACTTTTAGCGATTATTTCTCAACTTAAATGGCATTGTATTTACCTATCCTGCTCCTCTAGAGGTATGCTTTCTGAGGGCAGGAACTACTTTTTCACATCTTTATATCTCTAGAAGTTCAAACCTAGCCTCAGACACTTGAAACTGTGTGACCCGGGGCGGCTAGGTGGCGCAGTGAATAGAGCACCGGCCCTGGAGTCAGGAGGACCTGAGTTCAAATCCGGCCTCAGATACTTAACACAAAAACTAGCCATGTGACCTTGGGCAAGTCACTTAACTCCAATTCCCCCCCCCAAAAGAAGCAAAAAAAAAACACCTGTGTAACCCTAGAAAAGTCACTTAACCCTGCTTGCTTCAGTTTCCTTATCTGTAAAATACCCTGCAGAAGGAAATGGCAAATCACTTCAGTATCTTTGCCAAGAAAACCCCAAATGGGGAAATGAAGGGTCAGAGAGCTGAGAAACAAAGGAATAACAATCTCTAGATGTTAGTACTTTGTTTTACAATACATAAAAATGTATGGAGCACCTCAGTGCCAGGCACTTTACAAAGCACTGGTTCACACAGTGGACCTATATTAAATGTTTGTTGAATTGTTGAATTTAATGGAAAGATGCAAACCAATGGAATGTCAGCATTTTCCTTTAGTTTTCATATGTAACAGCATAAGAAATTCAGGCCAAATTTAAGGAGAAGGCAATACTCACTTTTCTGAAGGCCACAAAGTTAAGCAAATTCACCACACACATTCCAGTTTGACAGAAACTGGGCAAAACATTCTTTCTTTCCAGTTTTTATTTTATTTTTTATTTTTATCACTTCACACTACCTCCAGAGCTACCCCAAAGCAGGAAATAACAGACAATATGTACATGCTGTGTATATGTAACTTATTTATGCATACATGTTTAACTATAAAGTTAGCTCTTCTCTGCCTCTTGACTAAATTATAAGTCTCTTGAGGATCAGATTTCAGCATCTGATCTTTAAAGGTGTCTTTTCTATATCTAGTACAATGCCAAGTACCCCATGGATCTTTATAAGCATTATCCAAATAAAATAGGAAGGACAAATTTATCTGTGACCATAGTTATTGGATTCACCACAGATCACGTCTGGAAACCATTAACCTCAATTTGGCTTTTTAAAATTTTCTTAAGATTCCCAAACTGGCTAAAGGTGGTAGTGGAAGGCTGATAGAAGTTAGGAGCTAAGAAAACTGCCTAGTTTGTGTCAGGATACTAGAATTTATTTTGCCTTCCTTTTCCTGATACCTCTAAATCAAGCTCAGCTCTATTCTCATGGAGTCCTTGGAAATGCGCAAACCTGTCTGTTCACATATTCCACCACTGAAGGAGGCCTGCCAGCATATCCCTCACTGAAATCTGTCATTGATCTCAAAAACGTGCCAAAAGGAATACACCAGGACTTTCAAAGAGGTTGTCTCGTCTTTTCTTGTCTTCCGCCAGCCACTGAAAGAACAGGCATTGGGTTTAGATAGTCACAGACCCTGAAGTCTTAAATTTTAAGACAAGAAACCTCATGACTTACATAATCAGTCAAATAATAAACATTTTAAGTGCCTGTTATGTTCCAGGCAACTGTGCTAAGTGCTAGGGATATCACAGGGGAGTTAGCACGGTCTAAGAGGCGTTTGGGGTTTAAAGGCAAAGAACCTGGGATTTTCATTCTGGTTCCGATACTTAAACCTCTGTGTGACCCTGAGTAAGTCACTTCTCTCCCTGGGTTTCAGTTTCCTCATCTTTAAATGAAGGGGTTCTACTAAATAATCTCTAAGGTCTCATTCAGATCTAAATTCTGGAAGGTTATGAGTCTGTGTTCCTGACTGAAAAAAAACCCACAAAAACTATTTCTATGCATATTGAGGATTTCCCCTATTTCTAAAAGTCTTAACTATGAGAGCCCTTTCCTGTTGCCCTTCTTACAGGCGATGTTTTCCTTGGAATTCTGGCGATGATTCTCTAAAGGGACTGATTTCCTCACACACATACTTAATGGTATTTAATTTTTTCAAATTAACATGAAAAGATAGTTTTCAATATTTGCTTTTATAAGATTTTGAGATCCAGATTTTTTTCTCTCTTCCTCCCTCCTCAAGATGGCAGGTAATCTGATTCAGGTTATACATGTACCATCATATTAAAGGGTATTACTTTTTTTTTCAAAGATTGGTGGTTGGGCCTAGGCACCTGCTGACCTGGAAACCTGGAGAACACAGGGGTCTTGTGTCTAAATTCTTTCTCTTTGATTTTCACATGACATAACTGCAGAATCATTAACAAAGGAGGTGGGGGGTGGTAGGGAGTCGGGATCCAGAGGGGAGAGGGGATCGAGCAGTCCGGAAAAGACTTCATTTGGGATAAGTCTGTAGGAAGACAAGGAATGAGATGACAGCGAACGCCAGACACAGGGACTAGGTTGTCTTGAAATCAACCTGATACAGCTGCTGTAACATTGAATTCTGCGTCAAGAAGAGCTGGGTTTATACACAAGCATATTTCAAGGAGAGGAGGGTTGGGAACGTCTATCAGAAATAAATGGATCTGATCAGAAAATAGAAAAACATACCTAGAGGGCCTGGAGAAAGATTCTAGGTGCTACTTCCTAGATGAAACATTCAATAGACTTAAGCTAAAGTACATACTACCTATAACTGGAGAGAACAAGACAAACCCATAGTGGGAGGGAAAGGGAGAGGGAACTCTTGGGGTAGAGAGGACAGGATGACTGGCTTACAACTTCTAAGGGACGTGTTGAAATAAAGCTGGGGCTTATATTCCTTGGTTCACATTCTGGGAAAATAAATGAGAAACTGACTCAGCAAACACTCCCACAGGCACCAGAGGTGCCATGTGGAATGTCATCATGCTGTGCATAGTATGGGGCTCCTGCTTTTGGTCCATGTGATGCACTCACTCTTCCTGGATACTTGTGCCATATCACTAATGTGATACTTAGCTTGGTAAGTATTTTCTTATATGTCTTCAATAGGGTTGGAAATAAGACAGTTTTCTCATAGACGTTGCCAGATCCCAGGAGAAATATGACCATAAGGAGCCCAACATGAATATCACTATCACCAAGAAAAAAAACTATGGCTCACCTCAGACATGTCCTTTAGGAAGCTTTCCCTGACCCTGCTTCCCATGCTTCCCTCTCTAGCCCCCAAACAACATTAATGCTGTCTTTTGCCACTAAATGCCTTGTATTTATTTATGTGTGTGTAACAGCAGAATGTAAGCCCACTGAGGGGAGGGAAATTTCGGTATTTATTATCTTTGTATCTTCAGAGCCTAGCACAAGCCCTTGAATGTAATCAAACTCTTAAGAACTGAATTATATTGAATCGAAAAGAGTGATACACAGAGTCTCTAAATGAATAACAGATAAATTTGTATGACAAATGAGATTAACTATGGCTTATTATGTACAAGGGTAACCATGAGAGAAAGCATCAGTAGTTTGCCATCTCTGGACATGGCTAATTGGTCTGGCATCATAAATATCAGCCCTGCCTGTTCTCCAGAGATAGTTCAATGGTGACTGCTCCAACTTTTATTTCTTATCTTTCCCACCCCTCACCTCCCACCATTTACACAAAGAACATGCATCCTGGAATCCAATTTGAGTGTCTGTGCAGAGGGAGATTGTCCCCTCTGACTTGGCTGGGACCATTACATCCTTTCCTCTAGCCTCCAAGAAAAAAATTCAACTTTTCTAACCTAAGCCAAAAGGCCTGTCCCAAGATGAGCTTTTCCTTGCCAACATTTTCTGATTGCATTTTTCTGTATTAGTCATTACCAGGAGAGTGATTTATTTAGAACTGGGAAGAAGAGAGGGTTTTTGGAAGCAATGTCTAAACTGTTCCTTCCAGTAGATTGTATTAAATAAAAAACAAAAACCCTTTGGTACAGATTCTAGCAAAAGGGAAAAAAGCCTTTGTATACTAAGGGAGGAAAAATCCTTCTCCTTATGAATTACAATCTGATTTATAGTCTCTTTCTCCCACCCCATTTTTCTATCCCTACTTTGTGTAATAAAATAACTCAGTGTTTACATTGTGCTCTTTACACTTTCCCATATTTGTGCTTTAATGTACTAAGTAGCCAAACACACATCTCATACACAGAGCTTAGGTGACATGATTGACAAACCCCCAGAGACAAAGAAACAGCTTTAGCTTCACACAAACACCTTAATTTTGAGGGGTTCAAAGCACTTTGCAAATATCACTTAGGAGATTCTCAAGCCAATCATCCTGGGGTGGGTGGCAGCTCTAAAACAGTCATAAAGGTCATAGTTGAGGAAACAGGAGATACTGAAATATTTTAGGACTAGTTTGTGGCAGGGCTGAGACCCAAAATCTACATCTCTGGCTCCTGGCCTGTTCACCCCCACTAGGCTATTATCCTGAAATAGATTATATTCAGGGATAGACTGGAGCCAGCTTGAACAGCCTCCTGAGAACCAATTGTTCAGTTTTCAGTACAATCATTTGGATCTCAGGAATCCACAAACACTTCGTATTAGGGTTAAACTTATTGTTTGGTTGCTTATCTACACTTTAGATAGCGATTGAGAAGATATTAATAATTCACTTAAGTTTAAAAGTGCATTTTTTTCTGGACAGTCAGTTGTAAACATTTACCAGCACAACTCTCTAAGGATGTTCAGCAATGGGATGCAAACAACTGATGGTCCTCCTTCAAGATCAGATCCAAAATAACTTGGAGAAAGAAAATCTTGTAGGGTCCCAGACTGAAGAGCTGAAATGGACCTTGAGGGCAATCTAGTCTGGCCCTCTCTTTACAGATTATAGTACTAGGCTCAGAGACATTAAATGATTTACCTAGTCACAAAATTAGTATGGGATGGAGGTTGGATTTGAACCCAGCTCAGAACACTAACTACTATACTCTGCTGGCTAGAAATAATACAAACCATTTTTCTCATGCTCAAGTCTATGATTAGAAAACTCTGCCACCTTCTTCTGAGGTTGATGGAGTAAATATACATACCTTTCTTGTTGTTCAGTCATTTCTTCATTGTGTCTGGCTCTCTATGACCCCATTTTGGGGTTTTCTTGGCAAAGATACTGGAGTGGTTTGCCATTTCCTTCTCCAGCTCATTTTACAAATGAGGAAACAGAGACAAACAGGATTAAAGGACTTGCCCGAGGTCATACAGCTAGCAAGTGTCTGAGGCTGGATTTGAACTCAGGAAATTGAATCTTCCTGATCACAAGCCCGGTGCTCTATCCTCTTCAACTACCTAGCCGTCCAATATACAAACATAGGCAAATGCAAATGTGTGTATATGTGTTGTTGTTGTTGTTAATTTATATGGCAAGATTCTCCACTTGTGGAGGAAATGCATGTCTGTCTCCCATTTTAATCACATCCAGCTACTCATTTAGTCTTTCTCAGTATTACCTGCTTGATGGGCACTTGTCAGTGAGATGCCCTGAGTTAAATATCTGACCTCAGTCAGTTTCAGAGCCTGATGATTATTCATGATTTGAGGAGCAAAGCGGGTCTGCTGGTCTCTGCTGAATGCCAGGCAACACTCCATCTCAACTGCAAAAGGGAGGCCCTTGCCCCACTTGTTTTCTTCCTTTGCTAACCAGACTAATTCCATCTCCATCTCTGGATTCTAAAAATCATTCCAATGTAAGCAGCAATCCTGTGCAAGGCTAGGGAGATGGGGAGGAATAGGAATAAAATCTCCCCCAAGTTCACTCCTGTCACTACTACAACATGTTTTAATGAAACCACTACCAGGATCAAATGATAGAAAGTCTGTTACATTCTCCAAGAAAATGTCTATGCAATGCAGTTTAGCCACTCTGCCCACACTACATACTTATCTATCTATATGACGTCTGTTGAGTCTCATTAAATTCCAATCTAACCAGTGGAAAGATACCTCTTATTCTCATCTTCCTGTTTGGGCATTTGTACACAGAACTTTAATTGGTGTTAATAGGAACTGAGGCCTACTGTCCAAAGATACACCCACACCAGAAACTTGAATTTGGAGGTGGGGCAGAAAATTCATTTGAATTCTTATCAGCATGATGGTGCAGGAAAAAAATACAAAAAGAATGAACCAATCTGCCTGTTTCTTAATGAATTAGAAATCATTTACGTGTATGTGTGTGTGTATGTGTGTGTGTGTGTATACCCTTTGTGCTCTGCTAATGTATTCTTTTAAAAAGGTTATTACTGCATCGGGCTGTTCTATCACAGCCAACTGGCAGGACACAGCAGATTTATTCATTCAGCAAATTTATTCTTGCAGCACCACTCAAAATCAGCACACTCTATTATACAGCACAGGGCACCATTTGTGAAATTATTTATAGCCTTATTTAGAAATCCAAGCTTCCTTAAAGACTGGTGATATTATTGGCTTGTTCAAACTCTAGACTTGAAGGCAAGCAGTGATTTTACACGACTCAATTCTGTCTTCCTGTCTGTGCTCCTAAGGTAGACACTGTTAAACCATTTCTTCCAGTTTGGCTTTTGCTAGGCCTGACTTGGTGGATTTACAGGGCAAGACCTGATTTCTAAATCTGACAGGAAATGCAAAACACAGACAGTTCAGGTGGGAAAGCAGAATGGTTTGCCATTAGTCAGTGAATCTGGACTCTTGAGATTCAAACTAGTTACCAAGACACAGGAGGGGGAAAAAAATCACCAATTCTTCCACTTGTCAGACTGATAAAAAAGAATCATAGCCCATATGCTCCTTGGAACCTAATATTTAGTTTTATCCCAAAATCATCAGGATTGGTCATTTTCACAATGAAGATTCGCCAAGTAATTTTCCAACCTGTACTCTTTTATTTAAGCCTGGCCAAAGCAGGATTTGGGGATTTTCAACTTTCCTTAAAGTTAAGGCCAAACCCTTCCTCATGCATTTCACATAAAAGACATAACAATAACAGAAGCTATTAAGGATACGACTCAATAGAAAGCAGTTTTTTTGAGGGCAGACAGTTGGCACATACTACATGTATATTCATGGTTAGTGGAGTTATCACAATTTGAGAGACTATTATGCAGACAAGACTCCTAAACTAACACAATAAATTCAATCTCTAAAATGACTAATCTCATTGCCTATAATTAATTTATCCCTGCTTTGTAGGGGACTTTAACAATTTCTATCAAAAACACCACTTTCCTACTTTTGCAAGACAGAAACAAAGCCTAATCTAATTTTCAAAATATTAAAATCAGACAATCAGAATTAGATAACTGCATGCCCCTACTCAACTAATTTCCACTTCAAATGTCTGTAATCCCTGTCAGTCCTTGGCAATGTATGACATTCTGGAGTGAGAAAGAGGCAATTTGCATGCCACGTTTGCTCTAACAATTTACTAAATTAAGTGGCAAGATAGAAAAGGCTGCTTTTGATGAGAATAGTCTAAATAATAGTAAATCCAGGAATACCCTGTTTCAATTCCATCACAGTATGTGCCTAGCATAGTGCTTTGCACATGTCAAGTCCTTGATGAATGTGCTTCTCAGGAAAGATTTAGAAGAAAAGCGTTGTAGACAAGAGAACTCATTCTTCATCTTAGCATCTGTTCGTTTTTTCCATTTTCCCTCCTCTCCTTTTATGTAATATACCTATGAAAGTTCTCACGGCAGAGATTAGGGAATTTTGTCCTTGTCCAAGAAATGTGTTAGTATGACCCATGGTGCTCATTTCCCCATTATTCCCAAATTTCCCATTGCCCTCATTCTCCTTTGCTCATCTGACCATTTGATGCCTTTTCTATAGGAGAAATATCTCAACAATTTAAGAGAATATCCATTATGTACAGTTAAGACCATGTGAAATCAAGAAAAATCATATAAGCTTTTGAGAGCTAGAACTCCCTATTGTGTTGGAATATAGCTGGGGCAACCATTCATGCGGCACACATGTATCTGGCAGGTAGAGCAATTTCCCGTTTAGCAATGGAAGGGTGTAACTAACCTTGAATTAGACAATGCTAAGAGGAAGTGGTGATTCATCATGCAGGACATGAGTAACATTGCACTAGGAGATGTGGAGTTGTTCTATTAATGGAGGAAAAAATGCACTATGTTAATGGTGGTAAGAATTGGTATGTCTATTATCTTAGAAGATGATCTTTGGAAGGACAGAAACTGTCAGTGGCCTTCCCCAGGAAAAGAGACTATTGTGTGAAGAACAGGGAATGAAAGTAACTGTTTCTCATTCATTTTCATCTCTTTTTCATTGTCTACGCTCACCAAAAAAATGAATCATTAACAATATTTAGTCAATTGTCAAAGAAAATGCTATTTACCATTACAAAAGTTGGACAGAGTTAATAACAGTACATAAGCTAAGAGGTGATGGTGAAATTGTTCAGTGCCTCCTCACTAGAGACAGACAGAAAAAGATTGAGGGGGAGAGAGGGAGGGAGAAAAGAGGGAGAGAGAGAGAGGAAGGAAGGAATAACATTCTGAAACCTAGGCATCATTAGGGATAATCATTTCTGGAAATGACTCATTATGAATCACAAAATCTTGGAACAAAAAAGAAGCAAGAAATATCATTCAGTTTACTATCATGCCCACTTCAATGATCCCTACTGGATGTCTCTTCTATCTAATAGAATCTATACTCCTTGAGGGGAGGGTGTGTTTCAGTTTTTATAGCCACAGTGTAGTTTGCACATAGTAGGTCCTTGATAAATATTCACTGATTGAGACTTAAAGGAAAGGAAATTTAATACACAGTCTTCAGCAATTCATTCCACTTTCAAACAGTCATTCATCTTCCTAATGGAAGTCTTAGATCTCAAATGAAAATGAACTTGGTGGGTTTCTCAGCTCTTATTACAAGGGGTGACGGCCAACATTAATTGGTCTTCCATCTTCCAGTACATAGATATGTTATTCTTTGGTGGGGAAGGACTCTGGACTAGAATATAAGAGAATAAGGACATTGACAGAAACGATGCTGGCACTCGAGCACAAGTGGGGAAGAAGCAGATCTGCCACCTGCCTACCCTATCTGGTTCCCACCTGGAATCTCATGCTGTTATAAATGTTAAAGAAACATTTAAAAAAATCAAGGGGAAAGATAACACTGTGTTTAATATTTTTAAACAAAAGATGAGAAAGGGGTAGATGGGGAACCTCTGTTTATGGAACAAACTCCATCAAGTTATTTTCGGCTGTGCAAACTAAATCTCACTTGAGTGATGGAATCAAGACACTGACATGGGAAGAATATTTTCATGCCAACTTGAATTTCATTTGGCCAGCTACCTCCCTGGTAAAGCTGTAAGAGTGGGAAGAGAAAACATAATCAGATCAGTATTTCACAAGTGATTTCTCAACTGAACCTTTAGGCAGAAGGCACTTGAAGAAAAGGCATCCAGAAGAGATCAAGGCTCCTTTAGGTTTACTTACCAAGCCCACAGGAAAGACTGCATATAGACACATTTGTCTCCCTCTAGCCTAAGATTTCTCTCCACTGGTTCATGAAGGATATGAAGGAGAGCTAAGTCTATACTAAGATGCCTCAGTGATCAATTATTTCTAAATTCTAATTACTACAAGCAATTTAACCCTTGAACTGGAAAACCATATCACATTTTTTTTTACATTACTGATTGCCAACAAGAACTAGATGTCTTAATATAACATGGAGGCAGGTTTCTTGCCCTGAATACAGATAATCAAAATAGGACCCTTAGAGGAGAATCAAACAGAAATGTCAACATTTTCTAGATGATCATAGTGCAAAGGTTACTATAGTAGAGGGTTACAGGGGGATGTGAATTATAAAAACTTTAATGTTGGAAAGGACATTAACCCTAATCTAATTATTGTGCTATTTATAATTTTCCTCAGAAATGGTCAGCTATCTTTCACTGGGATACTTCCAATGACACGCGACTTACTACATCTCTGATAACTTCACAACAGTGACAATAAATAATGATAATAGTAATAATAGAATTTATATAAGGTTTGTAAAGAACTTTACAAATATTATCTCATCCTCACAACAACCTTGTGAGGTAGATGTTATTATTATGCTCATTTTGAAGCAATCAGAAGTTAATTAAATGACTTGGTCAGGGTCACAAAGCTAGTGTCTGAGGTCTTCCTGATTCCAGGCACTCTTTGGACTTCTGTTACCAGCTGTCACAAGGGAGCCTATTCTGCTTTTTGGACATCTCTATCTCTCTCTGTCTCTCTCTCTGTCTCTCTGTCTCTCTCTCTCTGTCTCTCTGTCTCTCTCTCTCTCGCTGTCTCTGTCTCTCTCTCTGTCTCTCTCTCTCTGTCTCTGTCTCTCTCTGTCTCTATCTCTCTCCCCCCACTCTTTCTCTCTCTCCCTCCCTCCCTATCTCTCTCTTCCGCCCTCTCTCTCTTTCCCCCCCTGTAATTCCTCACCATTTATCATAGTTTTGTCTTTAGTCTAATCCTTCCTCTAAAAATCAAGCCTTCAAATATTTAGAGGGCTGGTATAAATCTTCTCTACTTCAGAATAAATATCCTCAGTAATTCTTGAGCCCCCAATCACCATTCTCCTTACTTATGGTGACACCCATAAGTGGACACAGTACCCCATTTGAGATCTAACAAGGGTGGACTCTACCAAGGCCATCAAACTTCCTAAATTTTTCTTATTATTATTAATAATATTTTATTTTCCCTTAATTAAATGTAAAATAATTTTATAATATTTTCCCTAATTACTTGTTAAAACAAATTTTTAACATTTTCTTTTAAGTTTTGAGTTCCAAATTCTACCCCCTTCCTCCCCACTTCTTCCCTTCCCCCCTCCCTGAGACAATAAACGATTCAATATAAAAAAACCAATTCTTAACATTGGGGTTTTTTTACCCTGAACTTTTAAAAAAAATATTTCTTTGCTTTTTTCTTTATTTTTCATTTATATGATTTTTAAATAATATTTTAAAAATTAAATTGTGTTTTATTTTCAGGTCTGCATTTTCTACCTCTCACTTCCCTTAGGGACTCTGTGCTTTTTTACTGCATCAAAGTCAAATGAGAATATTTCTGGGGAAAAAAAAGTTATTACGCATCTAACTTGAATTTCACTTAGGCCTATCTACATGAAGTATGTCCAGCTGTGTTTGTATTGTTTGGCTTGAAACATTTCCCCCTTTTTTTATTCCCTCACATGAAAGACCTCACCAGACAGGAAGGTATGGTCCCATGACAGAACTAATTGTGGCTTATATTTCTATTCTTTTCAGTCCTCCAAAATATCTCTGATTTCTCCAATGTGAATATCTCTTATTCTGATGCTGCCTCCACATGGCCTTTTCATGCCTCACGAGATGTCTAGAAGTCAACCTTCTGAGCACGAACCATTTCAAACATAACTTAACTGTTCTTTAGATGATGGATACAGAGTTCAGACAGGCCTGAGTCCAAAAGGAGTGTGGTGTCATGGAAGGAACACTGAACTTAGAATTAGAAGACATGGCTTCAGATTCTACCTCTGCTCCTTAATCCTTAAGTGACCTGGGGAAGGAGGGGGGCAAGAAATCACTTTATTTTTCCAGGCCAGTTCCTATATTGGTAAAAGATGTGTGTATACCATGGGGAGAGGAAGAGGTAGGGGGTCAATCATGAAAAGGGGATTAAAAGACCTCTATGGTTTCTTCTAATTCTATATCCGGTAATTCTACCAATGCCTTTCTAGCTATGTAGCATGCATACCCCTAAAGCAGGGTGTGAGGCTCAAAGTCAGTGTGATTAAATTAAATAGGACTCCTAATAAAAGAGTCTTCATAAGAAAAGAGTGTCATTGCCTATGTAGTTATCTGGGAGATGATCAGCAGAGTTAAGTCAGGATTCAGAGGTAACTCAAGTTCATGGGACAGGAAGGAGGATGAGAAAAGAATTCTGAGAATTGATTGGCAGAGAATCAGGGAAATCCCACCAGAACAGGGGTTCTTGGGCTATTTGTGTATTACCAGTGGGTGAAGCCTGGGGACTCTTCTGAGAAATCTTCTTAAATACATGGAAATGAAATGCTTTGGGTTACAAAGGAAACCAATTATACTGAAATATTTATCAAAATGGTTTTTTGAAAAATTCAGACTCCAATTAAGAACTTCTATACTTGGGGCAGCTGGGTAGAGAAGTAAATAGAGCCCTGGAGTCAGGAGGATCTGAGTTAAAATCCAGTCTTAGACACTTGATCACACTTACTAGCTGTGTGACCTTTGGCAAGTCATTTAATCCCAATTGCCTTGCCTTCTCCCTTCCAAAAAAAAAAAAGAAGAACTTCTATATTGGGAAGAGGGCAGCAGACATAGGCAAAATTATGATTTGTTTCATTTTAGTTTATGGTGGCTAGCCAAAGTTCTACACTGGGGTTGTCAGAGCCTTGTAGACAAATAAAATCTGGTGGAATTTGTGCTTTTTTGGCATTATCTTTGAGAAGACAAGGTCAGCCCCGTGGCATGATGAGGCATCAAGAAAAGTTGGCCCTTTATTCCTTGACCTTAAAGCTTAATCTTCCTGCCTTTTCTAAAAAAAATTATAAAAAATCTTATTTTATCTATTATATAAATCCATATATTTACTTAGTATATCAATATATAAATACATTTATTTATTTAGCATATTAATATATTTATTAATCCATTTGTTCTATATTATTTATTATATCACAGTGATTGTAATACTATCCTTATTCTCGACTATATTTCATCACCCAGACAGCTATCCCATGTAATAAAGATTTAAAAATAAAGACATAAAAAAAGCAACTCAGGGGCAGCTAAGTAGTGGTGTAGTGAGTAGAGCACCAACCCTGGAGCCAGGAGGACCTGAATTTGAATTTGGCCTCAGACACTTAACATTTACTACCTGTATGACCTTGGGCAAGTCACTTAACCCCAATTGCCCTGCCCTCCTCCCTCCAAAAAAAAAAAAAGAGAGCAACTCAGCAATACTAACCAATATACCAATTGCTCCTGGCAGAACATGCTCTATTCCACATCCATAGTTCCTGACCTTTTCATAAAGGGAAGAATATTTTCTCATATATTCTTCAGGGTCAAACTTGGTCATTTTACTTTAAAAGTATTTACTTTCATTTTATTTTCTTTTCATTTACAATGTTAGAGTTATTGTATATTATTTCCCTGGTTCTGCTTTCTTTACCCTGTATCAGTCCAAATAAATCTTCCCACGCTTCTCTGAATTCACCATACTTGTAATTTCTTATAGCATAGTTATATTCTTGTACCACAATTTGTTTAGCCATTCCCTTGTCAGAGTTATTTTCTATCATAAAAAGCACTGCAATGAATATCTGGGGACGTAATAGGACCTTAAAGTCTGATCTAAGGCTACGTTCATAGTTGGTGGCCATGGAAAAGAATTGTCCTGAACAATAACAAAACCCATGATTTTGATATCTTGAATATATTTCTCTAACCATACCAGTTAACCAGAAGTTACTGTGAAAGTTCAGGTTCTTGAGTGATACTTTCATTGATTCAGCCCAGGAAGTAAGACATTTCCAGCTGAGACAGCATATTGGGTGGATCTTCTAGAGCAGATTTATAGGAGGATACGGACAAGAGCGGTCCAAGGTGGGCAGGCATAAATGAGATAGAATCCACATAGTTGGAGGGAATACCTATGACAATACAAGAATAGATTCATTATTGGACTATGCTGCTAATAATACTTTTCAGGGGTCCTTTACAGAGCCAGTTCAAGTTCTCCTCCCTTCCTATCATTCTATAAGAATTCACATTGACAAATGATAATGAAAGGTGAAAAAAATCCAAAGCTCGTTTTCGTTTCCTCATTTATTTCTCTATTAAATCGGAGTCCTTGACATATTCTACTTCTTATATGACTTCTCACATCATACAGCAGAAGGACAAACATTCCACAACGAGGTTTTAGTATCTGGGAGGTATGCGCCTATGCCATGAGGAACCGTTGAATGGAAAATACTCCCCCAACATCTGTGGCTCCGCTTCAGATTTCAAAGCAATCCTTTTGCTTGCACAACTTTAGAATCTTGGCACTTACCAAGTGCTTATGTTTTACTTAATCTGAAATTAGACAAGGATTTCAAACTTCACTACCAATCATCCTGGAATAGGTTTTCTGCTTGGGAGGGAGGTGGGGAGGCTATCTTCATACAATCCATTGATGTTCAGCCTGCCTGTGGTTTAACCCAATAGAAATAGATTATAGATCATTACCTTCCTCCTCCTCTTTCATTTTTAAACAATGAGTTAAAAAGAGACATAGGTTGAAGAAGAGTACAGGAGAGTGGATTTGTAATAGGTAGAATGGTGAAACCTATTCATAAATCAGTTTGAACCTAGAAGAAGACAGCATCTAATGGCATGCCCTAGGACCTGACCTTTAACCTTCTCCTGCTCCACATTTTAATCAATAGCTAAGATGAAGCTATAAATGACATGCCTAGCAAATCTGTGAAAGACATGGAGCTGAGTGGGACAGCTGCACTGAATGTGAGAATTAGGATCCCAAAAGACCTCCACAGCTTTGGAACAATGAGCTGAATCTAACAAGATGAAATTTAATGGGGATCAAAGCAAAGCCCAGAACTTAGATTTAAATAAAAAATAAACCACACAAGTACAGGATAGAATAGACAGCAGCTCATGTCAAAATGATTTAAGGATTCTACTTGACTTCGAGCTCAGTATGAGTCATTGATATGATGCTCCTGCCAAAAAATTAGATGTTAGGTTGCATCCACATATGGGCAGTTAGGGGTCTAACCGTTCTGCCCTGCTCAATTCACACCAGAAGGATGAGGTCAGTTCTGAGCACCACACTTTAATATGGTCAATGATAAACTGGAGCATATTCGAAGGAAGGTGACCAAGATGATGGGGCATCTTTAAACCATCTGGTGATATGTAGTAGAAAGAATACTGGATTTGGAATCAGTTGACTGATTTAAATTCCAGTTCAGCTGGATGTTTGGAAAGTGAGTGAAATTCTGAGTCATGGCTTGCTAATTTATAGGTAGCTAGATGACACAGTAGTTAGAGCACTGGGCCTAGAGTCAGGAAGAAATACATTCAAATCCAGCCTCAGGTAATTGCTAGCTGTGTGACCCTGGGAAAGCTGCTCAGTCTGTTTCTGCCTAGAACACAGTAGGCACTTAATAAATGCTTGTTACCTTCCTTCCTTTGTTTCTTCCTTCCTCTCTCCTTTCTTTCCTCCCTCCCCCTCTCCTTTCTTTCCTCCCTCCCCATCCCCCTTCCTCCCTTCCTAAAATAAGGAGGTTGGGCTACCTGATCTCTAAGATCTAAATCCTTTGACATGTATAACTTGGATTATCAAAGACCAGTTTGACCAGTAACATACAGAGTTGAAGTGACTGTTATGAGTCTGATCAAACCATTGCTGAATAGAATTCCCTTGTATAGCATCCTTAGCAAATAGTCCTTAGCAAATAGTCAACCAAATACAATTTGAAGATTTCAGGAATAGAGGACCACAGCCTCTTAGAATGACCCATTCTACTCCTAAGCATCTTTTATGAGCTGCAAAGTGATAAGTCAATTTAAGGCTATTACTGATTATTTTTTATTGGACCCATGGTTTCATTGACATAGGAAACTCCCCATGAGGAATAACTCTCAGCACCTACCTTGAGTACAGTCTTAGTAGCCTGAGGCACTGAGAGGTTCAAAGACTTATGTTGATGTTCAGTCATTTCAGTCATGTCTGACTGTGACCCTGTTTGGAGTTTTCTTGGCAAAGATACTAGAGTGGTCTGCCATTTCCTTCTCCAGCTCATTTTACAGATGAGGAAACTGAGGCAAACAGGGTGCAGTGACTTGCCCAGGGTCACACAGCTAGTGTCTGAGACCAGATTTGAATTCAGGTCTTCCTGACTCCAGGCCCAAGGCTCTATTTGTTGTGCTACCTGGTTGCCCCAGGTGCTATTATTAGCTTTATTTTATAGATAAGGAAACAGAGAGACGAGTTAAGTGACTTGCCTAAGGCTTGATTTGAACTGAACTCCATTCTTCTTGACTCTTGAGGTCCCAGCTTCTATCCCAGGGTAGGGACCCTGTGGCCTCAAGTGTGTCCCTCTGACTGAATCCAAGCTTCATGGAACAAATCCCCCCAATAAAAAATATTTGTTCTGTAAAACTTGGACTTAGTCAAAAAGTCTTAAGGACCTAGAAGGCCACATGTTCCCCACCCCAATCTATCTTTCAACACCTAGCTGCCATCAGAGACTTATAGACACTCACAAGGCCAGTGTGTTTTAGAAATCACATGAAATGGTGTCCTAGGCTCTGAAGTCAGTTCTCTACCCAGTGTGCCACAATGCTTATTTATTAACAGTAAGGGTAATCATTACCATCATCTCTAGCATAAGATTGGTTTATTTTAAAGCCTTGAATACACCTTGTTACCAATGCAGGGTGCCATGGCACTTTTACAAACACACGAAAGAGTACTTTTAGTCTAGATTCAAGCTTGTTACCAGCTGAAAATTTTCATTCTGCTAGGAGACATCCCTCTTATTCTGCCCTCATTTTATTTTAGAACTAGGATGTATAAATAAATGTAATTAACATTTATGCATTTGACATTATTAAGTTAAGAGAACCAGCATTACTTTCTTGAAAGATAAAACTTACTAGCTCTTCTGTGCTTCCTTTAAAAACAAAAACTTCAGGGCAATTCAGAAGTGAGATAGTGGAAAAGGAACCAGGACTTAGACTCAGGAAAAATAGGGCTCAAATCCCACCTTAGACACTTAGGAGTTATGTGATCCTGGGAAAGTTATTATATCTCTGTGTGCCTGTTTCCTCACGTATAAAAAATGAGGAGTGGACTCAATTGTCTCTATGATCCCTTCCAGCTATAAATGAATGATAATTTACCTACAGTTTCTGTCTCTTAGGGAATTCAGTTCAGTCCCCGAAGTTAAATCTCTGTATTCAGAGAAGTTCGGATGAGGACACGCAATCATTCTTAATCCAAAAATGCAGGCCACAGAGCTAGAGTCCAGCAATAAACACAAGCTAGAGGAGCTCTAGTGGACAGGAAAACACCTTAATATCTGCATGATCTGTGACTGCATTAGGTATCAGACCCTAGGGCTGGCAAAATGGATTTGGTCTCTATCCTGAATTGTTATTACTGTCATTGTTATTGCTTCCCTGTGTTGATATATAGCTATTAATAACTAGGTCTGGTACTGAAAAAAGATCTATTCCTTCTAAGATCATTAATGAGCTCCAGAAAATCTGGTTGTAAGCAAAGGGATGAGACAGTAGTCAATGAACACCATTGAAACACTGATAGATAGTGAAGTGAAGTAGTGCATAGAA
>CM053600.1:72832847-72860304 GCA_028646575.1 Pseudocheirus occidentalis | reverse complement strand
AAAACTCATGTTGCCCAACTGGAATCTTTGTCCCTAGAGGCCACCTCCTTCTCTACTCACAGACCTTGCTATTTGTCCTTTATTCTAGAACAGGACCATGACATCAGGGAGGTGATGCCATGACATGCAAGTTAATTCGATTTAGGTGAGGGAAGGCTGTGCAATGAACCCTGTATTAAGAGCCCAAGTACCATGTCCTCTGGCCTGGGTTGAGTTGAATAGGTCAGAGTGAGTGACTCTCATAACTGTCGATTCTCAGGAGGTGAAAGGATCTCAAGCTGACATGAGAAAAAGGAAACGGGGGCAGGACTTTGGGGTGGTACCAAAGGAAAATAGAAACTTTGTGGCAAATACTAGAAAATCTGAGAAGGGGGACAAAGAGGGATAAGGGAAAAGAATCCCTGGAAAGCTCTTCTCTCTAGGACCTCCTCCTCACTCAAACAGAAAAGCATTTAATAAATGCATACTCTCTGTCAGGCACTGTACTAGACTGCGGATTTAAATACAGCAATGAAATAGCCTCTATCCTCAAAGAGCTTGTAGTCTATAGGCAGAGACTACATATATTCATACAAGTCTATGCAAAATAAATACAAAGGACTTACATGAACTGATGCAAAGTGAAACAAACAGAACCAGAAAAACATTGTACACAGTAATAGCAACATTGTACCATGATCATGGTACAATGAATGACTTAGCTCTTCTCAGCAACAGGATGATCTAAGACAATTGCAGAGGCGTAATGGAGCATACTATCTGCCTCCAGAGACAGAACTGATATTGTTTGAATACACACTGAAGCTTGCTATTTTTTCATTTTTTATTTCCTTCACTCTTTTTTTTATTTTGAGTTTTATACAAAATTACTAATGTGGGAATGTTTTACATGATTGTCTATGTTTAACCTGTATCTGATTGTTTACTGTCTGAGGGGGGAGGAGGAAGGGAAGAATAGAATTTGGAACTCAAAACTTGTTTTAAAAAGTTAAAATTTTGTTTTAACATATAATTGGGAAAAATAAAATATATTAAATTAAAAAATAAATACAAAGGAATTTAGGAGATAAAACATAAGCATTGTGGAGAGGGGGCAGGAGGAATCATGAGGAAGTGCTCCATGAAGGAGCTGCCACTTGACCTGAGCTTTGGAAGAAGCAGAGATTGCTAAGAGGCCAGGGTGAATATTTCATACACACCTGTGCAAAGCACTCTGAGACAATTTATCTGGATTGCAGTGTGCATAAAAGACACTAAGGAATAACAATGATCTCCATATAGTTCATATTCCAAGGGAGCAGCAAGATTAACTTTTATATATTTCTAATTGCAAGAAACTAGGGGAGGTCCCATTTAGTAACTGAGTAGTTTGCCTGCTAAAGCATAGAAGTTGAGGAGCACAGCAAGGAGAGGTGGGTGGCAATGTGGATCTGGCAATGTGGCTTTCCTGCGCATGTTGAAAACAGGCAGGAAACTGCTAAGTGGAAGCGCCTTTTGGACAAAGCAAAACAACAGTTTGTATGGTTGAAAAAGGATTCATAAATTCTCCAGTGGCTCCCTATCACCCCTCAGGATCAAACAGATAATCCTCCATTTGGTATGCAAAACCCTTCCTAAACCTGCCCTTTCCATACCTTACCAAGCTTCATAACCCTTATTAACCCCCCAATCTGTCACCCATTAATACCTGCCTCTTTGCTGTTCTTTGCACAAAATACTCCATCTCCCAGCTGTGGGAATTTTCATTGGCTTTCCCTCATGCCTGGAATTCTCCTCCAACACACCTCTGCCTCCTGACTTCCTTCAAATCTCAGCTAAAATCCCATTTTCTACATGCAGCCTTTCCTAATTCCCCTTAATGTTAGTGCCTTATGTCTATCAGTCACCTCCAATTTATTTTGCCTGTATTTCGTTCATAAATAGTTGTTGTTGGGTTTGTTTTTTGGTGGGTTTTTTTTGCATGTTGTCTTCCTTGTTAGATTTGAGATTCTTGAAAGCAGAAACTATCTCTTGCTTTCCTTTTTATACCCAGCACTTAGCACTGTGCTTGGCACATAATAAATGCTTAATAAATATTTATCGACTGTGCCATACAAAGTGTATCACCATCCCCTTCATCATTATAAAAGATGGAGGGAATTTCGAAGATGGACAATGATTTCTTTTTGAATTTTATGGACTATGATTTTAAAGCCCACCTAAATGGTAATGATTATGTTCATTCTCACATATGCTAGGCAGGGGTTTCTACAGGCTATCGATTGTCTATGATGGACTCGAAGCAAACGATATGAAGAAGAAATGTCACATTCATCAGCACCATCTCCATTCAGCTGGAGCCAAACAGGGACAGCTGCAATTACATGATGATTTCATTGACATTAGCATTGATTTTTGCATTCTGAAACTAAGATGTGAACTTTACAGCTCTCCAGCAGTAATCCTTCTTTGTACTCACTAAGTAAGGCTGTGATGGCATTGACAGCCAGCTTTAGAACTATGCTGATTAGCTCTGGGTGGGATCTGGGGGGTGGGGAAGGAGAACAGTGAGTTAGCTGTGGGGCTGGGAGCCATGCACTGATTATTTGTTGGAAACCCAGATGAAACCTATGTCTTTTCAAAAGCACCAAAGTTCAAAGTATTCAGTTTCCCTTTCTTTTTCTTTGGATGTTTTGTCATTTTTTTCCTTCTGGGGATTGGACTGAAAAGAAATCAGAGGTGAGAAAAAACATTTCTGATGATATTAAAACTCTGAAAGACTAGAAATATTCCCCCTTAGGTTACAGTGGTAATAAAATATGGTTATGAACTGATAAGTACCTGGCTATTTATGCCAGAAAAATTTATAGAAACGTGTTCTTTTTGCTGGGATGTCTAAGTTGAGGCATCTTTTGGGATGAAAAGTAGTGCAAGGGGAGAAAGTTGTTATATAAAACCTATCACTTCTGTATGCCACTGTAAGAAAATTTAGAGTTTGAAGACAGAGAGAACTCCCCATTCCCAATCTTTTATTTTATAGATAAGCAGGAGCTCAGTTTGGTCCTCAGAAATTGTCCAAGATAACTTAAAAAGCTGCATTTAGAAGACTTCAATGCAAGTCCCAGCTTGAATATTTGTCTCATGACCATGGTCAAGTTATTAAAACTCATCCTCATTTCCTTCATCTGTCAAATGGCGATAATATTGCATTGCATTACCAAGTATGTGCTTGATGTGAGAAAGTCAATTGGTAAAATTTCAAAGTAATATCATAATAGTACTTCATAATTCCACCAGAGGAAGACTTGGCAGTCTAACTTGGGTCTAGTCTACTTTCCACCATACCATCTATGACTTCACAGGCTTCAATTGCAGAACAATGAAGTTTGACTACCTCCTGAAAGAGGTATTCAATAACAATAATGCCTGAAAATATGATCAAAAGCAGCTTGGGGTAAATGAATTTCAGAACAAGAGTAAGCTTTGATAAGAAGATAAAACCAATTGGAGGGTACCCAAAACCTAGGTGAGATGAAAGAAAAAAAGACCAGAGAGACTGAGGACATTCATGATAAACTTCAAAGATTATAAAAAGTAATAGGACCAATACTAGTGATAATAGCTTATAATCTCCTTGAGGGCAGGGACTGTCTTTTGCCTCTTTTTGTGTATGTATATACGACATATATGGAGGTAATCACATAGCAATTGCAAGAACCTGGAAAGGGTTTTTGCAGAAGGTGGGGCTTAAATTTAGACTTGAAGAAAGCAAGACAAGCCGAGAGGCATGGGAGATAGTGAATAAAAAGGCAAAGAGTCAGGACCTGAACTGTCATATGCACGGAACAGTAAGAAGACCAGTGTCACTGGTTTGAAGAATCTGCAGAAAGGATAAAAATGCACCAAAAAGCCTAGAAACCTGAGAATAGGTAAGATTGCAAAGAGCTTTAAAAGCCAAATAGATTTTGCATTTTATCCTAAAGGTAATAGAGAACCACCTGAGCTAGAAGAAGAAGAATTTGACAGTTGAGTTCATGAGGGACTGGGGTAAAGAGATGACTTGATGAAGGAAGTCAAGAAGAAGGCTATTGCCATAATCCAGGCATGAGATGAGGGGGGGACTACACCAGGGAGGGAGAACATGTGGTGCACTGATATAAGAACTGAATTAGATCCATCTTAGCATTCTCACTATAAATCAAACTGATAAATGAGATAAAAGGGAGTCGAAGCTGAATAGGAGGATGGCACACAGGTTTTCCTTGACATGGCAAACAAAGGAGTATGGAAGCTGGATTTATCGCATATCTAAAGACAATAAGAAACATCATTTGATAGGACCCTTGGTTATCTTGTATTAAAGTACCCAAAAAGACAGACATGAAGATAATGCCAACTTTTGTGCCAACATCTGTTGCAGAGGATGAATAGGTTGTTGTTCAGTCATTTCAGTCATGTCTGACTCTTTGTAACCTCATTTGGGGTTTTCCTAGCAAAGATACTGGAGTGGTTTGCCATTTCTTTCTCCAGCTCATTTTACAGATGAGGAAACTTAGGTTACCAGGGTTAAGTGACTCATCCAGGTTCACACAGCTTGTAAGTATTTGAGGCTGGATTTAAACCCAGCTCTCTATCCATTGTGCCACCTAGCTACCCTGGATGAATAAGAAAGAACTTTATGAGACCCTTTAAATTAAATTAGCATATTTCAGTATTTAGTTAGTTCAGTAGGAAAGGTGAGGATAGGGGAGAAAAGTGAAAAATGTATTGGAAAATATGACTTAGGCATAAGAAATGAAAAAGGTGCACTTAAAGGTGCATAGTCCAACTCTCCAGAAGTTTTACACTAATATAACATGATGTTTTTTTTTTCTTTCAAAAGACTCAAGAGGTACTGGGCATGGTAAGGAGAAAATATAATCACAAAAATTATGTATATTATATGTGCTCTCATCATAATAAAACTTTTAGAAGCACGATCAAGCCACGTACCAAGGGTATACTCAAGGAAATATGAAAAAGGAAATGATTTTTCTAGAAGACTAATAGGCACTAGGATGCAACATCCAGCTGAGTTGATTGTTTATTAATTACAAAACCACATCCGATGAAAGCATTTGACACAGCAAAACAGAATACAACCTTAAAGACCCTTCTCCAACAAAGTGTCACATATATGCCATATAAGATTCCCTAAAAGATGAAATCATAGAAATGGCTCAATGCCATTCTGATATTACTATCAGTTGAGGTATATGCTTGCTAAAGATCTTTGCCAATATCATGGAATATGTCTTAGAAAGCATCTAAAAGTAGAAGAAGAGTTCCTTAGAGGGGGTAAGTGTGAAGACATTATTATGATGATTGTACCACACCCCCAGGATACCTTAAAATCTCAGTGACATCCATGATTATTAAAGAGATTGATCAAACAATTTGCATAAAAATAAACAAGAAATACCCATTCTCCAGATTATAACATATAGTTGACTGACTAGCACTTAGAAACAAACTCAGCCTAGCTAATTCATGTTTGGTTGTATTTTTAAGAAAAAACAAAATACAGATTCCCAATATAGAAGTCATTTTTAAATCAGCTATCTACAATTAGCTCATCACTTGTTAAGCAAAGAACAAAACAGAATGAAAATGAGACTACGATGTGCAATTAAAACTACTTCCGTTTTACCTATTCAAAAGAGTAGTTTATGTGCACCACAGTGAAAAATGAATCTAAGAACAGACTACAAACATTTCTTAATTAATATAAATTAATTGCCACAACAGAGACATCAAAGAGATTATAAAACGCCATCTCCTTACCAGGTGGAGAAATGTGGCAGAAAGGGCAATACAAATATGTTTGGAAAATCTCAGAGGGATGTGTTAGGAGATTCTGAGCAGTGTTGACTTACAAATGGCGAAAAGCAATATAGCAAAAATAAGTCTATAGAAAGCTTGGTGAGAAGCCCAGCTAAGTTAGAGCACCCTGAGTGTATTTTAAGGAGGAAACTAGGAGTAGGACAGATGAAAAATGGATAAGCCCTGTAAAAATGGCTAACATCAAAAGATTTTCTTCATCAGGGACAACAGAGTTATTGCACTTGACTCTAGAATCAGTCCAATGCCATATCAGCTAGGAGAAATAGCCCTAAAGAAAAAAAAGATGCCAAGAATAGCTGAGCTTGTCCAATTACACATGTTGGAGGCTGGTACCAGACCAGACAATTTTTAAGAAAGTGGATCAATTCTGAAGCTATCTGAAAAGGGAGAAGATAATAACGCTTGGAAAACAAAATCAAGGGCAGTAAAAAAAAATCAATCACTACCCCAAAAAGGCAATTGAGAAAATAACAATGATAGTGAATCCATACGCTTACTTTTTCATTGCTGCAAAATCTTGATGAGAATAATCTACATCAGTATTGAAAGCATCCTTGATGAAGGTATGAGAAGGGCGAGCTATATCCTCACACTACATTCTACTGTAGATTCCATTTTTAAAAATCACATTATTGACTGAAAGTTTCAGAGTAGACAAGATTTTGCCATGCTTATAGCCCAATGTTAAAAAAAAATCATTTGGTTTATAACAGCAAAATACCATCTCAAATGTTTTCCAGTAAAGTGTCTCTCATCCGTGTTAAAAATAATACAAGACTGTGAGAGTTGCAACAATAGAGACAATATTGTTTGATGACCTTCTACCTAAACAAGGCTTAAACCAGGGGGACCTATGCTCACCAAAGGTGGTTTTTTCATGGTGATTAAAGATGTAGAGTACAGAATATAAATGGAAGAGGGCTTTCTTATGATTAAGGATTCATAACTAACCTGGGATCTGTGAACTTTTAAAAACAAATTTTGATGAATATTTCAATATAATTTATTTCTTTTGTAATGGTCCATATTTCAATGCACTTAAAAACATTATTCTTATATTGGGTCCATAGGTTTCAGTCTGCTGAACAGGTCATTCTGGACAGCTAAGTTTTCTTTAGCTGAGGGTTTACCTTCTTCAACATCAAAATTTTTTTCTTTAAAATTTTAAATATCTTGTAGGTTAACAAACATATCTGAAATATACTCAATACTGACATTTTAATAGAAGATAGAGATTTTAATCTTCATTTTGTCAACAATAATTAATCAATCGAGTATTTACTTACGAAGTTCCTATTATTTACCAGGAATTGTGCTAGGCACTCAGGATAAAAATAGAGTGAATGAAACAATTCCCACTTGTAAGCAGCTTACATAAAAACACAAATAATTATCATACTGAGGTTGGCAAGGTCAAGTGAGGTATATAGAGATATCACACAATAGTACAAAACAGCTATGTTTTTGGAATTCATGTCTCATTCTTATCACTTCTCCATCTTTTTCCTCTCTGTATCAAAAGCCACATATGACCCCTTAATTGTTGTTTTTTGTTTTGTTGGTTTGTTTTTGTTATAAGAGAGGGCTTTCATTTGGGCGATGGGGAATAATAGGGAAGAATTGAAGGGAAGCGATAACCATGCAGAATTTTAGAAGAATCAATGAAAATTTTTTTTAAAATTTACAAAAGTTAATATTATTGTTTGCAAGTATTCTCTTATTCTTCCTGAGCCTTCCAAACCATTTTCCAACCCTTTCTTTCTCAAACATTCCCTTGGATTTCATGACCCTGCTCTCTCCTTATTCTCTTCTTGTCTATCAGATTACTCTTTCTCTGTTTCATTCAATGGTTCTTCATCTGAAACTTCCTATGCACAGCTGGTCTCCAAGGCTTGATGCTGGGCTCACTTGTCACCTTTCTCTGTCCTCTCACTGTGGTGATTTCATCTGTTCCCATTGCTTCAGTGATCACTTCTAGTCATGATTCTCAAATCAATAGATCCAGTTCAAATCTCTCAGGCACTCATTTCTCATTGTCTGTTAACACATCTTTGCGTGGTTGTCCCATCACACAGTCCCTCAAATTCAACACATACAACACTGAAATCTTCTTCCCCCAAACCAGGTCCTCACTCCAACATCCTTAATTTTGTGGATGTCATTAGAACCTCAATTCAATCTAACTCTAGTCCCTCATGCTATATTACTTTCCAGATAAGCTGGAAAACCATCCCTTTTACTCACTGCTATATACAGTCTCCTCCTGCCCCATGTTCAGTGTGATTGATGTGTCTGGCAATGAACTTTCCTCCTCATCTCTGTACTTCAAAATCCTTCTATTCCTCCAAGGTTCAAGCTCAGGTTCCAGATCCTCCAAGGAAGCTCTTTGGACCCCTCAGCTGAAAGTGTCCCTCTCACTCCACTCTCCAAAAAAAAAAAAAGTTAAGCACTTAGGAAAGGAAAGGGGTAAGCATTTACACATACACACATACACACACACACACACACACACACACTAGATGTCAGGTACTAAACACCTTTTACAACATTATCTCATTTCATCCTTATAAAAACTTTGCAAGGCAGTTGGTGGAAACTGAGGCAAACAGCGTCCAAACGGGCCAGATTTACACTGAGGTCTTCCTGACTCCAGGCTCAGTGCTCTATCCTTTGTTCTACCAGCAACCTCAAGATATCATGAACACAAAGACAGAAGTAAACTAGTCCCTGCCTTCAAGAAGCTTGTATTCTTCTGGAATCAACAAAACAAGAATCATCTTGATTTTCCCCGTTCCTTATCAGTCATTTCTTTTTTTTTAATTAAATTTTATGTTTATTTTTAGTTTACATCATTCACTTCCACAAGATAGAGTTACAAATTTTCTCCCCATCTTTCCCCTACCCACTACCCCAAAATAGCAATCCCACTGTATACCCCCTCCCCCAATTTGCTCTCTCCTATATCCTCCCTCATCCCTCCCTCTGACTTTCAGGTAGGGCAAGATGGATCTCCTTACCACAGTACCTGTATATCTTATTTCCCAGTTGCATGTAAAAAATAATAATATATATATTTTAAACATTTGATTTTTAAACTTTAAATTCCAGATTCTTTCCCTTCTTCCATCATCACCCACCCTTACTGGGGAGATAAGTAATTCAATATAGGTTGTACATGTGTAGCTACACAAAACATTTCCATAGTGGACATAATGTGAAAGACTGACTATATTTCCTCCTGTCTTATCTCCCTCCCAACTTGCTCTATTTTCTACTTTGACTCTGTCCCTTTTGAAAAGTGTGTGCTTCTAACTACCCTCCCCTCCAACCTGCCCTCCCCTCCTTCATCTCCCCTCACATCCCCTTCCCACCCTAGTCTCCTGTAGGGCAAGATACCCTATTTAGTGTGTATGTCATTCCATCCCTAAGCCAACTTCAATGAGAGTAAGGTTGACCCTTTCCCTTTTGCCTTCCTGTTCTTCCCCTCCATTGTAACAGTTACCCTTGCCTCTTCTATATGAGATAATTTACCTTATTTTGTCTCTCCTCATTTCCTCTCATTATATATCTCTCTCATCTCCTAATTTTACCTTATAAGTATCATCCCTTCCTATTCAATTGATCCTTCCTGTTCCCTCTATGTATACCTGTACACATATGTACACCCACTCACATATGTATTCATATGCCCATATACCCTCCTATATAGACATATATGTGTATACACATATGTATACACACACACATACACATTTATATTCCCTTCACCTATCCTCATACTGAGAAAAGTTTCACAAGTTACAATTATCATTTTTTCCATATAGGAAAGTAAATAGCTCACCTTTCATAAGTTCCTTATGATTTATTTTCCCAGTTTACCTTCTCATGCTTTTCTTCCATCTTGTATTCAAATGTCAAATTTTCTATTTTACTCTGGTTTTTTCATCAAGAAAACTTAGAGGTCCTCTATTTCATTTAATGACTATATTTTCCCCTGAAACATTATACTCAGTTTTGCTGGGTAGGTTATTCTTGGTTTTTAATCCCAGCTCCTTTGATCTCTGGAATATCATATTTCAAGCCCTTTGATCCCTCAATGTAGAAGCTGCCAGATCCTGTGTTATCCTGATTGTGTTTCCACAATATTCAAATTATTTCTTCTTAGCAACTTGTAACATTTTCTCCTTGATCTGGGAACTCTGGAACCTGGCTATAATATTCCTAGGAGTTTTCTTTTGGGGATTTTTTTCAAGAGGTGATCAGTAAATTCTTTAAACCTCTACTTTGCCCTCTGGTTCTAAAACATCGGGGCTATTTTCCTTGAGTATTTCTTGAAGGATGATTTCTAGGTTCTTTTTTTGATCGTGGCTTTCCAGTAGTCCAATAATTTTAAAATTATCTCTTCTGGATCTATTTTCCAGGTGAGTGGTTTTTCCAATGAGATATTTCACATTGCCTTCTGTTTTTTTCATTTGTTTAATAGTATCTTGATTTCTCATAAAATAATTAGCTTCACTTTGCTCCAATCTAATTCTGAAGGAATTATTCTCTTCAGTGAGCTTTTGAAATTATTTTTCAATCTGGCAAATTTAGCTTTTTAAGGCATTCTCCTCATTGGCTTTTTGGGCCTCTTTTGCCATTTGAGTTAGTCTATTTTTTAAGGTATTATTTTCTTCAGTCTTCCTTTTCATGATTTTCTTGCATCACTCTCATTCTTCTTCCCAGTTTTTCCCCTATTTCTCTTATTTGGTTTTCAAAATCCTTCTTAAGCTCCTCTATGGTCTGTAGTCAGTTCATCTTTTTCTTGGAAGCTTTTGGTACAGGAGTTCTGACTGTGTTGTCTTTCTGCCATTCCATGCTTTGATCTTTTTTGTTCCCAGAAAAGTAATCTAAAGTTAGATTGCTGTGCTTGCTTTGCTTTCTTTGCTTGCTCATGTTGCCACTCAACTACTTGACTTTTGAGTGCTTTGCCACAGTAGAACTCTGCTTTCAGAGAGGAAAATTTTGTCCCAAATCACTGGGGTTTTCACAGCTGCCAGAGCTATTAGTTGCGTGCCCTTTCTGCAGCCCCTACAAGGTCTGGCTCACTGGTCACATACCCCAGGACCACTATCCAAGACAGTGATCCAGATCCAAGCAAGTTAAAGCAAGAGCAATTACCCCTCAGAATTGTTACTTGGTCCCCCAAGATCTGCAGGCCAAGAGCTCTAAAATAGCCATGTCTAGGCAGCTGCATGACTGCTGTGCCTCATTGCTTCTCCTTCTAGGGGCAGAGGCTAGACCACACTCTTGGTACTCTTGTTCCCAAAGTCCACACTGACCTTTTACTTTGCCTTTCACATTTTGGGGTTGATAATTCTGGGAAAGGTCACAGGTGCTGGTGATCCACTCCCCTGAAGTCCCTCCAGCCATGGTTAATGGTTGCCACCCTAGGGCCACAACTTTGGGCTCATCATGGAGCTGGACTAGGCTCCCAGCTCGCTGTAATGGGCCCTTCCTACTGGCCTGATGGGCTGCCTTCAGGGGGAGATTTGTTTCTCTCTGTCCCTTTGTGGATTCTGTAGCTCCTAAGTTTGTTTAGAGTTATATTTTATAGGTATTTGAAGTGTTTCTGGGGGGAGCCACAGTATTTTCTTCTTCTACGCTGCCATCTTGGCTTCACCTCCCATCAGTTATTTCTTCTACCTATCAATACATTGCCTATAACAAAATCTACCATCCTACTAATTTGCTTCTGGCTTAAAATACAGCAGGCCCCATTTTTAGCTATAAATAAAATATCCAAACCACTTTCATGTAAGAACACCATGGAGTTTAGTTTTGCTCTTCCCAATGTATTTTTAATGACTTTCAGGATCCTGCTAGGTTCAGACATAGTTTTCCATACATGAGGTGTTACTTCAGTAGGATAAAAGAAGGGTGTCCCAAAAGGCTAGAAATGAACTCTTCCTCCTCATTTTAATATTTAAGAAGTCTGAGATGTTGCTCTGGTTGCTCAGAATAAGAGAGGATGGGGAAACATTGGCTTTGTCATTGTCACTACGATGTTTACCATTATGATGAGAAATTCATATG
Source organism: Pseudocheirus occidentalis (assembly GCA_028646575.1). Lineage (NCBI taxonomy): Eukaryota > Metazoa > Chordata > Mammalia > Diprotodontia > Pseudocheiridae > Pseudocheirus > Pseudocheirus occidentalis. The sequence goes on along the minus strand of CM053600.1, from coordinate 72,848,367 downwards.
GTTATGGATTTAGAGCTGGAAGGCACCTTAAAAAGTCCATTAAGTCCAGCCCCTCTTCCCCTATTTCACAGATGAGGAAAAATTGGTAAAAAAAAAAAAGGGGGGGGTAAAGTAGGGTAAAGAACTCAGATCTTCCTTAATCAGGTTTAAGAAGGAAGGGAAAACACTCATATGGATTATTTTTTAAAAGTGGACTATCACTGGTCAGTCTGAATATTCATGTGGAACACTACTTATAAGCAGCCTCTACTATCCACAAAACATTGTCCACTTGATTCTAAAGTACTACAGCTCTAAGTAGAAATGGAGGAAAACAAATTAAAAGAAAAAAAAGCTTCATATCTGGTAGGAAAGAAAAAGAAGCGTCCTTTTTTAGTAATATTTTAGTAGCCTTCACTGAAAGAAGTTCAAGATCAGTCTTACTTATTCAATGGAATTTGTTAGAGTTCACATTAAATACATATTATTTATAGTCATCATCCATTAAAAAATTCATTTCTTGGAGTATGTCCTTTCAACAGAATAATAGGGAGCAGCTAGGTGGTGCAGTGAAGAGCTCACTGGCCCTGGAATCAGGAGTATCTGAGCTCAAATATGACCTCAGACATTTAACACTTATTAGCTGTGTGACCTTGGGCAAGTCACTGAATCTCAACTGCCTTTTCTTCCCCCCTAAAAAAAGAATAATAGTCTTGATGATCTCTAATCATGCAGTAAATCATCCTTTAGTTTTATTCTAAGATAATTCACTTTTAGGAAGTACATATTCTGAAATAAGAATGCAACTGTTGGTGGCTTGATGTAAAAGGCTGAAGAGACAAATTGACATCAGGTTCATCCCACTAATTACCCCTTAGTATTTCCTAACAAAAGTTCTCCTGATTCAATTTTCATGGAATTGTATCTTCAATGTAACTTGCTAAAGAAAGAATTTAGGAATATAATCAACACAGAAATACAAGTCTTAATTTTGTGGGGAAAAATGCTAATATGATTGTAGTTCCCCAATGTTCCTCCTATTTAAATCAATCATTAACAACCAATTAATCAATTATTTCTCCAGAACCTGTCAGGTGTTCTATGGAGTACTGCAGAAACAAATCCAAAAAATGAAAAAAAAATCCTATTGGAGAGAAGCTAATGTGACTGCTGTGTGATGAATAAATAGTAGGAGAGGCTAAAACATTTCACATTTAGTCCAATGGAGTCAAGAAGAGTCAGACATGACTAAAAATGACTGAACAACAGCAAAAGCCCCTACAGCACAGAAGCAAGAAACTTATGACTATTACAAAGATAATGCAGCAATACTTTCCTCACAGAGATTTATATTTGTAATAAATATAAATATAAAAATATATTTATAATTTATATTTATATATAAATTTATACGTAAATGTAAATTATGTGTGTGCACATAATTTATATTTATTAACATAAATGTGTATACATATGCTGCACACACATATAGGGAGAGAGACAGAGAGCTACATGGGTGTCAGCTCTTCAGTGAAATCACCTGGGCAATGCCCAAGAGAAAGAACTAAATCTAAATCACAAAATAAATGATTTCATTTTGCCATAGTCCAGGATCCTCATTTCCCTTCCACATATCTGCAAACTGTAGGCTAGAGCTAGCTGCATATTCTATTCAAACACATATTAGCCTAGAAATTCTAGGTGAACATTTAATCAACTAATTTGTTATCAAGCAGCATGCATTTTTCAATTTTACACTGGAATCAAACAATTTCATCTCCCAGAACAGGCTTGCCAAACAATATAAAATGTAATCCCAATATTTCAGGTTGTGATTGTCTTGACATTAAATAACTTTCTAGGCTGATAACACGTTCTGGACCCAATCAGTACGTATTCCTGTTTCCTAACAGTTAGCTCCAATGAATTCCCTCTAAGCACCCATATCACTGTGGCTAGCATGCACAGCATGTACCTTCTTGCTTGGAGAAATCTGTCAGGCACGATACAAAATCACAGTTGCCGCATGGACAAGGGCATATCAAATACACAGAGACAAAGGGAAACCCACCAATGCTCTGTCTCCCGAGACAGAGGTCCACATCCTGCCGTGGGTTACAAGTGACAAATGAGCCTGCCTGTTACTGTTTCTCTCTACCTTGGCAAAACCATTATATGGTCCCAGCAGTAGGCAGGTTATCATTGTGAGAGGTCCTGGTTCTGGCCTGGGGGATGAGTAGTGGGGTAAGGTTAGAGGAAGGTGTTTCAGGAGGCAGAGTGGATTAAGCTAGAGCTTTTTCAGCAGGTAGCTTGTATCATGGACGGCTTCTGCTATTTAAACCAGATGTTTGCTCTCCTTAGTGATAAATTCATTCAGCAGGATGACAAGGGGGGATCTTGTGAGGATTGGAGGAAAGGACAATCTTGATCTCCTGAGAAGGAACTGAGGGAAGATGCTTCTTTCTAGGTCCTGACACGAGGGGACATAAACAACATCTTTTTTCTGCACCTTCTCTCTTTTCCTTCTGTATAAAATCCATTTGCCACCGTCCCTGGCTGTTGCTTGCTGCTACATGGTTCTCTCATTTCTAAAAGGCCACTGAAGTGGATGGATATAGATGTGCCAGAAAGGATAGAAATGCTTCCTCAGAAAGTCACTTTGAAAAATTACAAAGAGTTGTATGCAGGAAGTGTAGTTCAGTATAGTCTGCATAAGAGGAAAAGAAATCTCTGCTTCTACCCCAGGCTATCAGGTGGGTAACAAATAACAAGCATTTATATGGTACTTTAATTTTTTGTGAAAATTGCAGTGTGTGAGGACCCAGAGGAGCCCAGATATCTCACGAACATCACAGTAAAGCTCTAAAAGTTCACTAGAAGGAACAATGATCAGGACACCAACTAGGTGGCTGAGTGGATAGAATGCCAGGTGAATAGTCAGGAAGACCTGAGTTCAAATACACTTACTAGCTGTGTGATCCTGGGCAAGTCACTTTATCTCTGTTTGCCTCAGTTTTCTCATCTGTTAAATGAAGATGAGAACAGCACCTACCTCCTCCCCTCCCCAGGGTTGTTATAATGTTTGTAAAGAGAATAGCACAGTTTTTGGCACATAGTACACACTGTATGGTGATGATCAACACCACAAAATCAGTTCTAAATTCCTCCATCTAGTCTAGGGCTGGATAAGGACCATCAGTATCTCACCGAAACACAGAGCTGAGATAAGATTGGGTGGAAAGCAACACACAGAAAAGCCCAGTTCCACAGTAGCAGGCAAATCCAGGCTCATGTCCGGCACAGCAAAGGGCCAACAACAGGCCTCACCCACATCCTTTTCAGGACACAGGGACAGAGTGGCATTTGGGCAGCTTGGTCCTGAACCACAATCAAGGCAAAGCCAGATAATTCCTACAGAAAGAAGGGTCTGCTCAGTCTCAGGACCAGTCAAGGCCTACCCCATCATTCAGGAATAGAGAAGCAGAATTTGCCCCAGGCTCAAGCCCCCAGTCCGGAATTTGGAGATACAAAGAAGCATAAATAAATGCTGAGTGCAATAAAGAAATATATTGAACAGTAAAAAGCCCAATGAGTAAACCCAGAAGATGACAATAAATCCACAAAAAAGTCTAAGAAAAGCTTAGAGAAAAGAACGCTCTGGTCATAAGAACCAGAAGAGTCACTGGAAGAAGTGAAATGGATTCCAAAAAAAAAAAGGAATAACTAGGAAGAAAAAAAATGGGAAGGAGAATAATATCTCAAAACAGGAGTGGTAAGATTTACTAAGGATTGAATTCTTCAAAAATTAGAATGGGTCAGAAAAAAACAAATTACTTCAGGGACAAACAGGAAAAAAGATAAAAAGAAAAAAAATATGGTAGATAGGATCTAGATTGGAAAATGCTTTACTTGTGTTGATCCATATAACAACCCTGTGGGATAGTGGCCATAATTATTTCTATTTTGCAAAACAGGAAAAGAAGGCTAAGAAAGGTTAATTAAGTGGCCCCAGGTCACATAGCTCCCTGCAGAAGGATTCAAACTCAAGGCAAGTACCCTGTCCACTATATGAGTAGCTGCCCCATCTACTCCCAACAGGAATAAAGTACAGCCGTGAAAAACACAGCCACACATTTGGACAAGACATTACATAACAGACATATATGTGTATATATATATATATATATATATTTTTCCCTCCTCTCTCCTTTAAAAAAAAAAACTTTTCCCTATTGCCTGAAGGAAAACATTTTACTGAGGCAACATTATTTCCTAGAGAGGAAAAAAAAATGGTCCATTGGTTTTAATGAATATTGTCACATAACTCTCTTCTTTCTTGAAGAGTTCAATGTAATTGATAAGAAGTCAGTATCATGTCGGTCTTTGAAAAAGCGATCCATAGAACAAAATACACAGGAAGAGCAGCTTTTAACTTGTCCTGGCTCCTGCTGGCCCCACCTCCCCAGATGTCTGATTCATGAGGACAAAGCAAACTACTTCTGAAGTCACCTAGGGTTTCTGTAGCGCCTGAAGGGACAACCCAAGGGGCCCAAGTTCAGATACAGCCTCCAACGTTGATAAAGTGTATTTTTTTTCTTCTCCTTACAATATTTGTTTCAATTAGAGCTCATTGAGACATCCCTGAGACTCTAGAGACCACCTCCAGCAAGCTTCACTGCTGCTTAGGAGGCAATTTATATGGCTGCCTGGAATATTTGTCCTTTTTAATCATCTGCTACACACTGCTCTTTTAGGAGATTGTCACTCAGAGACCCAGGAGCAGGAAGGAATATTAAAGTGATGGGTGCCCATTTGAATAGAATAAATTCTCTGCATACAAATGAGTCCCATTATCAAGAGTGGCCAGCATTTCTACCCCAGCGTTTCATTTTTTGTCTGACCTTAACCTCCGTTGGATTTGATTCCTCCATATAATTTCAGACATGCACTTGAAACAAAATTTCTACATAATGGTCGTAAAGAAGTATAATTAGAAAAACTGAACAGTCTTAGAGAACCAACCACCACCAAATATCCATCTGTATTTATACTCTTTTAGGGCTCTCTGCCGACATTACTTCAGCCAATTGATTTTGTCAAGGAGGTCAGGGGATAAAATAACTGTTCGTGCCTTTGGTACAGAGCAAGTAGGCCTGTGCCAAACATAGCAGCCATGTACCCACTCAGATACACTGATGGAAACAGAGACTTCTCAGTTACCCTCCATACTGCTCAGGAACTCCAGACTTGAAGAATCTTAATTGGAGTCAACAAGAAAGCCAATATCTCAGTGGAGCCAAATATGGGAAGTAGCAAAACAGGCAGCTGTTATCTAAAGAACACCTAGACTAGCACTATTTCCCAGTATTATGGAATAATGGAATCATATATAAATAGTATATAATTATATATACCATCAGATACACTACATTTGCTTACATAAGCCATGATGCTTTCCCTCTAAGGTAAGAAGGATGTGGGTGGGAGTTATGCAAGCATCTGTCTTGTGGTCTTTACCACCCTCAGCTTTAAGAAAAACATGTTCAGGCAAGGAATTACAGAATGTTTATGACTGCGTTTAGGAAACAAATCCTAAATACAAAACCAGTTTTAATTGATTTGCTTTTCCTCTTTCCTTAGTCTTTCTATCACTCAGTTTCAGGTTTGAGACAATTCTCTATCCAAGGAAAGAAGGTCTAAGCTTGTTTGGCAGCCCAAGGAATTACTCCAGGTTGCTTTTTGCAAAGGAGGGAACATAGTAGAACATCCAACAATTGCCCCATCCCTGATAGCTAGGTGCAACATAAATAGCCCAAGAAAGGGACAAGAATCTGGAAAAGGAGAAATGAAAGGGGAGAAAGCCTGGATGGGAAAATTGAGCTCCTGCTAGCTTTTCCCTTTTCCAATCCCACTCAGTGGAAAACAACCGAGGGCCGCCTGCTGACCCTTTAACATTTTGTCTTGGTGAAGACAAAGTGCCTCCTGTAAAGTGCTCTCCCTAATGAAGGAATCAGCTGTGAAATTAATTGATGCCCTTAAAGCCTCCAAGGATCAGCTTTGGGCAGCTGGTGCTGCTGTTTTTCCAAAGTGAGAAGAAAAAAGAATTCTGGGATTTTTTTTTCATTTAAAAAAACTGTGTATGTAACATGAGAGAAGGAAAACATGCAAATAAATATGGTAATTATTTTTGCCTGAATGCTATTATTAAGGATGAGACCTGCTTTTAAAGCACAGCATGACAACACTTTTCAAAACCATTCATTTGATTGAAAGCAACTCTAAGGGCAAAGGGTCAGGGAGGGCTTAGACAATCATTAGACAAGGATGAGGTTATAGAGATATACTTGACATGTGTTTTTTTTTCTACTAAGACAAGTACTGATTCTGCATATCTTTTAGCTCTAGCAAGTCAACCACTCTCAAATAAATACACCCAGGATGTTGCTTCAAGCTTATAGCATTTAGAAGGATCTTGCTGTCATTTTTGCTTCATTTAGATCTAGTATTAGTATTGTCATCATCTCTTACATCTTCTCCAGAAGGGTGGGGAAACAACCCCAGAATAAAGGTAGAAGTTAAAACCACTTCTTTCCAGATTCCTAATTACTCATATTTACTAACTTTGCAACTGTCATAAGGGCATTGAGAGGACTACACACCAAGATTTCAATTCTCTTTCTAACTACCTCAAACCCTAGCATGCACATGCTAGATATTTAATAAATGTTTACTGAACTTAATTATAACAGTCTATCCCAACCCTCCAAGCCATTCAAACTATCCCAGATAATACTACCTTTCCCTCTTGCTACTGGCCAAAATGTAAGTGACTTTGTTCCATATTTTGCTACTTTTTTCCCTTAAATTTCAATTCACTTTCAATAATTCACAGATCTTTCCAATGTTTACCTTTTGGTTTTTCATTTTACTTCCAAATCTGTTCTCATTCTGTTCCTATTCCTAAATCAATGTGTATAGTTTTGTTTTTTGTTATATTCCCTATGTGTGAACCACCTTCTACTTTTAGGAGCCCAGATGTTCTCTTTTAAGGCCTTCTTGTGTCTTCTTCTTATTCAGTACATCTGCCCTGTGATTCGTGGCACTCAGCCAAAATGCCCCTGATTATCAAGCATTTGGTTTATATCTTACTTAGACAAGCATCTTAGGGCAGGGAACCTTGTCTGGGGTGTTTTATGCTCTGAAAAGCAATCTCTACACTTGTGTGGCCCATAAATAATGAAGACATCCCTTGTTTTATCTGGCAGAAATGGGAGATGGGAAAACACAAAAGGGAAGAGAAACAATCCTCTTCCTAAGAAGTTATTAAACAGTAGTCTTTGGTCTTCTGTCGTAATGCTATTTCTCAAAAAAAGTGGCTCCTGGTAGACCGCTTCTCAGAGCTGTAAAGAGACTTTGTAACACTTTTTACAGGCTTCATCACAGATTGCTCCACTCAAATCCTATGTCAAAAGACATGGAGGGACAGTTAGGTGGCACAGTGAATAGAGCACTGGCCTTGGAGTCAGGAGGACCTGAGTTCAAATCCGGCCTTGGACACTTGATACACTTACTAGCTGTGTGACCTTGGGCAAGTCACTTAACCCCAATTGCCTTGCCTTCTCCCCTCCAAAAAAAAAAAAGATACATGGAAAATGGGCTTAACAATAAAGACTACAGGAAAGGACTGAAAACAAAGTAGGTATGTATCAGGTAGGAAATTAATAAACAAATTGTAGTACTTAAAAATAATGGAATATCAGTGTACCATAATAAACAAAAATAAGAATTCAAAGAAACATTAGAAAATTTATATGAATTGATGCAGAATCAAACAAGTAGAACCAAGAATATATACACAGTGAATACAACATCATAAATGGAACGAACCAAATGAAACTGAATGCTGTATAATTACAGTGGTCAATTTTGGCCCACTAGAAAAGATGAGAAGTGCATATCCCTCCTTTCATTGGAGAGACAGTGCACTATGGAAGCATAATCCTGGATATGCTGTCCTATAAGTTCTCCTATTGCTTTGTCTTTGATTTTTGCTCTTTGGGAAGGTTTGCTGAGTAAGCATATACTTGAAAATGAATGTAATGAAAAATGCCTAGCTGAAAATGATGGACTGGTCCCAGAGGAAGAATAAGAGATAACAGACAGACAAACCACATGCTTCAGTGGTATTATCACAATGTCAGATGAAAGTGAAGAAGGTTCCAGCACTTTGGATAGCTCCCTATAGCCATCTTATGTAAGTACATGGAAAGGAGTTTTACAAGCTGGGGAGGCATAAATGTGTTGACATCTCTAGAAAGAATATCCATATTGATGAAGTCACAAATCTATTTGAGTATTTGAGGGGTCATATAGGTAACATAATAGTCAGAACAACAGATAATATTAACTAATCCTATTTAAAACATTAAATAAATTGCATAAATATTAACCATTAAAAAGAATTGAATGTGATTAACAGAATGCCTCAATTAAACTAAAATAAAGAATAAAAAGTGGAGGATAAACTCATAATAATATTATTCATTAAAGTACAGAATACACAAAATGTATCTACTTTGTACCTCATCCAATGTGATTTAGCAACAGAAATATTCGAGAGGTTTATATATAAAGAAACTCCAAACCATGAAACACAAAGAACAGTTTTATCTCAAAGATAACTGAGTTTTGTCCAAAGTTTGTTAGCACATTACAAATTTATTTTCATATTCAAAAGGCTATATTATCAGTTTCACAGACTTGTGCTATAAACATGGACCTCAAGTTCTTTCTTCATTGTATATGTGTAAAAGTCAGGAAGACCTGAGCTTATGACCCTCCTCTAACACAGACTATTTGACCTTGGGTAAATCATTTAACCTCTCAGTTTTTAGACCAGTGATACCTGATCTAATTCAAATAGAAATGGATCCCTGAAGGCAGCATATTGACGTAGAAAACAACAAATTAACATTATCTATGTTATTTTGTATTTTTGGTTTAGTATATTTAGTTAAATATTTCCTGATTGCATTTAAACTAGTTGGGGCTGTACTCAGGAATATCTCTGCTCTAGGCAACTCCATAAGACTACAAAGGCACAGAGTGAGAGATCTGCTTTGGTAGAGTGAATTTCCATATTGGATGGGTAGAATTCCATATAACAACAAAAATGCTTCTCCAACCCATGTCTCCTCTGCCTAAACAGCTTGTGCCTTTGCACCTTGGATACGGGATCCTGCCATTTCCCCAAAATGACAAAGTTCCACTCTGATTTATGCAAATCAGATGCGCCTGTCTGTTTCAGTTATTTCAGTCTCCCCAGTTATGCTATGTGATTTAGAGTTGGGTTCTACAATCCTTACAGCATTTCTTCACTACATTTGCAGGACCTGCACTTTCCACTAACCACATAGCAGCTGCCAGGATATCCTGCTGCCATTCATCCTCCAAACCTGTCCATCCCAGAGGAACTGTGTTTCAGCAGACACTGTGGCGATGCTGACAACTCGACTATTTTCCACGACCTTAAAGTCAGCGGGCTTACCTTGCCATTTAACAATTAGATGAGGCTGACTGGTACACAAAGGACTCAAAAATCAGAGAATATGTGCAGTAGTCAGTCTAACAGTCAAAAAAAGAAAACCGAACTTGGGTATGGAGCTCGGTGGCAAATTCTACCATTCTGAGTTGCCAGTCTGTTAAAGAAGAGTCTCTCCATTCTGATTTAGTTTTAATGGCCTAGTAAATCAAGGCATCCTCAGCTAGTGCGCTACTGAGCCACAAAAGTTGTTCAGTAAATGGCCATCTTAATACTGATGAAACTCTGGGGAGAGGGATAACCTATATCCGTGAGCAGAGTGCATTAAAGGAACAGCAGAAAGAACACTGAATTCAGAGTCTGAGAATCTAAGTTCCAATGTTCTCTCTGTCACTTAATACCTGCATTCCATCAATTACATTACATGTAATACAGGTATTACATTACGCCTTTGGTTCTCAGTTTCTTCATCTAGGAATTGGACTACATGGCACCAAGACTCCCTTCCATCTCGAAATCTGTTATCCTTCTCTGGTCCTCAGTTTTCCACTCTGGAAAAGGTAGGCATTAAATGTAACATCTCTTCAAGCTGTATGAGACTATGAACTGCTATTGGCTACTGACAATATTGGCTTATAGTAAACACACACTAACCAAGGAAGGGGCAATCTTTCAATACTAGGTTACAACTTCCTCCACTCAGAAGATGATCTCAGGTTGTTTGTGGGAACTCACATCACATCACTTATAACAAAAACTTCTTCTATGCCTTCTACATTAAGAAAGCACACGTGGTATGTGCACACACACACGCACACCCAAGCACATCAAAGAACTCTAGCGTAGTTAAACTAGTTAGAATGAGGAAAATGCTAAAGCCTTTGGATATATTACACATTATGAACCTTTGGATATATTACACATGAGTGCACAGACATATGAGTAGCAAATTAAATGCTTCACACTTCCTGGAATGGAAACCTGCTTGATCTGGCAGCATTCTAAGCATGGAGAACATGTGTACCTTCATTTAATTTGCAAGGAGAGAAGAGAAGGAAAGCATTTTGTTGCCTTCAACACAGGGGGATGGGGGAAGGGAATAAAGAAAGCGTTTGAAAACAGATACAGAATTGCCCGGGAAAAAAAAAAGGCTTCAGAAAACAAACTAGCCCTCCAAAGCAAAGCAATATCTACAAAGAAAGAGAACACCTACTAAGATCTGCCCATGCTTGTGTGCTGTCTAGCAGTGGCCTAATCACATAGAAGAAACACAAATACTGAAAGTGATCCAGTTTCAGGAAGTAATGATGGTGAGGTGGAAAGAGGTAAATAAGGAATATCATTTTTTTCAAGCTTCCAGAGGCCAAGTATGAGGAAATAACTATGTGGCTGGATTTTCCTTAGTTTGGCATAAAACTTGTCAAAAATCCCAAGGCAAGTTGGGGCAGAGATGTCATAAGGATAGAGATCCTTTGGGATCACTGGAAGTAGGAAAAGGGGAAGTGTATAAAGACAGCCCCACAAGTAAGTCAGCAAAACATTTCCAGACTCCCCCAAAAACTTTGCTTAGGGGATGGAAAGAATTCTGAACCAAAGCTGTTGATTTGTTTTAATCTTGCCTGAGTTAATATAAGTCTTTAAGGTCCAGACTAAGTAGCACCTGGGAATGATAAAAATAAAAATAGAGAGTTTTGGAATATCTTTGTTTATTTGCTTTGGGCAGGCCAGCTGTCAAAATGTGTCCTTGTATTATTGGTCTAAAGCACTACCCTTCTTCCCCACTGAAGCATCCTACAATGCCTGGTAACAAAAGGAAGACAGAATGAAGAAGACAAACAAGTAGGACAAGAAAATAAGAGACAGTCAAAGCAGTTCTGCTTATATATATATATATATATAAAGAACTGATGTGCTTGTAAACTTCAATTTTGTAAGGATTTGTAATTGCACTGTTATGGGCACTCCTGCCAGCAACTCAGACACAAGTCTTTTATAATACAGCTGTAGACCACCAAGATGGCAAGGTGGACATTTTCTCTGATCCACATGACCTCTCAAAATGCTCAAAAATAAGAATTATGCTCAAGAAGTAAATTAATTGTAGCTCTTCATACAGGCTAAGACATTAAAAGTCCTAAGAAAGTAACAACCTGATGCCTAATTCCTAATCCCTAACACTCTTTCAGTACCTCCTTACTTACCAGTCCCTACATTCTGACAGGATGACACAAAAAGACCCAAAGGCTTGGGCTCTTGGATCCACTCAATTCTCTTGCTGATACAACCTTCGCCAACACACCCCCTCTGCCCCTGGACCTTACCCACCATTCTGAGACAACAAGCAACAGAACTCAACTTCCCCTCCCCATTCCCCCCACTACAGAGAAGGTGGCATAAGTCAGTGAACTAAAACACAAAGGAAACTGGGCAGGTTGATAGCATGTGTATGTTTGAAGGGAGGAAGGAGGTTAGCAGGGTTCTATTAGGCCTGAAGGAAAGGGAAATCGTTGCATCTGAAGCCCATTCTGTCCCTCCCTACATCCCCTCAGCATACACTTGAGGCTGAGGGACTAAGACTCTTGAAAAAGGAATTCCTATGGGAGGCTAGATAGCGTAGTGAATACAGTACCAGCCCTGGAGTCAGGAGGACCTGAGTTCAAATCCAGCCTCAGACACTTAACACACAAACTAGCTGTGTGACTGGGCAAGTCACTTAACCCCAAATGCCCCCCTGAAAAAAAACAAATAAAAAAAAGGAAAAGGAATTCCTCAGTATGGAAAAGGCTGTGAGAGCTTTGAGGAAGTCTTCTGGGAAGTTACCATCAGAAGAGAAGGAGTCAGAAAGTGAGAAAGGACCATAAAGGTGGGGAAAGATTGAAATTATCAAAGATTTTAGGCAAAGAAAACTCAGTTAATCTGGTATACAAGTACATAGGTCAAGAGGGAAGCTATTTATAGTAAAAAGGAAAATTGTCTCCAAGATATCTAAATATCTCTGAATATATATTGAGGTTTTTTTTAGGCTGACAGGCTATTTTATTTTTCAGTTTGCAATTTATTTTTAGTTTCATCATTCATGTCCACAAGATTTTGAGTTCCAAATTTTCTCCCCATCTCTCCCCCCCCACCACCCTGAGATGGCATGCATTCTGATTACTCCTTCCCCTAGGCTACCTTCCTTTCTATCTCTGAATATATCTTGTAAGACAAAGGGAAATGAATCAACATTTGCAATGGCAGAAGACCCTGTGAATTCTCAAGACAGCATAGAGCCACAACAAGATGTTCCCACATGGTTCAAGAGAGAAATAAGAATCATGAAAACAGAAGTTTTGGCTTGCACAGCAGAAATAATTGGCAGAATAGAAAAACTTGAATTCACAAGGGTGAATCTCTCCAAAGAAGCAAAAGTGAGCCAACTGATTGGGAATACAAATACACAGAAGTGAAGGACAATCTGGAAGAAAAGAAGCAAAAAACAATAGCATTAAAACACAGTCTCTGTGTTTTGGCAGAGCCAAGACAAAGATCATAGGTCTCTCAGAAGAATATGACAAGGAGAAAATCCTGAATGCCATAATGCAATAAATAATATAATAATAAAACTATTTCAGAAGCTTGGAACACAGAAAATAAAATGTCCATTGAAAGAATCCCCATATTTACCTCAGGGATTAAAAACCCTATACTGTAAGCTCCAAGAAACAGTTATTAAATTTAATAATTTCAATGACAAAAAACAAAAACAAAACAGAGGCCATCAAGAGATGTCTAAAAATGAATGAGTGGAAGAGTAACATAAAAAGAAGTGATGATGGAAGAATAGCCATGAAACACCAACCATTAACTTCCTGACATTTCATCAATAGGTGATTCAATTTATGTGTGAAAGCAGAAGGGGGAATACTAAAGTACCAAGTGGGAGGGAGGGTACATAAAGGAGAAACAGGAAGAAAGAAGATAGAAGGGAATAAATGTGTGATGTATCCTAACTGAGTCACTGGTAAACAATAAAAGGAAAATAACTAGTTTAGTCTGTGAAGAAGAAGGGCTACAGGAAAATGGGTGGGCTGTAACTTAGTCAATGAACAGAACTGGTATATGTAAAAATTTCATCACTGCTCAGTCAACCTAGTTGAATAGGCTTAAATTTTGTTAGACTGGTCCTTGATTCCATAAAGACATGGTCTATAGACTAATCCTTTCTAGCTTCAATGATGCTTCAAAAACCCACTTCAAAAATACTACAATACTTCCCATCTCAGCCCTCATTCTCTCTAAACAAAGAATGTTGACTTGAGACTCTGAGATTTAACAAGCAGGACATTGTAGCCTAGTTTTATTCTCAAGTTCCTTGGTTATTTTCCTACTGCTTCTTGCTGCAAGGAGAAAAATCCTGGCTCAAACTCTCATTAATCTCATTTTTAGGGGTTAGGCTTTGTGCAATTTAACTCTATGCTCTACATATAATCCAAAGCCATATGAGCACAGATCTGGAGTTAGAAAGGTTCTAGATCAGAGACCATCTATTCAACTCCTTTATTTTACATACAAGAAAAGTGAGGCTCCAATTATTTAAGTGATTTACCCATGATCACAAGGGTAGTAAGTGCCAGCCAGGATGTGAACCTAGGTCCTCTGACTCCAAATTCAGTGCTTCTTTCCACAGTACCATTCTTCTTCTCAGGTTCCTGAAGCAGTTCTGTTTTGTTGCTTCCTTTTGTGGCTGAGAAAGGCAGAGGGAAGAAGAAAGAACAGACTTCCAGGGGCAGAGCCAAGATGGTGGCATAGAAGCAGCAAGGTCCCGAAGCTCCCACACAGCCACCCTAAACATCCATAAAATATGACTCTGGACAAATTCTAGGACTCTCAAATTCACGAAAATACAGAAAACACATCTCTCGGAGAAGGCAGCTCGGCAGCAGGTGATCATCGCGGCATCCTGAAATCAAAACACAGCCAGGCCCCAGGGCAGTCAGGAGGAGCCAAGCCAAGCCACACCACAACCAGTCTAAAAGAGAGAAGATCTACAGCCTCCAGCAATTCCACATCTACCAAGGTGTGAAAAATAGGGATTAGAGAAAGGCAGCTTGGCAGGAGGGGCTCATCCCACAGGCCTGCAGGCTGGGAGCCAAGACCAGCCCAGCCTGAAACCACTATGTGGCCAGGCTCCAAGGCAGCTGGGAGGAGCCGAGGCTCCCAGGCCACAGCCAGAGAAGATCTAAATCACCTCGCAAAATCTTCACATCTACTAAGCCAGGATTAGAGGTCAGTGAAAGTGAGTGAATCTTTCAAGCTAAATTTGGGGGAGAAAAAGCACTTCAGCCAATATACACCCAGGGCAAGGAAGTACTGGAGGAACAGCAGGAACTTCTTCAGAGCCCCTAGCCTGCGGACTCCACAGGGGGGCTGAGTCAATTGATCAGGGCCAAGTGCTCTTGTGTTGAGCGGCCTGGATCTGGATCATGGACTTGAGTGGTGGTCTTGGGGAGCGCTTTCAGCAAGCCAAAGCTGGGGGGCCTGCAACACCCCCCTAATAACTCTGGCAGCTAGGAAAACCCCAGCAATTTGGAACACAGCTTTTCCCCTGGAAGCAGAGTTTCACAAAGCTAAAAAAAACAACCAATTAATTGACTGGCCAACATGAGGAAAAGGAAGCAAAATAAGAACAGCAATAAAATTCTAGAATCCTTTTTTGTGGACAAAAAGGATCAAAGCATGGAACCAGAGGAAGACAACAGTCAGAACTCCCACACCAAATGCTTCCAAGACACTTGAAGAATGCCTACAAGCTATAGATAATCTGAAAAAGGGCTTTGAAAAACAAATAAGAGAAGTGGAGGAAAACTGGGGAGAGAAATGAGAATGATGCAAGAAAATCATGAAAAGAGAGTCAACAACCTGACTGAAGAAAACAACATGTTAAAAAATAGATTAACCCAAATGTCAAAAGAGGCCCAGAAAGCCAATGAGGAGAAGAATGTCTTAAAAAGACGAATT
>CM053600.1:72789355-72832347 GCA_028646575.1 Pseudocheirus occidentalis | reverse complement strand
GGGGGGGGAGGGATAGGAAGGAGGGACATATGATCATTGTCACAATAGGTCCACTATGAAGATGTCCTGTATAGTCACACCTACACAGCCTGTATTGAATTGGTTGTCCTTCCAGCGGGGGTGGTTGACAAGGGAGGAATTGAAAGAATCTAGAATTTAAAGCTCTGCAATACCTGTAACTAGGAATTAAGATATACAGGGGCTGGGGTAGGGAGACCCTCCCCCAGCCTTACCAGAAAGTTAGAGAGCAGACCAGGGGCGGGGCTCTACAGTGGGAGCGCTGTTTTGGGGTTGGGGTAGGGAAAAGACAGGGAGAAAATTTGTAATTCAAAAATCTCATGAAAATGAATGATGTAAACAAGAAACAAATAAAATTTATTACATAAAACAAGAAGAAATAACAGAAGGAAATCCCTTGCCACAATGCAGAAACCAGAGTTACGTATGTCTGCAATTAAGTGTGGTAGGGAGGTAGGGAAGTCAAGCTCATTGTGTTGGCTTATGAACTAGAATAAACCAAGCAACATGGAGCTGAGGTAGCCGTACCTATTTATTAGTATATGGAGTCTCTATGTAGACACTATGTAGTCAAAGGAAATGTAAGTGATGAGTTTGAGACCAGTTGCCAGTAACAGTATCTTCTGTACGTAATTATATAGAGAGAGGTTAATGTCTAAAGCAGAGAACAAAAAAAAAATGCTAGTGAGTGTAAGAGTGGCTACTTTAGTTCCGCTGGAATAGAATGCATAAAAAGCATCATTCCACCTCCATTTGGATCCTATACCTTGGGACCTGGTCCATGTTATTGGGGGATAGGGGTCATAAGGTTAGACTGGTTAAGGAGGGTAATCTGCAAAGGAAGACTGAATAAAAACTGGCTCAGGTTCAAGAACACAAAGTCTGATAGCGCACCTGGTGGTTTAAGGAAAGCTGTGAAAGCTGTTCTTCCATCCCCAACCTTTGCACGATAACAGATGTAGCGACATTCTAACAAGTGATTACAGGCAATATAGGAACTTGGATGCACTTGGAGAGGAAGGGAGAAAATAGAAGAATGAAGAAAAGGTTTAACTATTGCTAAGAGATAAAGGAAGTTCAAATCAGAAGAGGAAGAGTCTCCCTTCAAAATGTGTTATACTAAGCTTAAAATTAAATTTGACTGTATTATAAGGGGATTGCCCCTGCATTATGGTATGAGGTCAATGGTCAGGGGATTTTAAGGATGTGATGGAATGATGGTGTAGGAAAGGGATGATGTCTGCATGTATCACAGGGGAGGGGCATGTGAGAGGTCAAGATGTGTTATAATCGTCTTAAAATTAAATGTGGCTATATGGTAAAGGGTTTGTCCCTGAATTATGGTGCGAGGTTAATGGTCATAGGATTTTAAGGATGTGGTAAAATGAGAGTATATGAAAGGGATGGTACCTGCATTTATCAAGAGGGAAGAAGTAGATGAGAGGTCCTGTGTGGTCTCTGGAAACTGAATTTGGGTTGTGAGCATATGGCAATCCTTGCTCCTACGAGTAAGCCAAGACATGTGAAACAGAGATTTTTGGATGAATTTTTTAAAAAGTCTCTATCTCTGTATTATACTATGATCCTGAACTTCTATGTGGTAGAAGGAAGTCACAACAAATAGTCTGGGAAGCGGCTTTGCAACTGTAGCCAAGGATGGTGGTATCTGGTTTTCCGTCGATTAATCCTTTATATGACTCTGCATGTTCTTTCTATGTAGTAAATACTATCTGTGTGTATCAGGGGGAGAGAGGGAATGTTTTATTTATAGGTTTGACAAGTAGCAACCTTGGTAAAGAGACCTGAATTGATGATGATCATTCAGTAAATCATTTGTGACCTCAGGACCCAGACTAGGACAAATATAGCTCATTGCTGACTGGTCTCTAATGAGGGGTTACCCTCCCATATATGCAAATCCATAAGATATATGCATACATAATTATGAATATCTAGATATTTATAAGGATAGGAGGCAACTATGTGCTTGACCCGGAGTCAGGAAGACCTGAGTTCAAATTCAACCTCAAGATATTTACTCTGGGCCCTAGGTATGTCATTTAACCACTCTACCTCAGTCTCCTCATCTGTAAAACAGGGCTAACTTCCAGAGCTGTTGTAAAGCTAAAATGAGACATTTGTAAAACTAGCTACTATACTACATATGCATATGCACATGTATATGTATATCACTGACAATAGTAATGTTGCCATATGCCACAAACTAGTGTTTTCATGGGAATTTTAGGCTGCATTTTTACCTTCTCCGTACTCAGGACTTTGTGGTTGTTTTTCATGTTCAACTCTTTGTGACTCCTTTCAAGATTTTCTTGGCAAAGATATTGAAGTGTCTTGGCATTTTCTTCTCTAGCTCATTTTACATATGAGGAAACTAAGGCAAACAGGGTTAAGTGACTTGCCCAGGGTCACACAACGAGCAAGTGTCTGAGGCCACATTTGAACTCAGGTCGTCTTGACTTCAGGCCTAGCATGCTAGCCATGCTGTGCCACCTTGCTGGCTAGGAGCTAGTTGATATAAAAAGGCAGGTTATTGCCATTTCCAATCAGAGCATACCATGACCCCGTTCATCCTTGTCTATCAGGGCAGCTAGGTGGTATAATAGAGAAGGCATGGACTTCAGAGTAAAGAAGACCCTAGTTCAAATCATGCCTCTGCCAATTACTAGTAGTGTGACTCAGGCAAGTCATTTAACCTCCATCCACCTTAGTTAAAAATGAGGGTAAGGGGTAGCCAGGTGGCACAGTGAATAGAGCACTGGCTCTGGAGTCAGGCAGACCCGAGTTCAAATCTGGCCTCAGACCCTTAACACTTACTAGCCGTATGACCTTGGACAAGTCACTTAACCCCCAACTGTCCTGCCTTCCCACTCCAAAAAGAAAAAAAAAAGAGGTTAAAAATAGTACCTCCTGCCCAAGGTTGTTGTCAGGATCAAATGAATAGAATGCTTTGTAAATCTTAGAGCAGCTACATAAGTGTGAGCTGCTATCTGACTCAGGGCGTCCAACATTTCATTTCCTAATCTCCCTCCACTCTCTCTGCTTCTTGTTCCTTGACATGGACAATCATTTTAAATCCTCTGCAGGCTCTCTTTAACCTACCCACTAAATTCTCCACACTGGCCCACTTTCCATTTTATCACTCTGTTCCTATGCAGATCCTATTTGTCATTCAATAGTTTTAAATTTTCATTTCTGACTTTTTAATTGAATGTTCAGCATGGCAGTACATGCTACATTTTGTAAGCATTTTAATCAATAAATAAATTAGCCTGCACTGCAACCGCATCCTCCATCTGGTGCTTCTGATATAACACTGAAGGCTAACAACAGATAGAAAGGAGTGAGCAATGGAAAATCTCTGCACCATGATTTCATTCTTCTAATTATTTAGACTATTCTCATCAAGACCAGATTTTTGGAAGTAGGAGCTCTGTGACAAAAGAAGTTCCCTCAAGAGTGTGTGCTTTAGGGTGACCCCAAGTAGTGAAAAAGTAAGGGAATGAATGGGGAAAAGATTGCCTCATTTACCCTTTGTAGAAGTTCATGCCTCAGCCTGTCCAGAAGTCTTCCATTTGGTGAAAGGACTTTTAAGGGCAAAAAGACTTAGGAGTGATGGAAAGGGGGAGGGTAGCAGCATCTGATGCTCTGGTGAGATGGTTCTACCAGCTAAGACTCATTTCTCCAGAAATGTCTCAAGACCAGTGGGAAGATAATTCTTGGAAGGGCACCATGAGAATCCTTCAAGGGGCTCCTGGACAACATAATCTCTTACTGTAGACAGCCCCCCTTTCCCAAATCACAGGGTGAGGGAACTTAATCCTATGATAAGTTGCCAAATTTAAACTGATGGACAGCCTCACTATAGTCAAGAAAAAACATGATGAAAGGTTTCTCCTCAATCTCAATTTACTTAAATATTTAATATGAACCACTCTGTGCTGGGTAGAACTTCATGGCTAGTTTGTATGGGTTGGGGGTGTTACATTGGAAAAGGAGACTCAATTTCTAGCCCCCAAGAAGTCTATGGGAGAGTAACCTAAAAATGCGGTCTCTAAGCAACAAAGGAGCTCACTTTATTTTATGGACCTCCAGCTACTTCGGAGGCCTTCCCTATGCTAATGACATAATGATAGTTCAAGGTCATCAACCTGATTTTATTGATATAACATTTAGATTTCAGACCTTCAATCTCAAAAGAAAAACATGAGCTCCATGACAATAGGTCACCAGTGGCACTTTGTAGAACTCTGCTGCTATCAGAACTTAGATTGTCTTTTTCTAATAAAAATGGCTGAGGGTGTGGGACACATATACAACCATAAAAGCAGAGTATTTTAGGATTCAGATTAATGAAACAACAAGGATTTATTAAGGACCTGCTACATACCTATGGCTGTACTAGGTGCTGGAGATACGAAGACACAGTGAAAACTGTCCCTGACCTCAGAAGGTATACATATACAGAAGGTATATATGTAAGATACAACATAGAACCAAGGTCACTATAGAGGGAAAGCACCAGCAGCTGGTGTGTGTGTGTGTGTGTGTGTGTGAGAGAGAGAGAAAGAGAGAGACAGACAGACAGAGAGACAGACAGACAGACAGACAGACAGATAGACAGATTGATCAAGGAAAGGTCTTTTTAGAGAGGGATGTCTGAGCAGAGCAGTGAAGGAAGAAAGGCATTCTAAGTGGGTACAGGTGAGGAAGGAGGGTGTTCCAGGTAGAGGACAGCTAGTGCAAAGAGATGAGAGAGGGGACATTGCATGTGAAGAACCTGGGCAAATAAATATGACTTGAGTGTAGCATATATGAAGTGAAATCAGGTGTAAAAAGACTGTAAATATAACAAGGGCTAGGGTCATGAAGAGCTTCAAAAGTCACTCAAGGTGTGGCTCGGTGGCACAGTGAATAGAGCATGGGCCCTGGAGTCAGGAGGACCTGAGTTCAAATCTGACCTCAGACACAACATTTACTAGCCGTGTGATCTTGGGCAAGTCACTTAACCCCAATAGCCTTGCCTTCTCCCTTCCAAAAATAGTCACTCAGAGGATTTTATAGTTGATCTAAGAAGTGGTAGGGAGTTCCTAGATTTTGAACATGATAAGGTGATAGGGGCAGAGCTGTGCTTTAGTTAAAAACAAAACGAAACAGAAAAAAAAACTTTGTGGCAGCTCTGTGGAGGATAGGTTGGAATGGGAAGAGACTCTGAGGTAGGGACACCAGCTAGAAGGCTACTGCCCTAATCCAAGTAAGAAGAGAAATGAGTAAAAATCAAAAAAAGGAATATGAACTTGAAGTAGGTGACAGCTGTCTGAGTGGATAGAAGGGAAGACATATAAGAGGTTATTCAGAGACAGACACAAAGAGATTTGGCAACTACTTTCCTATGTGGGTGAGGGAGGGGTTGAAAATAATAATGTAGTTTCAACCCTAGAAAGATGGTGGTGCCAAGACAACACTAGAGAAGAGCAACCATCTCTCTCCTCTTTAATAATCTATCCTGGAAGCTAAGGGTGCTCTTGGGGATCATACTATTCACAAAATTAAGGGAGAAAGAAATGAAGTCTATTGAAGGCAGAGCAGTAGAATCGATTTGGAGCCAGAGGGATTCATCTTGAATAGTGGATGAGTTCCTTACTACCTGTGTGTTATTGTGGGCAAGTTAGGTAACCATTCTGAGCTCATCTATAAAATGTGGGGAGGTGGAGTTAAATGATCTCAAAGGTTCCAGCTCTAAATCCAATGTGTTCATCTTACATAAAAGAAAAGTGATGCCTAGAGGGAAAGAGTCCTCCATACTTGCCCAAGGACACAGGTTAAGTTAATGACAAACCCAGGACCTAGTTTTCATGCTCTTCTTGCTGCATAATGATTGCAGAATTCTACTGGGTAGATCTTGGTCACTGGAGTTCAAAGTATACTGCCCTTTTGGAGTACCAGGCAAAACCAGAAATCCTAGCACTTTTCCAGGAGGCAACATGATTCAGTGCCAAAGGTATTAGATTCAGAATCTGGATATGACAGCTGCCACTTACTATTAGTGAGATATTTAACAAGTCAGTTAATCTTTCTGGGACTCAGTTTCCTCAGCTATAAAATAAAAGGGGAAAGAAGGGCTAGACAAAATGAACTCTAAGAATTTTCTCACTTCTAAATTTGTAATCCTTTAAATGCATTTACCCCTGTGAGGAGCAATATAAGTTAGCTCTTACATTGCCAAATTAAGATATACACTCTGGGATATACACCTATCTTGGTAGAGAGGAAGGGCTAAAGGTTCTTAGACTTTTTGGTCCAGTTACACCTTTACATTCTTAAATATTGTTAAGGATTCTAAAAGAGCTTTTGTTTATGTGGGTTATATCAATTGACATTTATCATATTAGGAATTATAAATGATACATTGTTAAAATAACTATGTTTATGTATTTAAAATTAGACTTTTAACATTATGTTAACATATAACATATTTGATTAAAATATCTTTCCAAACAAAAAATTAGTGAAAAGATTGGCATTGTTTTACATATTTTTACAAATCTCTTTAATGCCTGGCTTGACAGAAGACAGTTGGATTTTCCTATCTGCTTCTGCATTCAATCTGTTGCTTTATGTTGTTTTGGTGGATGTTTAAGAAGAAAATCCAGTCTCATACAGATACATAGTTGGAAAATGGAGGAGCATTTTAATAGTCAAATAGCATCTTAGTATGACTCAGTTTCCTCATTTGTAAAATGAGCTGGAGAAGGAAATGGCGAACCACTCCAGCATCTTTGCCAAGAAAACCCCAAATGGAACCATGAAGGCTCAGACATGACTGAAAAATGACTGAATAGTAAATGATTATTAGTATGAAAATAGTTTTGATCTCATGAACCCCCTGAGAGGGTCTCAGACAACTCTTTGATTCAATGTCGAGAACGAGACATAACATTTCCAAACATGGCTAATGTGTGGAATTGTTTGACTTGACTTGACTATTCTTAAGTCCTACAAGGGAAGGCTGTTATTCTGATAGGGGGATGGTGGTAGGGATAATGATATAAAAAAGAAAGAAAAGAAAGCAAAAGTATCAATGAAGGATTTTTAAAAATATGTAGAAGACAGAAGTTCAGAAGGTGACACAGAAAAGCAGGGTAATGTTCTAACTTACCAAGTTAAATTTAATGTATATGTTAAAAAAAACAACTATGTAATAGAGATGCATAGTACCACAGATCATTTTCATTCTGTATATCTGTTTTCAAGTTCCTGATAATAAAGAAAATTGAAATATATATATGTATATGTGTGTATATACATACACACACACACACACATATATATCCAAATTGTTTATTGCTTTACCGGGCTTCAAATTCATTACATAGTAAAGGACATTTTATGAAGACTTACCACACAGTCAGTCCCAAAGAGAAGGGCATTCTGAGCACAGAAAGGCTTCTGGCGACCTGTGCTCTGTAGGGTAAGTCCCTAGCTCCTTTCAACTCAGATTCTCCAAGGAGATCTAAGGTGACTTTTGCCTGCCTTTTGCTAACAGGGCCTTTGTCTTCCCTGATCTCCCACTAAGGATTTATGCTATGGGTAAATGTTAGCCTTGACTGTTTGCTGCCACCTCCTTCATAACAGTTAACAGAGCCAAAAGTTGAGGAGATAAAGAGTGTGTCAACAGCACCTTTCTAAGGTCCCATCACTATATTTGCTTGAAAAGAACTGAATGTTGAATCAAACCCTGCCTAGGCTCTCTTTCTCTCTCAAACGCAAAACCATAACAACAACCAGCTCACAGTCATTCCAGTGATAGCAGATGCCTTTGGAAAATATTCAAGGCTATTCAGAACTTAGGCTGGTTCATAACACACTAGTAACAATTTCAAATTTTACTTAGACTGGGATTGTATAGATGTAAATATTAGTCCCACAATTTGGCCTTTTTAATGATGGCTTCCAAAATAACCCTTTGAATAGACCCAGAATCTTTCATTCAAGATAATCTTCAAACACTAGAAGATCAAATTCTCCCACCAAGGAGCCCTACTTGACACAGGAAGCTCCTGCTTTGAAATCTAAAAGAGAAAAAGCCAAAAAATGTCCTATCACATAAACTCAACAACATTCCCTTTCAAGCTAGAGGAAAGTGTCTGTGTTCTCATTTTCCAGACATTTAAAAAAAGTTACCCTAAGAATGGAAGTTACTTAACTGAATCCACACAATAGTGGCACAGCCAAAAACAACTATTTCTGCTCTGAATCCTCCCCAGACCATTAGCATCAGGAAAGAAAGAGGGGTGTAGGAAGAACAGCTGTGAGGTAAGAGTCCAAAGGCCCAGGCTCCAGTCCTGGTTTCATCACTCATTAGCCTTGGCAAGTCATTTAACTTGGCTGGGTCTAAATTTTCTATACACAAATGGGGAACACCACCATCTAATCTGTCTATTTTTCAAGGTTGTTGTGAGTGTTAACTTGGATAAGGTATGTAAAAGCACTCTGAAATCTGTAAAGCTCTGTAAAAATGTAAAACATTATGATGGCCTGGAGAGGCAGTGTGGTACACTGTGAACTAGCAGCAGCCTTCCTGGGTTCCAGTCCTCGGCTTCATTTCTTATTAACCTCGGTCAGTCCTTTTACCACTCCAGGTCTCTGTTTGTTCCTTCAGAATGGGACCCGTCCATCTTTTAGGATTGTTGTAGGGATCAGATTAGATAATGCATGTCAATAAGAATAGGGCATCGGATTTGTAATTTCATTGGTAGAAGCTGCCTTTACTGGTATTAATTGGCACTTCCTCTGCCTAAAAGATTGCCTGAAACATTGAATGTTTTGAGTAACTTGTCCAGTGTCACATAGCCAGATTATATCAGAAACAAGACTTGAACTCAGGTCTTCCTGGAAATTAAACGTAAAACACACACACACTTTGAAATCTATAAACGTCTATTTTAAAAGGTAAAGCATTATTATTATCTCAAAGCATGGCATTGAGAAACAGTATGACAGACTAGACAGAGAGATGGCTGCAGGATCAGCAAATCTTTACCTCTATACACACTGAGTAGGTGACCCTGGGCAAGTCACTTAAACAACCTAACACTCAATTTCCTGAACAGTTGTTGGTGTAAGTAGTTTACTCCTCATAAGCCCACTAGACCAGTAAGATCACAGGTCCTGACCTACCCTTTTGCTCCTCCCCCCTGCCCTAAATTCAACTGGCCATCTACCTTCATTAATAGGATATCAAAAATAGATTCAAAAATTGGAACATCAATGCATTTTTGGTGGAGTTGTGAATTGATTTAACCATTCTAGAGAGCAATTTTGAACTATGCTCAAAGGGCTATAAAAATGTGCATAGCCTTTGACCTAGCAATACCAGCTCTAGGGCTGTATTCTAAAGAGATCATATAAGTGGGAGGAGGACCCATATGTACAAAAATATTTATAGTAGCTCTTTTTGTGGTGGGAAAGAATTGGAAATCAAGGGGATGCCCATCAATTGGAGAATGGCTG
Organism: Pseudocheirus occidentalis; assembly: GCA_028646575.1. Taxonomy (NCBI): domain Eukaryota; kingdom Metazoa; phylum Chordata; class Mammalia; order Diprotodontia; family Pseudocheiridae; genus Pseudocheirus; species Pseudocheirus occidentalis. Next base: position 72,822,798 of record CM053600.1, on the reverse strand, counting down.
AACAAGTTGTGATATATGAATGCAATGGAATACGATTGTAAGAAATGAGCAGACGGACTTCATTATAACCTGGAGAGACTTATATAAACTGATGCTGAGTAAGGAGAGCAGAACCAGGAGAACTTTGTACACAATTACAGACATGTATCTATGACAACTAACTTTGATGGACTGGGCTCCTCTCAGCAATGCAAGTTTATAAGACAACTCCAAAAGACTCATGATGGAAAGGGATATCCACATTCAGAGAAAAGAACTACAGAGTCTGAATGCAGACTGAAGTAAACTACTTGCTCTCTTTTGTGTTTTGTTCCTTCTTTCTCGTTGTTCATTTCACTGGTTAAAACTCTTCTTTGCAACTTGACTAATGTTTAATGTGAAGGTATTTGTAGACTATATTTGACTTCATGTCACCATGAGGGGGGAGGAAGGAGGAGAGAGGGGGAGAAAATTTGGAACTCAAGGGATTGTAAAATAAAAGTCAATAAAATTTTAAAAAAGATTCCAGTGGGGAGGATAACCAGTTGTTTAACTCTTGGTATTAATAGTTTATGCAAAGATTAGACCATTTCACTGCTTCAGTTAAGCAAAGGAAAGAATAGGATCCCTGATGTCAAGATTGCCTGCTTTGGGTTAAAGGTAAAGCTTTCATTCATAGGCTAGAAAATGGTAGTAATCTTGAAAACAGAGGTTTCCCAGTAAGGAAGCACTCAGAAAGATTAAGTGTGGTACTGAGCCTGGAAGTGACAAAAGGCCAAGTGAAGTTAAATGGGGATGCTTGAAGTATGTCAAATTTTGGCATGGCTCACTCTGTTTCTGGGTGTGTCTCAGGGATGGGGTAGACAGAGAAAAGCTAAATCAGCTCTAAAAAAGTATGAGACCAGTTATGGAAGGGATTCCTCTTATTCCCAACCTAGTGAATTCTACCTCCCATTTGAAAAGCAGGTCTCTTCCTTACTCTTTCACCTATCAACTTACTTAGGATATACTGAAGTTTCCTAAGGAAGACGTTCAGATGAGCTGAAGTGCATACAACTCCTAGGAAGGCACTCATCCCAGGACAATTTTTCACGGGGGAGGGAGAAGGTTGGCGCCATTCCTCTTCTTGTGTACCCTTGGTGCATGACATATAACAGGTACTTAATAAAGGCTTGTTAATTGATTGATTGGTTCCCATACTGGCCCCAGCTAGTAGCCCCAGAGTGGTAATAACTAATAACAGCTGCCAGTACCATTTCTGTTTGACCCAGGTGCACCAGGAATAGGGCACCAGAGATGGGGAAGTGACAGCTATGGCCATGTTCCCAGACTTGGTAGAATCCTGGCTGGACAATAGGCAGATACTCTTCAACTCCCTGTCTTTTTTGGAACAAAATCAAACACATAATATCCTTATGGATGAAAGCCATACTGACCTGTCTATACAAAATGAAATGTCTCATTTTCAATCTGATCTTTTAGAAATGGAACTTTCCAAACTGTGCCTCCTGTACATTAGTGAAAACCACAGGCTGTTTTAAGCCTCAGTCAAACATAATGGCAGTTAACAATTCCCAAAGAATAAGATCTGTTATTGATCAAGCCATGCCATAAAACTGGGACAACTTTTCTGAAACCCTTTTATGAATTTAGTATATTCTCAAGCCCTTTTGTTCCTGCAATCACACACATACAATTATTGTCAGCAAGAGGTTTAGAGGTAAACCTTCTTACTTAAAATGGCAATTTATTTAAATGGCAGAGTTGTCCCAGCTTACCTGAAAATTGAAAAACATAAACTGAAACGTGGATTGTTGTACATAAGAGAATAGGTTCTTTCTGCTTTGGAGACACTGCTTCAGGGGATAGACATTCTCTAGACAGTAACACTGCTGTTCAACTATTCAGTACCTTCTTAAGAAGACTCAGATTGATGATACAATAGGCATTCCAAACTAGCGACAACACTGTTGCTATTAAAACTAATCACTTATTACTAACTCCCATTTATGTAACTCTTAGAGGTTTACAACAGTGCTTTCCTCCTAACAGTCTGGTGAGGTGGTGGGGCTATGTATTGTTAGGCTGATTTTACAGATTATAAAACTGAAGCTTAAATGATTGAAATATCCTATCTACAGTACCGAGACAATCCAGGTTTCCTACAAATCCAACAGTTTTCTCATAATGCCACCCTTTAAGTTTCTCTCAATAAGCAAGATTTTAAAAAGTAAATAAACGGTAACTAATTGCCAATAGAAAAACCCTAGGAGGGTACATAAACAAATCTGTATCTATGGCTTTGACATCTCTCCAAAGTTACAGATCTGAATATCAAACCACCCATAAGATGCTACCATCTGGATATTCCTTGTCACTTTAACCTCACCATGTCCAAAACGGAAATCTTCAGCCCTACTCCCCAAACCTACTTCTGACTTATTTTTCCCTGTGTCGCCACCATTCACCAAGTCTCCCATGTTTGAAACCTTTTTTCTCCCATTTCCTTCACCCTCATTCCTGCTCACCAAGTCCTTCCAATTCCACCTGGAGAATCTTTTTCACTCTTGCCCTCCTATTCCCACTGCCCTAGGGTGAGTTCTCATCAGCGCTTGACTCTGATTCTACCTCTCCTGCGATGTCCTTGTGTTATGTCCATCTTTCTTCCCATAGAATATCAGCTCCCAAAGTACAGACTGTATTATATTTGTATCCGTATTTGCTGTGGCATAGCAGCTATAGAGCATCTTCCCTAGTGGCAGCTAGGGGGAACAGCAGAGAGAGAACAGGGCTTGGGGTCAGGAAGACCTGCAGTCCAAAGCAACTTCAGATACTTACCAACTATCTATGCGTGTGTGTGTGTGTGTGTGTGTGTATAAAAATCTGGGTCAATCACTTCACCCTTTGCCTCAGTTTCATCAGCTGTAAAATGGAGAAAATAGCACCTACCTCCTAGGGTTGTGAGAATGAAATGGGATATTTGTAAAGCATTTATTGCCGCAACTGGCATACAGTAGGATCTATGTCAATGTTCATTCTCTTCTTCCTCCCCCCTCCCCACCTAAAATAGTGCTCTCTAAACTTAATATGTTTGTTCAATCTAAATGATTCATATTTAGGAGCATTTAGGGATATTTGGGGATACTCAGGCTCCATCTTTAAGATACCTTCCCCCAGTTTTTTTATGTGGACAATAGTAATTTCTAGGGTCCCATTCATAATAAAAATACCATAAATGGATTTGGACTCTACCTCCATCAAATAATGAAATTGCTATTATGTGTGCGTTGAACACAGAATAAAATCAGGGAGGCAATACCTGGCACCTAATACTAGAATGCTACCCCTCCAGCAACAACTTCTGCTATTCTCAGCAGTCACTTTACCTAAAACTACTGTACTGAAAACAGATTTGATCAGTATCCTGTCTTCCTTCAAATCCATGCCCTTCAACAGCCTGCCACAGCTACTAGGAGCCCCAGATATTGGGGATATAGAAAAACATAATCTCCACTCTACTTTTTGGACAGATGGGTCTTATCCATCCAAGACCGATAAAGGCAGCTGTATGCCATTAAAATCAAAACAACCCCTTTCTTCCCTTCCCCCCATAACATGCAGAAACCTGAAATTTCTGTTTCTTTCCTGACAACCTTCTGCTGTTGATTTTCTGGCATTTTTCCACATTAAGTTGACTGTGCTTTAAGCAAAAACTGTGGAAGATGTTATTTTTTTCTTCTTTTCTCTGACCAACAAGTATAAACAGTGTGTAAAGTATGCATTCGTTTCTCAGCTCAATCAGCAACCAGTCTTGGCTGTACTGATAAGATGACTTGCTGGTTCCATCAGTCACACACCCCAAATGAAAGAAATGACAGGGTGCCTCTGGATTGTCATAGGTTAACAATCAAATCAACAAGCATTTGTGGAGGATCATATATTGATTTATTCAAATTCTTAACTGTGATTTCATTGGTATGGAAAATGACTGTTAAGGAAGATTTTCAATGCAGCCATGCAAATTATAATATTAAGATAGTTACTAGGATACTTTGAGAAGAAACTTATCCTGGTCCAAAGAACCACAGTGTGTTGAAGACAGGACTTGAACTCAGGTCTTTCTTACTCTACGGTCTATTTGCTATGCAATACTGACTCTTGTTTTCAAGCACTGTGAAAATTTCGAGTATAAACTATGATCCTATGCTTTAAATGTACTTATTATCATACACACACAATATAGCATATATAGTATATGGTTGGGGCAGCTAGGTGGCATGATGGATCTATTGCGTGCAGGGCATGGAGTCAGGAAGACCTGAGGTCAAATCCAACCACAGACACAGACTAGGTGTGTGACCCTGGACAAGTCACTTTACCCTGTTTGCCTCAGTTTCCTCATCTGTAAAATGAACTGGGAAAGGAAATGGCAAACTACATCCATATCTTAGCCAAGAAAATCCCAAGAAGGGTCATGAATAATTGGCCATAATTGAAATGGCTGAACAATAATGTATGAAAAGGTATATGGTAATATGTACATTATATATATATATACACATAATATACACATATATATACATATATATACTATGCACGGGTGTATGTGTGTGTATAAAAAGAGAGGAGAGGGAAAGAGAAAGGCAGATGGGGAGGGAGAAGGGAAAGAAAAGGGGGAGGGGGAGGAGATAAATAGCACTGAAGCTTCTATTTCACTGTTCTAGGAAACCCCCAGTGTGGAAATATTTGTGACATGTAGCCTCCACTTTGGGAAAGGGACCAGCTGTACTTCTGACTCTCTAGATGTCACCTCCATTACTTCATGGCCTTCTCACCCTGGAACTTCCCTCAGTGCCTGGGAATTTTTCACTCTGGAATATCTCTTCACTATGACCCCTCCTCCCCTTCTCCCGTTGGAGAGATTTTTTTCCTCTGAAACCTCCATTTGGAGGACCAGCCCAGGCTAGCCATGCTTAATTCCCTTACTGTCTATACTTCTGACTCTCTGGACTCCATTACAATGCCCTTAACATGACCATCTCTTGGTCTCTCTCACCTTCAACTCCCTTTTATGTGTTGTCTTCTCCCTTTAGAATTGAAGTTCTTGGAGGGCAGGGACTCTCTTTGCTTGTATTTGTATCCTCAGACCTTAGCACAATGCCTGGCACAAAGTAAGTGCTTCACAAATGTTTATAAGTTGCATTGCCTAGTCTTAGAGTTGGGGCTCTTCTTAACTCGGAGTTCTTAGTCATATAGATTTCAAGGGGTACATGAACTTTGTTGGGGAACAAATTATGTCTTTATTTTCACTAACTTCTAAATAAAATTTAGTATTTCCTTCAATTATTTAAAATCATTCTTCTGGGAAAGGGTTCCTAGGCTTCACCAGACTGCCCAAGTGGTTCACGACTCCAGACAGGTGAAGAACCCGTTTCTGAAAGTTGTCTTTCAGTACTGAGAGGATGTCACTTTCTCCTGATTTCTCAGTCAGTATGTGTCCAAGGGATAAAGACGAATTGCTACTGAAGTTCAGACAAGGCAGAGTTCAGGATGAGCACAACAGTCAGGAAGACTTCATGCTGGGCTGAAGGCTTGGGACTTTTGGACTTTGGAATAGAAAGTCAAGGCATTCCAGGCAAAGGGAATAGCATGAAGTCACAAATACAGTCTTTGTGGAGGTCGTGACATAACCATTCTCTGTGCATTACAAAGAGTACATAGCAGGCAATGATGGGAAATGTAGTTAGGTAGGGTGGGCCAAATTATTGAGCAGCTTGATGATGCAAAGTCTTTTTTTTAAAGGAATTTTTAACACATTTTTGTTTCTGTATCTCCTTTGTTTCTCACTGTGTACTTTAACATCTGTGTTCCTCCTGGAGAATTATCTTATAATAAAAAATTTAAAAAAAAAGAAAAACATTTTTAGAAAACTGAAACAACATTTTGGTAAAAAATCTGATCGTTATGTGGTGTTAAATACCCATGATTCCCTCACCTGTACAAATAAGATATCTTCTCCTATCTCTTCTTTGGGGCCAAACTTTGGTCATTTTTATTTTGGAATATTGAGTTTTGATTGTTATTGTTATATACATTATTTTTCTGATTCTGCTGACTTCACTTTGCATTAGCTCAAATGTATGCTGCTTTGTATTCATTATACGCCTCATTTCTCAAAGCACCATAATATGTTTTCTGGTGTTGGGATTTGACTTTCTCTTCTTGGGATTCAGTTTTCTGGCGTCTTATTCAGGTTTGCTTCTGTCTTCTATATGGAAAGCCTGTTATATTTTGTGATTCAGAACTCTGCTGGCAATTCATAGTTGCCGCTGGTCCTGTGAATATTGTATTGGCGCTACAGTTGAATAACTCCTTTATTGTCCATTCTTTACCAACACTAAGAGTGCTGCTGTTTGTGGGATGTTTCTTTTACCTCCCTGGGGTGTTCTTAGGTCACAAGATACAGGCATTTTATTCATTCTTTTCACATAATTCCTAGCTGCTTTCCAAAATTGTAGACCCAGATTCCACCAACATTCACTCATATGCCTACCTTCCCACAACCCCTCCAACATTTAGCATGACCATTTTCCTGCCATCTTTGTTGTAGGTAAAATAAAATCTCAAGGTTATTTTGACATGGTTTTTTCTTATTATTAGTGACTTAAAGCATTCTTCCGTGGGGTTGTTAATAGTTTACAATTCCTTTGTGAATGATCTGTTTGTATTCTTTGACCATTTATCTACAGGGGAAAGGCTTTTGGTTTTAATACTTTCTCTGTGGTCAAAAGCACATTACACCTTGCTGGGCTCAGGTAGAATACACAGATTTGAATCCCATTCTAGTTAAGACTCTGATTCTGTATTGCTTTATCTAGGTTCAGAAATGCATCCAATTTTCTATCTTGTTCTGGGGAAAATAAAGTCTTGATTATTTAGTGAGCTCTCATTTCCCAGCTCTTCAACCCCTATAGTTATCTGGCCAACAGCCATTTAATGGCACCACTCTTTGAAATGCCTCACAGAATCTTTGATAATAAGAGAGCTGAGTGCTCATGGTGCTTCATGATGCCTTAGTCTTCCAATTTGTAAAATGGATATTTTAACATCTGTCCTAATAGCTAAGCCAGAAGACGTGAAGTTAATGAAAACATGTGCGTGTCTTTCTGAGCTCCTCTGAAAAAGCAACCATCTTAACAGAAGGCACCACATCAAAATTGTAACATTATGTTTCAAGGGATCCATAATTTTATCGACAATATTGCCTACTAATTCTACATCCATGGGTTGGGTTGCAATCTGTTACATCAGTGATGGTTATTATTGATACATCAAGCCAATGACAGCTTTACATCAAACAGCTTGCTCTAAGAAAGGCACATGGAAAAAGAATTTCTAAAACTTTTGTGTTGTTAATAAGTAAAATATAAGTTGATACTCTGTAGTCTAGCCCTCAAGGCTAAGAGCACTGTATTTGGCATCAGGGGACCTGGGTTCGAATCACAGTTGTGATATTTGCTACCTATGTAATCTTGTGTAATTTATTTGACCCCTTATTTATCTTCCTTTGGCTTCCTCATCTATAAGAGAGTTGAAACAGGTGTTCTTTAAGGTTCCTTTTAGTTTTAAATACTATGATTATACTAAATACTAGGGGGCAGCTAGATGGCTAAGTGATACAGTGCCAGACCTGGAGTCAGGAAGACCTGTGTTCCGATTCAGCCTCATATTTTTACTAGCTATATGACCTTGAATAAGTCATTTATCCTCTTTGCCTCAGTTCCCTTATCAGTAAAATAGGGATGATAATAATACCTGCCTCCCATGGTGGTTGGGATGATTAAATGAGAGATTTATAAAGTGCTTATGCAAAGTACAATAGTACTTTGGCACATAGTAGGCAATATATAAATAGTTATTCTCTTCCCTTCCTGACTTTTCCTCTCTGGGCTAAACTTCACCAAGGAGTGACCTTCATATGGCATCATTCTGCTCCTCCTGACCATCTCGGATCTCCCTCTCTTGGCTCCACTTTTCCCTGGTACTTTATACATCAGCCAGACAGAGCTATTCACAATTACCCAATTTCATACTGCTCCTTCCTCTCCTCCTAGCATGGCTCCTGTGATCCTTGTGTCAGGAAGACACACACCTTTCCTTTCTTTGAAGCAGCTAGGTGGCTGCATGCATAGAGCACTAGACTAAGAGTGAAAAAGGTCTGAATTCAAATCCAGACTCACTTTCATCAACAGTATTGCCTTCTAGTTCTGCATCTATGGGTTGGACTACAATCTGTTATATTATAGTGGTCGCTGTTATTATTAATATATCAAGCCAATGACAGCCTTATATCAAACAGCTTGCTCTTAGCCTTGAAGGCACTGTATTTGGGGACCTGGGTATGAATCATGGTTCTACTACATGCTGAGTTACACCTAGTTGTGTGAACCTGGGCAAGTCACTTAACCTGAGTTTGCCTCAGTTTCCTCAACTGTAAAATAAGCATAAAAGCACCTCCTTTCCAGGTTTGTTATAAGGATCAAATGATAATAGTCAATATACAAATGCTTATTCCCTTCCCCTTTCAAGGTCCAGTTCAAGTCATATGTTCTCCATGATGCCTTCTTTGTTTCGCCCTCAGCTGAGAATCTTCTCTCTCCCACTTAAATCTCTCAAAGCATTTTGTTAGTATTTCTATGCACTCCATATACTCTAACATGAATATCAGAATTGTGTCTCGCCTTATCTACCAGGCAACGACCCTCTCAGGGGGAGGATTTTATCTTAATTCACTTTGTATTCCCAGTGGCTAGCATAATGTACTGTATTCTAGATAATACTTTACCAATATCTGCTTAATGGACAAGACTCTTAAAGAATAATCATTGTTATATTGATTAGAATGTAAGCTTCTTGAGGAAAGGGGCTTATTTTGGGTCTGTCTTTACATTCAAAGTGTCTTATACAAAACAGGTGTTTAAATGTTTGGTTAATTGAATGATTAAGTGGAATTATCTAAATTTCTATTTAAAGGTAACGGAACAAAGGACTGGCTGCAATGTCAGAAATATCTAGATGTTGTGATCTTGGGCAAATTACTCACTCTGTGCCCTGAGGTAACTCTCTAAGGCTATATACAAATTGGAGACAATTTGTTGGTCTGTGCATGACAGAAATCTCTATACTAGGGTTAGAGATCCCAAAGAAATCACAAATCTAGACCAAAATCAATCAAACAAAAACTCTAAACCCTGAACATCTTTCAGTTAAAGAAATAACAATCAAGTTGTCATAGAGAAAACATTGACTATATTCTTCCTTAAATAATGCCTCGTGTAGAAGAAGCAAGGATGAAATTCTTTACTGGTGGGGGGGCAGAAAAGACAAAAAAAATGTCTTTCTCTGTCTCTGCTTTCTATCCATCTTAGCGATTAGGCAGTATTCTTTAAAACAGCTTGGTTTACACAGAAGGTGGTCTCTCAATGAAATTACAATGAAAAAGTGTTGCATCTATGGGTTTAACCATTTTTGAGGGGGAGAGTTTAACCATTTTCCCCTCATTTTCAGGTTTGAAAAATCTCAATTCAGCTTTATGTTGTGAGTTCTCCAGTATAATTTAATGTGTACCAGTCCAAGAACTGTTGACAAACCAATGTTAGATCACAATATAATGCCATTTTCATTTGCCAGCGAGAATAATTTCTTTTATGTACTTGATAAACCTACAAATAAATTTGTCAGTTTATTCATAGCTATGGTTTGGAGTCAAGATGCAATCTCTTACTGTCTGCATACACTAGTACAATTTCCTTTATGGTGCCACCATCTGTTTTTCACACACTAGCATGAAGATTTCCAGAAGCCTTCTAAATAAGAAAGATATGACATTCCTCCTGTAGTAGCTTTCTAGCCATCTGGTAGCCTATATCCCATGAATCCCCCTTTAGGAAAACCACGTTTTTCCTTTTTATCCTATTCATATAATCGAGGATCTGAGTCAAAAATTCTCCAGGTGTCTTATTGTTTTCCCTTTATGCAAAAAAGACAAACATGTTAGCAAATGGAAGGGAGAAAAATAAAACCCCTCGGTGACAATTCAGTGCTTAGACCTTTCCCTTGGTCTCTCACATTCCCTAGAGGTTATCTGAGATCTTGGGAAAAAAGTCCCAAAGAAAGAGAATTCTTAAATACTCTATTTGTACTATGATATCTGGCTTCATATGAATTTAATAGCTAGCATAGATTAATACAAAAATACCTTCTCTGTGAACTGGTTTTAAAAAAAAGATACCTGTCTTAATATTCCTCAGTATGTTATCTTGTTGGAAGTCATCTGACTTGAGGATGAAATTGTACCAATAGATCCTATCCATTACATACAACTTAACTGAAACTAATGATAGTAACTCTACTTTTTTTGGTTTCTTTCTTGTTTATCTCCTCAAACCAAGCCCATTCACAATGTTGACTCATTTTTCTATTTAATAATTTGGTAGACTAACTCTGGAACTTCTGTCTGCCTTTGGAAAAAGGTAACAACTTCTGGAAAGTATGGTCTATGCTTACTGCCTTCATTTACTCATTACCTGCTGTTCTTCATCCCTATAGGTTCCATCACAACCACTCAAATGAAACTTCTCTCTCCAAAGCCACCAATGACCTCTTAATTTCCAGACTGCATGGGGTCTCTTCCCAGTCTTCATCATTTTCAACTTTTTTGGATCCTTTGACAATGCTGACCCATCCCTGACTTCTCAACATATTTTCTTCCTCCCCGGCATCAAAGATACTGCTCTCTCTTGCTTCTTCTTCAAGGAGTACTACTATTCTTTCTCTGCCGGCTTTCATGATTCATAGTCTACATCCCACTAAATATCATTATCCAGTCATTATTCTCTCCCGTTCTCCTCCCCAACCCCTCCCCTGCATCTCTTTTGGAGATCTCATACACTACGTCCTTTATGTAGATGACTCCCTAACATCTATCCAACCCAATCCCTTCATCTACAAATGCCTGCTAGAAATCTCTACTTGGATGCCCCGCTTGCATCTCAAAATGCAGTATCATCTTTTCCCTAAAATTTCTTGGTCTAAATTATCCATTTTTCAAGACAACACTAAGATCACAAAAGCAAATGTCCTGAGAGTGATTTAACCTTTTCTTCACTCTCATCTCTCATCAAAAGGCAGCATGGCATAAGGGCCATATTGCTGGACCTACAGTCAAGAAACCTTTTCACTGGCCTTCCAGCTCCTAGTAGTCTCTTCCTTCTTTAACTCATTGATCAATTCAACCTTATAAGGCACAGATCTAACTCTGCTTAAAATGCATTAGTTCTGCATTGTCTCCAAGATGATATGCAAAATCTTTCAGCATTTTATTTTTATTAGGATTATCTCTCCTTTTCCACTCCCACTGAATAATTTTTTTAAAAGCCAGAATAATAAAACCCTCACAAGAGATACACGTATTCCAGCAAAATAAATTCCTTTGGTGATCACGTCCAAAAATGTATGTCTCATTCTGTATTTTAAGTCTTTAATCTCCTTGGAAGAAGGTGGGTGGTTTGTTTCATTTCCAGTCCTTGAGACTCATGATTTATCCTAGCGCTGATGGAGTTACAAAGTCTTTCAAAGTTGTTTTTTCTCTATAATGTTGTTGTTTTTCTCTCAGTTCTGTTGATTTTACTCTGTATCAGTTCATGGAGATCTTCTCATTTCCTTTTGAAGTGTACATCTCATTTTTATGGTACAATAGTATCCTGTTTTATACACACACACACACACACACACACACACACACACAATATAAACTCTTTGGCTTTCATTTATGGCCTTCCATTACCCAACTCTAAAGTAACTTTTTATACCTAATTTTCTCTATTCCTCTACCAGCTAACCAATTGGGTATTTCCTCATCATCTTGATTTCTTCTGCCTCAATGCATTTGTACCAAACATCCTCTATACCTAGAAGAAATTCTCACTACAACTTTAGCTGTTTAAATTCTTCTTTTCCTCCCAGACTCGGTCCATGAGCTATCTGTTCTATGAGCTATCTAAATGAAATTGACATCACAGATAATATGTTGAACTTCAAGCCAGGAAGATCCAAGTTCAAATTGCACCTCTGCATTCATTACTTTTATTACATTTATTGTCTGACTTGGGGCAAGAAATTCAACTTCTCTCAGTCTCAGGTGCCACCCCTGCCCTTTAGATGGAATAGGTGCCATTTAAGTTTCCTTATAATTAAATTATAATCTTATTTTCCTTAAATTTCTTTTCCCCTGTAATATCCCACCATGTCTTATACATATTTGTGTGCTTAATCCTCCCCCACAATTAGACTGTGAATCTCAGTTAGAGGAAGGGCTATGCCATTTTCTCTCTGTACAACAAGTCTAGCACAGTTTGTGCAATGCGAGTGCTTTAAAGACATATTTGAAGAATTTAATTTCGAGGGATGGGACCTAGCTAGAAAGCATTTTCTCCCTGTTCCTTTAACCAAGGAAAAACTATTTATTGACAAGTCTAGATGCATCTGAAATTAACCCCTAGAACTAACCAATAGCCAGCAAAAATTACTATTACCCTCATCTAAACGGGACAAAGAATCTAAGGGCTAGAAGGGCCTTCAGAAGCCCTTAAGTTCAATACTTACCTGACCAAGAATCACTGTTACAATGTATGAAACAAGGGGTCATCCAGTTTCTAAGGCAGAGGTTCTTAACCTTTTCTGTGTGACATAAAATCCCTTTGGCAATGTAGTGAAGCCTATGGATTGCTTCTAAGACACTTCTAAATAATTGTAGGAAATGCTGTATTTCAGTTAGTGGTTAGTGAAATTGAAGATGTATTTTTTTCTGTACAAGTTCACAGAATTCCACCTCTCCTGCCTGAAATCAATCCATGAACCCTTTTGGAATCCACGGACCTCACATTATGAATTCTTGCTCTAATCAAAATATCTAACGAAAATAGACTGCTATTTCCTGAAATTTACTTAAAGTCTCTGGCTTACTTTCCCCATCTATAAAATGGAAACATCATCACCTGCTTTTCAATACCTCCCAGGGCTGTTAAGAGGCTTAAAAAGAGATTGTGTATGTGAAAGGTCTCAGAAAATGGTAATCTTCTAGGGCTATAAGTCAATTAAAAATTTACAGATAAAAAGCACCACATATATTGTACACTTATTTCATTGAAACGCAAACATAGATGATCATTGCAATAAGATTTCCAACACATTGTCACAAAATCATTTCATTGCAATATACTTGATGATTTTTTTTTATTGCTTGCCTTGACTTTGGCTTGTGTTTGGTTAGTCATCTTCAAGGTCACAAAGCCCACAAATGAAAACCCCAAACCTTAAAGACCAAGTGGATCAGCAGTCCACACGGAAAAGAGAGATTCTCTTTTTTATAAAATAAAGCCTAGAGGGAAATATATCAAGTAAGATAAGGCCTTTGGGTAGAAAAGTAAGCAGCCAATCATGGCTCCAATTTGTACAGGTACATCTCTGTTATTAAACATCAAACAAAAGAGGCCAGACTGAGGAATAAGGAAATATGCCTCCCATGGTTGGGCTACTGAATTCTAATGGGTTTGTCTGCTTTGAAATGGACAGCACTTTCTGGACAGATCTCATAATGAAACTTTCATAAGTCATAACACGTCTCTGTCATGCATTACTTTCAGAGAGGAAAAAGATAGGGATAGTCCCAGGCTCTACTTATGGTATGAACTCACTCCAAAAGCATGAATAAAACATGATTTATCACCTCACCCACTCTTCCTTCCAACCCCAGGCTCTTAGTTAGAATCAAATTCCTACCTGTTCCTGCATTAGCTGACAACATACCTACCTTCCATTTTTTTCTTCCTAAAAGTAGAAAACCAGTGGGCCCCAGCAATAGTTCCAACATCTTAGTCCTAATTAAGACAAAGTGTTTTGTACTATTTCTTTTTATTTTGATTTTGACGGCAGCCTAATTCAGCTATTAACACTATTTCAGCAACCTTCCCTGGTGACACTCAAGAGAAAGTTGTGAAGACAGGAAAAGTCATCATCTGCTTCCATATCTGATGGTGCTCCCCACTCTAGCCCAAAATGAGGAGCTGATAAGGATCATAATTCCTGTGACTACTATTGCTTTCTTTTCAGTTTTTCCATGGAAAAGACTACATTGCCCACTCCACCTTTCCCCAATCTTAGCCCCCACCTCTTCTGTCTCCCCTTGGATCTTCCCATAGCTCAGGAAAACTTCTGTGGCTGACTGTTATCTATCTGTAATTACGAGATAAGTGTGATCTAAATGCCGTCCAATGTCACTTGTAGTCAGGTAATTGAGCAACGGTCATTGAAAGAGGCCCCAGCTTCCTCGGCAGTGTTCATTTTTCATATTGCAAGTCTGAAATGTCTTTCACTAGCTTCACAAACCCTATCAGGTAAGCTGAAGATGAACACAATACGATTTCCTTTTTCCTTAAAAATAGATACATTTGGGGGTGGCTAAGTGGTGCAGTGAATAGAGCATTGGCTGTGGAGTCAGGAGGACTTGAGTTCAAATCTGGCCTCAGACACTTACACTTACTAGCAGGGTCACCTTGGGCAAGTCACTTAACCCCAATTGCCCTGCCCTCCCCCCTCCAAAAAGCAAATAAATAAATAAAAATAGATATATTTTAAAAAGGATAAAATTTTAAAGTCTTTCATCTATCCATGTCGTCATAGAATGTAGCTTGATCTCCAGCAGATCATGGCAAGTCTTTGAATGAATCTAAACCCAATGTGAAAAGGAGTTAAAAAAAAAAAAGAAGTATGGAGGCCTCAAAAGCATTACTTAGCTCACAAAATGAGCTAAATGGAACCTCTCCCAAATTTGTTAATCTTTCCCTTCCTGTGAGTTAAACACAGTTCCCTGTGTCCTGTGTCCTATGATAAAAAAAAATGCTTGAAAAAGTCTCCCTTACCAAAACAATAACAAAAAAATTCATAGGCCCATCTCCCCCTAAACCAGAACAAAAAGAGTGCTCATTTATGAGGCCAAGCAGACAATATTGCTTTTGATCAATGCTCCTTCCCAATAGCCTCATAATATAATCTAACCAAACTGTGCCACAAAACTCCACTGTGACCCATTTAGAATGTGTAATGCTGTGACAGCTAAAGTCATGGCTTCCTAGAAGCAATTAATGTCAGATCACAGGGAATTAGAATGCCAGGCTGGAAGTCAAGTGACTCATCTTCATGAGTTCAAATCTGGCCTCAGACTGGCTGTGTGACCCTGGGCAAGTCACTAAACTTGCTTTCCTCAGGTTCCTCATCTATAATATGAATGGGAGAAGGAAATGGCAAACCACTCCAAAATCTTTGCCAAGAAAACTCCAAAAAGGAGTCATGAAGAGTCAAACATGACTGAAAGGAATGAACAACAAGGCGGTAAGTGACTAAATTAGGATGGTTGTGGTGTGAGGAGAGAGAAGGTGATATATTGTGATATGCTCCCTAGTGAAGGGAGCATTTAACTTGTTATAGGCACTGCCTGCTATTGTCAAATATTTTTTATTAAGGAAACAAATGAATTTAATACACAGGCCTGAGCATGTCATTTGCCATGCTCAAGAGATTTCAGTGGCTCCCTGGCAGTGATTGGATAAAATAAATACAAAGACAGCCACCTCTGTCAAAACAAAGGACCAAATTAAGTGCCATCCTTTCCAAATGATCAGATCAAAAACTTGGTAAAAACACTCCTCTTCCTAAATTCTAGAGTACTAAAAAATCATTCTCATCCAAGTGTTACTGCTGCCAAAAAGTTGGACTTCATTGTTAATATTAAAAAGAATTGAGCTTGCTTCATATCTATGGTTCATTTACTTAAGGCAGAAAATTCTGGAGACGAAAAGCTTATTTACTTCTTTTATGAGGATAGATTTTCTGACAGGAAAAACAACAAACCAAATTCTTTTTCCCTCTTTAATTTGTGTCTATGTGTATATAACGGCATTGTACAATCACAAACAGGGTCTGAATGACCTGTTTAAATCCCACCTCTGACAGGTACTACTATGTGTGATCTTAGGTAAGGCACTTATTCACTTAGTACTTCAGATGTGTAAGGCTGTTAAGTTGCAGATAAGGCACTGATCTGAATGGAAAGAAAGTTTTGTCACCAGAGTCTTCTACACAGGATAAAATCACCAGTCTGGACAAAAGCATATTATGAACATATATATTCATATATGTGTATGTATGTAAGTATTATGTGTCATGCACATTTCCCACCCCTTCTTTCAGACCATACTCCTAATTTTATCTATGTAGAAGTCTCTCTAGGAATGCCAAATCCCTTGTAGGGATGCAGACATAAAGAGTTACCCACAGAACTATAGCAAGCAGGCTCTGGAGATGCAACATGCAAGTCCAAGTGCTGTGAGTAGCTCAAAGGACTACTTACATTCAGGCCTTTTCTAACACGTTTGGAAATAGTGTTGAATGACAGACTCAAATCATATCTTTAAGGAAGTATGTAAATATCCTAGTTTCTAGTCTATGCCCTGTTGTGATCATTGCCATCTTTATATTGTTTGAAGCTCTAGTTCATTATAAGACTCCAATATGGAGTCATACAGGCTAAATGGTCCTAACGTCCATAAAGCATATAAGAAAAGACAGGCACAGTTGTATTTTTCCAGTATTCTGATCTATGTTAACCCTGTGTCAGATAATTAATACTCATAGCTTCTGTTTGGATAAAACTCCTGACTGAATGCAGCGGTCTTTGAGTCATTCTCCTCCTGTTGCCTTAGTAGTCAGTGCAGATCCTTTCCCAGTTTCCCAGTGGTGTACAGGTTGTTTGAAAAGAATAAGCACCTCTGGCATGAGGCTTAGACAAGCCCTTTTCAGGACTACTCATCCATCTTTGGTGTCCATCTTTCACTGAACTCTTATCTGTGCCTCCAAAAAGTTATACCATATGCAGCAGCCAGTGTGACTATATCACAGAGGATTTATAAGTTGAAGGTAACTGAAAAGTCTCAAACCTGTTGGAGAGTTAGGGGGATGTCTACCCCATACATGTGAAGACTTCTCCTGGCAGAACAGGTAGATGAGAACAATTTGTTCCAATGCCACGGAAGGTAGGTGAAGGGCTGTGGAACAGTTAGAGTTTGGTCAGACGTTGAAGATGCCCAGCCAATTCGCTGAGTCCTGTGTCAGTCCTGTGATAGTCCTCTTGACTTTTGTCCTGAGACTGGACTTTGATGACTCAGGAAGAGAGAATGAGGCTGACCACTTTGTGTAATTTTACTTCACTTATATACAATTCACTCACGCAATTCAATACATCAACCCATCATGTCACTGGTCCTCTTCAAAAATGAAGGACAAACAGCAACAAGAAACTTCCTTACTCAAGTCTCACCACAACCTGGTGAGCCTAAGAACTTCTCCACCACAACTGACTTTGATTAGGAACGTCCCCTCCCACATCTGGCACAGATGTTCTCCTCAAGCCCATTTTTAAGAGGATATAACTTCACTACCTCAACCCCAAACTTCAGTGTTTTTCCTACCTGACACATCGCCTTCCTCCTCCCACTGGATTCGTTTCTTGCATCCATAAGGATGAACCTGTCTGTCTATATTACCAAATAGCATATGTACATACTTTATTTTTGCCAACTTGCTGCACAGCATAATAATAAAGCTTTTATTTCTATCAGCTTTCACAGTACCAATTTTCTGTAATTTCCCCATCCCAAGTCTATGCTTTAACCTAAGCCTTGAGACCAAATAAAGAACTTGTGTGGTTAAACGTGTGCTCTCCCACAAAATACACAGGCATTACTTGTGCTACACAGCAAGGTGTAAATGACTTCCCAACTATGCACTTTTTAGAGAAATACTGTAGCACAGTTGGTAGAGTGTAGTGAGAAATAGTTGGGTTTAAATCCTGCATCAAACACCTAGCAGCTGTGTAACCACCATGCAAATCATTTAACCTTTCCGTGCTCTAGGCAATTCTCTAGGACAATGAATTGCAGATGAGATAATATGCATAGATTATAGGAATTTTTATCCTGGGAGTTACATGCATCAAAAATCATAGATTTCTATTGTCTCCCCACTTCCCCCCATCCCAAATTTACTATGTAATTTATGGATTGTGCTGGTCTCCCAAATTCAATTTCCATTATGCTCTAAATATATGCAATTGTCTCAACACATGCCAAAAGAAATGAACACTTTTCTTTGTTAATCAATCTACAATTAGTTGGGCACTCAGGACCCCTGCAAATACTTGTGCTTGGATTCCAAAACCTGACACAGTCACTTTGGGTTATTCTTTACTGTCAAGTCCCCTTTGTCTCATTTTCAATCACAAACCTCAGTTATCCCATTTGTTTGAGTTAAGGAGAGAGCGTTGAACACTGAATAGTAAACAGGGAAAAAGAATGGCATGTCATGCTTCCTCTCAGAAGTGTCATTAACACGACCAACTGACAAGCCATAATAATCCACTGTGCCTCAGTCCTGCACCTGGGTTAGGTAACAATCTGCTCTGTACATGTGTCACCAAGGGAACAGCTGAGACTATAGTCCTTGCCAAGGGAATGCCTATCTTATGAACATCTAAAATACCAACCAAAAATGAACACAAGGCTGGAAGAGAATTTAGTGAAGTGGTTTTCTAGCAGAAGAAATGCCCTCATAATAGACTCTGACCAGGAAAGAGTCAGGGCTATCTTGCCAATTATTTCTCCATTCTTAAAATATCAAAGGGGTACTTATTCTATATAGTTCTTTTACAAATTCTACACATCAGTTCCCATCTAATAACTTTACTTCTGTACTTGGGATAAATTATCTTATTGACTATTGATTGAATCTACATCATGAAACATGCCTGCAATTTTTAGAGAACCTGTTAACTATACAGAATGGAAGAAACATAGTCCCCTGTCAAATGATGCCTGTTTAATTCAGAGTTAATTTTAGGCTAGACAGCATAAAAAGAGACTGCAACAGTAAATAATAACAAAATAAGTAATAAGTAACTAGGAGGCACAAATGCTTGTTACAGAAAGACCTTGGCCTCGGTAGTCTTCAGGCTGCTCAGTGATGCAGTCAGCTATTAAATGCCTTAATAGAAATGGTACTCTTTATGAAAGATATTAAATTTTATGAAAATACATAGCTATAGTGTGTGGAATTATAAGTATTGAAGAGATTTCCGTAACCATGTCCCATGGCAGAGAAAGCTGTGGGTGATTGTAAGGGTATTTAGAAAGACAAAATTTAGAACACAGACAAATGGCATTAGAATAGAACTAGTATAATAACTAAAATATAGCTAGCTCTCAATTATTTTCACAAGTCAAAGGTAATAGAAGAATATATCTTCCAAAATGGTTGATAATCCCCAAATTCTTGATACAGAGCTCCAGAATGAAGAGATTTGTAACCTGAGGCTCATGGACCCCCAAGGAGTCTGAGGATAGATTTTAGAGGGTCTGTGAACTTAGTAACATCTATTATGTAACATTTTCTTCAATTAAATTTTTTAAAAAATAATTTTAAAATTTTAAATAAAAATATAATTTTTTCCTAATCAGCATAATTTTGAAAATTAATTTAATTTTAGTTTTCAAAGCTCACTTCCCTATATTTTTGAGTTTTAAATTTTCTCCCCCTCTGTCCTCTCTCTGCTCCCCAAGATGGCTTGCAATCTGACAAAGACCCTACAGATACATTCTTATTAAACATATTTTCACATTAGTCATGCCTTATAGAAGAATTAAAATGAATGGGAGAAACTACAAGAAAGAAAAGAGAACAAATAGTATTTATTCTATCTGCATTGAGACTCCATAATTCTTTCCATGAATGTGAATAGCATTTTCCACCATGAGTCTTTTGGAGTTGTCTTAGATCCTTGTGTTACTGAGAAGAGCCAAGTCTATCAAAGTTTGTCATCTAACTATGTGGCTGTTATTGTGTACAATGTTCTCTTGTTTCTGCTCATTTCACTCAGCATCAGTTCATGTAAATCTTTCCAGGTTTTTCTGAAGGCCACCTGCTCATCATTTCTTACAGCGCAATAGTATTCTGTTACTTGTTCAGCCATTCCCCAACTGATGGGCACCTCTTCAATTGCCAATTCTTGGCCACCACAAACAGCTGCTATAAATATTTTTGTACATGTGGGTCCTTCCCCATTTTTGTGATCTCTTTGGGATACAGCCCTAGAAGTGATATTGTTGGGTCAAAGAGTATGCACATATAATTTTTGGGCATAGCTCCAAATTGCTCTCCAGAATGGTTGGATCAGTTTACAACTCCACCAATAATGCATTAGTGTTCCAATTTTCCCACATCCTCTCCAGCATTTATCATTTTCCTATTTTGTCATGTAAGCCAATCTGATAAGTGAGACATGGTACCTAAGAGTTGTTTTGATCTGCATTTCTCTAATCAATAGTGATTCAGAGCATTTTTTCATATGATTATATTTAGTTTTTTAATTTCTTCATCTGAATACTGCCTGTTCATATCCTTTGGCTATTCATCAATTGGGACATGATTAAAATATAGATCTTTTAAAAGATTCATAGGTTTCACTAGATTTCCAAAGGAATTCATGGTACACAAAAGGTAAAAAAACTTTGGCTATGGGATATATTTCAGTTTACATCTCACAATCTTCTATGATGTCATAGTATAAGATCTTTTTGAATAAAGACTGTTTCACTTACTATATTTTGATCCTCAGCATTTACTATAGTGCCTTAAGTGCTTTTAAAAAGTTTGCTGACTGATTGTTACAGAGAAATTTCTGATTTGTATTGGAAGAGGGAATTTCCTCACCTGAGAATTACCTGTTCCAATGAAATCACAGATCCAGTTTCTATCCTTAGTCCATATGTATATATACGAATACATATATGTGAATGTACATATACATGTATGTCATTCCATTTAAAAAAGTTTTTAGAGAATATGGACTGTAAGTTTTCATTTTAATAACCCTAGCATCTAGCATAAGTGATGTCCATGCAGTAAAGAACTTAATAAATCTTTGTGGAGTTATATCAAACCTGAGTATGTCTGGGATTCTAAGGAGTTTCACTTCAAAAAAACCACAAAGCTAAACTTGGAAGCCTTTGTTCATCTCATACTGCCCCATTTACCACCCTTAACAGAGATAAAATCTCACTCAAGTGGACATAAGAGTAATTTTTTAAAAACCTACCCTTTAGTTAGAAAAGTCAAAGCATTTATGTTTCAATAACCTTTTCCAAATTTAAATTAAGTGGAAGGAATTAGAATGCACAACAAAGCTCCAACATAAAATCTGGGCGCTATTGATATAGACAATTCTGCAAGAGTGAGCTATCACATAGAGAGAGTGGGTGAATATCTCAAAAAGAAAATGGTGGTTTGTAAAAAGCCAGGATGGCTTCATCACACACAAGTCATGCCCAAATAATCTCATTTCTTGTCATGACAGGATGGCTAAACTAGTAGAAGAGAGTGAATGTAGTACCCCTAGATTTTAGCAAAGCTTTTGTTAAAGTATCCCACAGAGAAAATAGAGAGAAAACACCGTCAGATGGGTTCAGGACTGGGATGGCTTACAGCACAGGTGTTAATGGTTGTATCGCATCAATGGTTGTATGGAAGGAAATTGCAAATGGAGTACTTCCAGGCATCTGTACTTTGACCTCTGCTTTTTAATAGTTTCAGCAATGACTTGGGTGACGGTGATTATAGCATTTGCATTACATCCACAGATAACACGAAGCTGGAAGGAATAGCTCCTTCAGGATCCAAAAGGATTGTAGCATTGGACTGAATATAATAAAATGAAATTCAATAAAGATAAATGTTTTGTACTTTGGGTAAAAAAAATCAACCCTACAAATATAAGATGGAATAACTATGAATTCATTAGCATAGAATTAAATTATATCAGTTGTTTTGAAAAAAAATCTGGGGCAGGAGTGAGGGAGCTGTGGGTTAGTGGACCCAAAGTTCAATATAAGAGAGCAGGGTGATCTGGTGGCTAAAAAATATTAATGCAAAATTACAATATTATTAATGTTAATTTACTGTTTTAATACTATACCAAATTACCAAAAGGATACTTTATAAAATTCAATAAAATAAGAAAATTCATTTGGAAAAATAAGATTTAAAATGTCAAGGGAAAGAATGAAAGAGGTATGATGAAGGAGGAATAGCACTTTCAGCCCTCAAAATGTATTATAAAGCAGCAGTCATCAAAATCTTTTGGTACTGATTAAAAAATAGAGAGATCAAACAACAATTACTTTCAGATTCTAGTATCAGAAACAGTAGAACTCAATAAACTATTGCTTGATAAAGTGAGAAAACACATATTACTTTGGAAAGAACTTTTTCTTTGATAAAAATTGCTAGAAAAACTAGAAAGTAATCTGACAGAAATTTCACTTGAACCAAAACCTTACACCATATTCCTCAATACATTCTGAATAGATATGCAACCTTAATATTAAAGTTCATACTATTAAAAACAATTAAAAGAGAAACAGATCCTATCTCTCTCATAGCTATGGGTAGGAGACATATTTTTTTATTTTATTTTTTATTTGTTTTCTTGTTTACTTTATTCATTTTCATTACATTTTTGAATTACACATTTTCTCCCCGTCTTGTCCCTGTCCCAACCTTAAAACAGCAATCCCACTGTAAAGCCCTTCCTCTGCTCTGCTCTCTTATTTTCTGGTAGGGCAGGGAGGGTCTCCTTATCCCAGCCCCTGTATATCTTAATTCCTAGTTGCAGGTATTGGAGAACTTTGAATTCTAGATTCTTTTGATTAGGAGACATATTCTTAACCAAGCAAGGGATTAAGGTAATTTCAGAAGATAAAATAGATAACGCTGATTACGTGAAATTGAAAAGCTTCTACATGCACAAAAATAACCCACCCAGCATAAGAAGGGAAGTGGTCCAAAGAAGGGAAGAAGAATTTTTTGTATCAAATTTCTCTGATAAGGACTTTATATCCAAGATATATAAAGTTACCAAAGGATAAGAATAAACAGTTCTCAAAAGAATTACAAACTATTAACAACCATAGAAAAGAATTGGTTCTGATCGTTGGTTCTGATCATTTTGCTCTTTATTATCTAGCACAATATCTATCCCTATTTTTTAAAGATCATCAAACTCATCAGGTATAGTTTATACTACATGGTTGTTGAACTCCCTTTCAACTTTTATATTATATGACTCTATTTGAATTTTTATCAAAAAATTGAAAGCACCCATAACAACCACATAAAGTAGACAAATCTAGCTAATATTATCCCATTTTATATTTGGGAAAACTGAGGCACAGAATAGTTAAAGTAACTGGATCTGATCATGAAGCAATTATGTATTTATCTTGGCAAAGTAAGGAAAAGAGGAAAGAGAAGTTGACCAGAAATTAGAGCAGAAGTTTGATTTGGGTTTACTCCTCAGAAAAGCAAACACATTAAGGACAACTATTTAAAATGCATATATCAAAAAACGCACATATCTATAATCCACAAACATTTTAATTTTGGAATAAAAAGATGGATGAATTCTTAATACTATGCAAAAATTTCACTGGTTATTATTACAATTTTAGTATTACTTACATCGTGGAAGTTTCCATTCACCACATGGTTAGATTTCTGGCAACCACAAAAATCTGAAAGCATGGAACCTTAAAGTTGTTTAGTTGTGTGCTTTTTTTAAAATTCCTCTTACAAGTGAGAAAAACAGTTGCCACAATTCCCATGCATTTAATTAGAAAAGAAACAGTTTCTCTTAGGTCAAAGCCTATTCATATAGCACTGAATAGAAAATTGCAATGTCTCTGAGCCTCAGTTTCCTCATTTATACAATAAGGAAGTTGGACTAAGTGCCACATAAAGTCATTCCAACTCTAAATCTATGATCATTTAATCAGCTTGGTTCCCCAGTTTTCCCTAAAGGCTTTCAATTCAGCCCTAGCTTACAAGAGACAGAAGATTAAAAGGTGGGAGGTGAATGGTCACAGGTATATATACTTCAATAGTCCCTGAAAGCATCTATTACCACATAGCACAAAAACAAATATTTCTTAATGATGGTGCTGAATGATTAAGATTAAATTATCCTCAGTTCATTTTTTAAAGCTGGCAGGGCAGTACATGTTTCAAAAAGTCACTAAAATACAGTTTGGAGGTCTTTTGTTTTGTTTTGTTTTTAATTGAATGCTAAAGAAAGAACCTTAACTAATTGGAAAATTTCACTTGTTTCTAAACAGTGCCATCAAATGAGGTGTTGTGGTAATGTTACACAAACATAAACTAGCAAGCATTAAGATTTTATTCACATCTAAAATCCTTCAAATTGCAGTGATATTCAGATCATAAATTTCGGTTCCTTCTGGGCAGAAGTTGGGAAATTGTTTTCTTTTTATTCCTAACACATTGTATGATGCTTAGCACACAGTAAGAACTTAGTATATACTTGTTCGATAAATCCTCTGTGTTCTAAACAGCTGAGATATATACGGCAAGTATGCCAAATTTATAAACTGCTTGGTTCCAAGAATGTTATCTTAAAAAAAAATAACTTCTATCATACCTATTCTACAATGGTGTTCTATATCAACATACTTCACAGAATCACAATCAGCATATTTTAGACTCACAAAATCTGAAAATTGAAAGGGATCTCAGTGATTACCTAGTATAAAGGTATTATATATAAAGGAATTGTATGTAATTGTATATAACTAAAGGAATTGCATATAACATACCTAACAAGTGGTTGTCCAGTATAAAGACCATCACTGATGGGGGAACCCACCACTTCTCAATCAAGGAAGCTCATTTCTCTTTTGGAGAGCTCTAATTTTTTTTCTCCTAATACTGAGCCAAAATTAGCTTCTACCTATTATTACACTTTGTTCTCTGCCCTCTGGAGTTAAATAGAACAAGTCTAATCCTTCCTGCACATGGCAGCCCTTCAGATGCTTGAATATAGCTATCACATGCACCTGAGTCTTTCTTCTCCAGGCTAACCATTCAAAGTGATAATTCAGAGTAATATCTTTCAATTCAACAAATTAGTTTCTTAAATTCCTGATCCATACTAGTTTTTGATCCTTTATTTAAAGACACAGTCCTCACTGGTAAGCCTTTTATAATTTACCATCCAAAGAAATTTTTTCTAATTTCTAATATGATTTAGCATTTATGCATAGTCAGGGTTTTTATTTTTGAAAGGTGTTTATTAATCTACACTGCATTCCCATAAGAAAGGTAGTAGGCAATATGTCCAGCTAGAGAAGGCATAGGAGTATTCACAGAATGTCAACTCTTTGAGCACAAGGACTGAATCATTTTTGTCTTTGTGCTTTCGGTAACTAGCAGAAACCTAGGCATAGAAGAGGAGTTTAATGAATGCTTATTAGTTGATCTCCTTTGTGTGAAATTACACAAGTAGACAGAACTGAGGCTTCTTTAAGCTAAACTGTTACTCAATAGGTTTTTATACGAAACACTAGATTAGTTAATAGAGTACATTAGCTTTTCAGTTAAAGTGCATCAAAAGATATTTACGTTGTTGGTGTGGGTGCTTCTTTTGATCTAGATCAAAGCTCTTCTTTATCTCAGATCATTTTATGAGTTGCTACTGTCAAAAAGAATTCATCACTTATGGGCCAACCATTGGTTATAGGCCTCTCCAAACTTAGACTAACTCATTTGAAGACAAGCGTGGCTATTACCAACTGGATAGTCAAAGCATTTCCTACTCAAAAAGAACAGGGCAGAGCTTGAATTCTTCATGAAACCAGGACCATAGCTATACCAGAGTGAGGAATCCAAGTGGGAATCTTAGTTAAAAGCTACTTACATAGTGGAAGTTTCCATTTGCCACATAGTTAGATTTCTGGCAACCACAAAAATTTGAAAGAAAGCATGGAACCTGAAAGTTGCTTAGTGAATACAGCACTGGATTTCTAATCAGAATGTTCTGGGTTCAAATCATTGCTCTGACATTAGCTTTGTGACCTTAGATAAGTAACTTAACTTCTCTCACCCTCTATGACTACAGGTTATAGACGGGTGGTGATATGAATTGGCAGGAGTTTCCACATGGAAAATTACCTTATCAGTGAAATCCTAGACCCTCCACAAGATGACCCCTATTATCTACTATATAGAGACATTTTAAAAATCCAATTTTAGATCTCACTTCTTGTCCTCCCCATATTCTCTTTCTTTTTTTAATAGTCTACCAGCTTAAAAGGAAAAATGAACTGGTTATGATTCTTCACATAGCTGAGGAGGTTATGTAATTTTCTTGGCAGGGCACCACCACTGTACTCTGGTTTCTGGAACGGTCTACAAGCATTGGCTCTAAACATACCAGAGAATAAACGCCAATGAAAAGTCAGAAAAATAATGAAAACAAAACTTGACGTCATGTTATTTGCCATACTATGTGGAGGACACTGAACTAGATGATGCTCATCCAAGTAGACTTCAATCAGAACTGTGATCCTTCCATAGAACCACACCCTCTGTCCATCTATTTTCATAGGAGAGCGTTATGACTGGGCCTGGCACAAGTTCCCCCACTTGTAGCCTGCATAGCAATTGAATGGTATTGCTTTCCTGGATACAGTGGGTTTGACATTCAAGGTTTGAAACTCTTGGCTAGTAAAGTCCAATCTACAGTCATGCCTTTTAATCCTTTTAATATAAATCATATGGTCTATGTTGTGTTCATTCTCTCTCTCCTTCCCCCCCTCTCTGTATGTACATATATGTTTGTATAAACATTCTAAGTCTATACAGTGTGTGTATACACACACACATATGCATACATGCTATGCAGTGTTGCCAAGGATACATTCCTTTTACCTTCAACAGAAGCAATCATAAAATGCATGCTATGGCCTCTCAGTAAGCGGTTTACACACCAGGTGTTGGGATTTGGATGGCACACCCCTCCCAGGCCACACAGACCACATAATATAGGTGGAAAGCAGTGGATTACTGGGGAAGTGAATCATCTATTGAAATACGCTGTGATTTGGGAACCAAAGGCCTATTTAAAGGGTCTGTATAATTTTATTTTCATCTTTAGGTGCTGAGACACAATGTCATTTCTGTACTTGCTCCTCTGTGCTCCATTCTTCAGCAGCCTTGTGGCTCTTCAGAGGTGGCATTCTTTACAAATGATGCAGAACCTCGGACTCCAAGAGACTGTTTTTGAGTCCAGAAATTGCTCGAGGTTTGGACCAGAAAATCAGGCAGCTGTTTCATTGGAAAATTTTTGTCAGGCAATCAGCTCAGAGACATCTCTGGTGGCTCTTAACTAATGGAGAGATCTTTACTCGAGAGCCTAGGGATGGTTGTCTCCACCCAACTGGGCAGGCTTGCCAAAGGTAGAGGCGAGACAGATAAGGTTCTACAAGGGTGAAGGGGCTCATGTGAGGCACCCCTCATATCAGGTGGAATTTGTTGCTGTTCAGTCACTATTCATGTTTGTCTGACTCTTTGTGACCCCATTTGGGATTTTCTTGGCAAAGATGCTGGAATAGTTGGCCATTTCCTTCTCCAGCTCATTTTACAGATGAGGAAACTGAGGCAAACAGGGTTAAGTGACTTGCTCATGGTCACACAGCTAGTAAGTGCCTGGAGTCAGATTTGAACTCAGGAAGATGAGTCTTCAAGCTTTGCACCTCATTCACTGTTCTACCTAGGTGACATCAGGTGGGATATATATATCAGCATCATCAAAATAATAATTTTTATATAGTGCTTTCAAAGCTTGCAAAGCAATTTTCATATGTTATTTCATCAGGTCCTTGAAACAACTCTATATGCTCTTATTATCTTCGTTTGACAGATGAGGAAACCAAGGCAGACCAGAGTTAAGTGGTTCGCCCTGGGTCACACAGCTAGTAAGTGTTTGCTAAAGCAGCATTTGAATTCAAGTCTTCCTGATGGCAAGCTCGGGGCTCTGCTCCTATAACAACAGCAAAAGCCATCATATCTAACTCATATCTCTGGGCACTTAACACTCAAATATACATGGACATGAAATAAAATGGAACATCAATTTTCTAATAGAAGAAAGAACACACTAGAGGGAAAAAAGAGAGACGAAGAAACCTCACAGCGAGGAGACATTCACCTATAGGGAATATAATCTCCCAACAAGTAAGAATTTCAGTTGATTCCCCAGGTCATCCTACCCATTAATTTAAACAGCAATGCCACAGGACAGACTATTTGATTCAGATTTATACTCCATTTGAGAAGCAGTGAAGTAGGTATGGGATTTCAATATCAATACTCTAGAAGGGTGATGAAGAAAAGGGTCTCAAGTCTCAGGCTTGACTACACAAAAATGTAAAGAATTAAAGTGAACAAGTCTAGTATTTTGTACATAAGCTGTACTGCTTACGCATGATGATGGTATTGATAATATAGACTTGGAATAGAGGTTCTTAGAGGGAAAAGACTATAGTACAGGGAAACTCCTTTTAACACCAACTCGATAGGATTCCAAAGAATTTTGTTGTAGTAAATTGATTTTAACAAAACCCTGCTTCTCAGTCATCTCCATATGGTGCTGGGGTCTACACCCTTACCGTCATTCCCATGGTCCCCCATTCTAAACTTAAGTTTCTGCCCCTGGGACACTAGGATTGGCATTATACAGGTGAAATTTCATCTTATCTTGCCAAGACGTAGACCTCCACATCACTCCCCAGATATTTTTATACCATACCGCTATGAGTGGTGGTGGCGGTGTTCATTTGTTTCCAGTCACATCTGACTCCTTGTGACCCCATTTGGGTTTTTTTGGCAAAGACACTGGAGTGGTTTGTGTGGATCATTTTCCTTTTCCAGGTCCCTTTTATGTACCCTCCAGAAAGATAGGTATTTATTTATCTGTCCTCCATTATAAGGGCAGAGATAGTCTTGTATCACGAGGGCTTAAACATAATGAGCATAATGTTCTATCCATCTATAATGTTAGAAATCATATTCATAGAGAAGAAACAGATCTGTAGCCTTTCTGTAGTGATCAAAGAAGGGGAAAGTGTTATATAATAAGTAAGAAAGGAAGGCTTCAATCATTCATTGATTGCAAAATTTCAGAATCTCAGAGGCATGAAGTCCAGTATATCTAAGAATCCTTTCTTCTCCACTCTAACAAGGGACCATTTAACTTTTGTTTGAAAACCCCCAGGCTATGGGGGTTTGTGTCCCCAGGCTACATATTCAACTTTTGCATCAATATTGTTAGGAAGCATCCCCTCACATCAACCATAAACCAGCCTCTCTAACTTCTACCTACTGTTTCTTGTTCTGTCTTCTGGGGCTACATAGAATAAGTCTAATACTGCCTGGTATACACAAGTGCTCAATAAATGCTCGTTGAGTGATTCCCTATGACAAACCTCAATCACATGAAAACAATCATCATATTCCCCCAAATTTTCTCTTCTGCATTCTAACATTTAGCTTTTCTTCAACCAGTCCTCTTATGGAATGATCTCAAGGCTTTTCACCATCCTGATCCCCTGCCTCTGAGTACTTTCTAGTTTATCAACACCCTTCAATACATATTATATATGTAAATATAATAACATATTCTTCAAATATTTGGATATCTTATATTTTATAATTTTTATTAACAAACATTTTTGCTCAGGTATTTTTAGTTATTTGTCTGATTCTTCATGACTCCATTTGGGGGTCTTCTCAGCAAAGATACTGGAGTGTTTTGCCATTTCCTCCTCCAGCTCATTTTACAGATGATGAAACTGAGGCAAACAAAAAAAAGTCACAAAAGTGACTTTCCCAAGGTCACATAGCTATCAAGTGTCTGAGGCTACATTGAGAACTCAGGAAGATGATTCTTTCTTATTCCAGTCCTGCTGCTCTACCCACTGTACTACCCATCTGCCCCCTATTAACAATTATACCACCTTAAACTTTTAAGGTATTATATCCACAATATGTGTTTGTAGTATGAATCCTAAGTTTGGTCTCAAGAAATATCTTCTACAATTAATTCTATCCAAACAATTTTCTCTGGTTTGAATCTACTGAAAATGAAAAGCACTTTGCTATCTAGTTAGGCCTTCCCTAATTGCTAAGCTTTCCCTTCAGCATGACTTCTCTTTTATAAATTTTTAGCATTGAAATATCATGCAACATTCACTGCATGTATACGGTTTCCATCTGCTATGGACTGGCATAAAGAACTACCCACAGTACAAGTGAGCAGAGTTCAGAGTAAAGCAGTAATGATACCTTCTCGCCCTATGCACTAAAAGCTTTCAATGCCATCTTGAATTGCATTAACTTTTTAAGCAACAAACATACCCTTGACTCACACAGAGATCCAAGTATGCTAAAACTTTGAGATCTTTTTCAGAGAAATGATGATTTGGTCACACTTCTCCCATCTGTTATTTGAAGTTGATTTTTTGGACCCAAGTAATCTCAATTAAATGGGTTCTTACTAGATTCAGCTCCAAGTTCTACCTGTGTTCTACCATATCTTTAGGAATCCCGATTCTGTCATTTAATTCACTAGCTAATTCTCCCAGCTTCATGCCTTCCTCTGAGCCATTAAAAAGGCTTTAAAAGACCAGGTGAAATTCCCTGGGACACTGTATTTGAGACCTCTATCCAAGTGGATACAGACCAGTGATGTCCAACTCGAGTGGCCATAGGGACCACTACACTGTACATAAAGATCTTTGCAGGCCATATATTGACTTGGAAAACCACACACTTGTATAATATGTATGCATCACATATATGTATGTCTGTATATATGTATATGTACACACATATTGCATATGTGTATAAGGTATATGGTCATATAACATATATTTTATTAATACTTGAACACATTAAAATAAAATAGGAACTATGTTTTAATCCCATTCAGCTGCAATTAGGAGCACTGCGGACAGGCCTTGTGTTTGATACCTCTGATATAGGTCAAGGAACAATTCTTTGGGACTTAGCCCTTAACCAGTCCTGAATCCACATAACTGTATAATGCTAAAGATGTCTTCCCATTCACTCTTTCTCTGAAATCTTTCTGTCAGTTTGTTTGGGGGTGGTGAGGAAGAGGGAGAGTGGTTGACAATTGAAGTGGGTTTCATTTAGATGACTGAGGTGGGAAAATAATTAATTGAATCAAATAATAGCATCTACCTAAAGGCACACAAGAAAGAAAGTTGTGCAGTCCCGTCTATTTCTCATGTCTCTATTTTAAGAAGCACAGAATAAAAGAGGAGGTTCTTAACCTTAGAGCAGGAGTTCTTAATTTTCTGTGTGTCATGAACCCCTTTGATAGGTTGATGAAATCTATGGATGCCTCCTCAAAATGCTGTTTTAATGGAAAACAGTTACTTTAAAACATCAAAATGATCAAAATATTAACATGCAAGTTCATTGGTCCCAGGTAAATAAATCCTGCCTTAGATGATAATGTATATGGACAGGCATCCAAGAGGAAACACCTGCTTACCAAGACCATTCATTCTGCCACTCAAAATTAACAGATCAATGAAGCATCATTTCCTTGGACAACTCCAAGAAAGGCTGTGTGAAATGATGCACTTTGAGTAAGAAAGTATGAGTTAAAAACCCAGCTTCTACATCTTATCACCCAGTTTGACCCCAGGCAAGTCACAGAATTCCTCCAGGTCTCATGTATAAAGGCAGTGAGATCAGATGAATTCCAAGGTACCCTCCACCTGCATATTCTGTAATCCCATAAACCATTTCAACAGAGAGTCCTTTGTAATGGCATCTGTGACAATAGAATTCTATCTGGCTGTAGATGCTCTACGTGGACCATAGGGCACATCATTGTTTCAAAGTAAATATTAAGACAAAAACTTGAGAATCCATCTTTGGAAGATGTACTTACTTCCAAGCATAGTGTTGTCAACTCTAGCAGTTCCCAACCTGTGTGTCGCACCCCCTTTGGGGGTCACAGGGTTCACAGAAGTCTCTCAAGACCATCCAAAAACACATATTGCCAATGGTCTTAGGAGCTGAGACGCTGCTCCTCTATCCATCTCCAGGCGGGTCCATCCACATGCAGATATGCCCACATACGAGTATTAAAAGGTTGGGGCATTAGGAAGGTTGAGAAGCACTGAACTAAACAAAGGTCAAAGACCAAAGGATCAAAGAAATAGGGAAAAAATGACCATCATGGAAAATAGCCCTGGATGGTAATTAGTTTCAAAGAACAGTCTGTTCTTTCCCCAGGCACGTCCTTCACATCTGCTTAACATTTTATACTTTTAAAAAATCACTTCTTCACTCGAACTTTACAATCATCATTCCATGAGCTAAGTTGGGCTGATGGCACTATCCCCATTTTACAGAAACTGAAGTCAGGCTCTATTAAGTAACTAAGCCAAGGTCAGAGTCCTGTTCTTTTGACACTTACTACGGTGTTCTTTTCACCACAGCAAGGGCTTGGGTTCACATCCTACCACTTCTGAAGTTTGCTACCTGAGAGCAAGAACTGTTTCAGTCTTTGCATCTCCACCACTTCCCATAGTCTCTGGTATATAGTAACTACTCACTAAATGCTTGTTGCTGGATTATAAACTTGGACAAGTAACAACCTTCCTGGACCTCAGTTTACTCATCTGTAAAATGAGAGGGATAGACTAAGTGGTCCCTAAAGCCTCTTTTGCTCTTGATCCTAGGATCCTAAAACAGTGATTATTATATATAATTCTAAAAGGAGTACACTGCCAATGATTGGGGGAAATGCCCTTTAATCAACAGCCTAATATCCTCCTCTGTTAATGGGCCCCCAGAGTCCTTGTATATATTAAACTGTACTTTGGATTAATCAGACTTTGACCTGTCATTCCTATTGAATTAACGATTCCCCATTGTTTTGCTCTAGGCTCTCAGCTCAAGATGAAGGCAGAAGAGGTGAACTCTTGCATCCTTCATGCCCTAAGAGAAATACCTTAGTCACTGGCCAGAAAACTTTCCTTTGATTCCCACATCAAACTAGGGAGGAAAGAAGATGGTGAAGAAAAGGTCCCCCCTCTCTCTAAGATCTGCCTCTGAGGTCCTTTAAACACCAAGGTAAAAGCTCTGACTCTGGCCTCTGCCAGTCTGCAGATGCTTAACATTCAAGATAAGGAAGATTTCTAGGATCAAAGGAGTCAAAGCCGAAAGGAACCTTAAAGGTGATCTGATCCAACCGCCATATTTCGCTACTACCACCACAACCACCACCACCACTACTACTGCTATTGCTACTGTTACTACAATTACTATTACTACTACCACTACTACTACTACTGCTATTGCTACTGTTACTACAATTACTATTACTACTACTACTATTACTACTGCTA
>CM053600.1:72745366-72788855 GCA_028646575.1 Pseudocheirus occidentalis | reverse complement strand
CTACTACTACTATTACTAGTACTATTACTGCTGCTGCTGCTGCTACTACTACTACCACTACTACTACTACTACTACTATTACTGCTGCTGCTGCTGCTACTACTACTACCACTACTACTACTACTACTACCAGTACTACTACTACTACTACTACTAAAGAATATTTCACTAATAATGTTATTAAGAATAAGAATAAATAATAAGAATAACTAACTTTATATATAACACTTACTATGTGCCAGGCAGCTAGGAGTCATAATAGATTATAGAATGTTGGGCCTGGATTCAGGAAGACTCATATTTTCATGAGTTCAAATCCAGCCTCAGACACTTATTAGCTGTATGACCCTGGATAAGTCACTGTAGCCTGTTTGTCTCAATTTCCTCATGAGCCGGAGAAGGAAATGACAAACCATTCCAGTATCTTTGCCAAGAAAACCCTAAATAGGGTCAGGAAGAGTTAGAGGGGACTGCAACCACTCAACACCACCACTGTGCCCAGCATTATGTAAACACTTTGCAAATATTACCTCCTTTGATACTCTAGCCTTGACAGGTGGGTGCTATTATCATCCCCTTCCAGATGAGGAAACTGAGGAAAATTAGATTAGGTGGCTTTCCCAGGGTCTCACACCTAGTAAGTGTCTGGGGTGGAATTTTCATACAGGTCTCCCTGATCCCAGGCCTCCATGCACTGCACCGCCTTGCTGCCACAGATAAGAGAAGTCCAAAAGATTTGAGTAACTTGTCCAAGATCTTACTAATGAAGTAAGAAGCAGAGCTGGGATTTTAAATCTGATTCCTTTATTTTTTTCAGTGTTCTTTCTTTTATACATCCTGGGGGAATTTCGGCACCTTCTTTGCAGAGTGGAAGTAAAGTGAGCTGGTAGGTATCGGAGAAGAGTGCAAATGTTCTGAGAAGTAGGCATTTCTACCATAAATTGCTTTCTAAATCTAGGCAAGTTGCTGTTCCCCCCCATTCTTGGAAGCCCACTCCCATATACTGCAGCATTCTCTCCTTTGCATACAAAGAGTTGGGACTGACCCATGCATTTTTATTTTTCCAGTTTTGCTTTAGAAACACTAAGTCATTCATATTTTAGGTACCTGAAGTTTCCCTGAGGAACAATATGCAGTGGTTGGAAAATGGGCTGAGTTTAATCTATTTGTTTAAAATCCAAACTAGCCAAAGCCTTAGGAATCTATGGGTGGAGCGGGAGATTAAGAATAAAGTAAGCAGGGCTCTCAGGTCAGAAAGAATATCCCACAATCCCCCAACTGAGGAAAACTTGTGTTTGCCCCATTCCCCGACCTTCCCACAACCCCACAGAAATGGCTGCTCAAAAGATGCCTGTTGGAGCCTTATGACACCTGACTTGATTAAATGTCAGACCCATGGCTCAGTCTAGAGCCAGGAACAGTTTTCATTTCTGATCCATTGAGCACGTTTAGCTTATTTCTTCTATAATGCTTCATTAATTATCTGTATAATGAAGAATAGTGCACTACTAGTAGTTGTGTTTTGCTTTCTTGGCATCAGTGAGTGGGAATTATTTCTGACGTAACTAATAAATATTTGCTCCAAATGACTGAACAAATGAGTTATTTCCTGAGACTTGTCTCCTGATACCTAAAATCTGTTAGTATTTGGCACAGGATACACCTTTCTTTGGTGCCTAAGATCATAATAAAAAATTGGCTTCTTGAAAGAGTTTAAGGGAAAAAAAAAGAATTTCTGGCAAATATTTAGTAATCTTAAGCTAAAACCACAGAATGATATCAGTACTACAGAAAAAAATATATGTGTGTATATACATACATATACAAGTACACACACATATATATACACACATACACATGTCACCCACATATACTAGTGTTCTGGCAATTTGCCTATTTGGCTAGTAACGCTAAACCCAGTTTCAAGCTTCTTTGAATGTATATTATTGTTTTTTACTTTGTAGTCATACTGCATCCCTGTCTAAAAAAAAAAAAATGAAGATAGAGTATAGGTTTTTGACTCTTTCCTGAACTGCATCTCCCCAGAAAAAAATTGAGAGAATTGGTGTCCTTTCCTCTAGTCGCTTCACCAAAATAGTCAGTAAACAACCAAAAAAAAATCCCTTCATGCACAAAGGTCCCAAATACCTGCTCTAGGTGTCACATATATGTATAGATAGAGCACTGGCCTGGGAATCAAGAAGACGTCTTCATGAGTTCAAATCCCACCTCAGACGTTTACCAGCTATATGACGCTGGGCAAGTCACTTAACCCTGTTTGTCTCAGTTCCTCATCTGTAAAATGAGCTGGAGAAGTGAACCCCCAGTATTTTCACCAAGAAATTCCCAAATGCAGTCATAAAGAACTGGACATGACTGAAATGACTCAACAACAACCACAACTTATACATATACGTGTACGCATACACAGATATACATAGCCAAGGTGTTAACATCCTCTAAGTAATGGGGAACTGTCACTCCTTAGTAGGTTTAGGAGTCAGGCAAAGTAGGCAGCCAGTTTGGCATAATGTAAAATATTTTTCTTCACAAATACAGATTTTTTTAAAATGAAAACATATTGATATGCTTTCTTCTCACATCACCTACATTTCCCAATGCATCTCTCCCAAAGGGCTGAACATTTTACTAAAGGATTAAAAAATTCAGCAAAATAAAGAACATATCTAAAAAGTCTGATATGACATGCAATATTTCACAACTACAATTCCTCCTCTAGACAAAGGGAGAGGGGCCTTCTCCCATCTCCTCTGGCATCATTACAATTTCACATTTTGCTTCTATGGTTTGTCACTGCTGTTTCCACCTACATTGTAGTAGTCATTTTGGGCGTTCTTTTTTCTAGTTCTGTTTAGTTCACTTTGCATCTAGTCATGTAATTCTTCCATCCTTCTCTATATTCATCATAGGTATTTCTAATAGCATAGGAAGACTGCATTTTATTGATACGCTACCATTTGTTGAGCCATTTCCCAATCAATGGGCATCTATTTTGTTTCTAATTCTTTACTATTACAAAGCTTACTCTTATAAATATTTTAGTGGACATGGGGCCGTTCATTTGTCACAGGCCTCCTTGGGGTATATGCCTAGCAGGAGAATCTTTGACTCAAGGGGAAATGAACATATCTTGAATGCCAGGACATTGCAGGCACATAGGTATTTATTTTGTGGTAAGTGAAGTTTCACATGCCAATGCCTAGCATTGACTCTGCTGTCATTTTATGTCTCTTCATCTGCTTTGTTATCCAGCCATTTTATTTTATTGCAACAAACATCAGGAGCAGTTGTTAATTTACTTTAGAAATCAAAAGTTGGAAAGTTAAACACCACCACCTCCAACTTCAATCAGAATTCATTTTTCTCAATTACAAATAATAATCACTTGGAGAAGACAAGGGATTTATCTTGGTCTGTTGGTTAAAGAGAGGCAGCAGGGAGTAGTGAATAGAGAGTCAAACTCAGAAGACAGAAATATCCAAGTTCAGGCCTTGCCTCTGATACATAATGGTGGTGTGACCTGGGGCAAGTTAATTAACCTATGTGCTCTAAACCAAAGGAGTCAAACATATAGCCTGCAGGCTGCTTGCAGCCCATAGCACTCCAGATGTTGCAAATTAAAATACTCAACAAGATAAACAAAAATACAGTAATATATAAGTAATGCTAATTACATGGGTTTTCTAAGTCAATATGTGCCTGCAGGGATCCTTGTGTATGGTTCAGTGACCTATTTTGATTGGATTTTGACACCACTATTTTAGACAATTCTCTAAGACAATGTTGCAGAAGAGGTGCTGACCTGTATTGGTATCAAGCAATGAACCCTGGTTAAGCACCTACTATGTCCGAGGCACTGACACAAAAGTAGAGGGATTTTTCTCAAGGGGAGTTCATATGAAATCACCAGTCTAATCCCCATCTTTATCCCTGATTTTTAAAGTTAATTGGAATGGAACGTGTGTTTTCAGGATTTCCATTTTATCATCCTTTTAATATCCCACAAACTGTCAGGACGGTATAAGCTACAGAATGAAAAGGTGAGATGGAAGGGGGGGGGG
Organism: Pseudocheirus occidentalis; assembly: GCA_028646575.1. Classification (NCBI taxonomy): domain Eukaryota; kingdom Metazoa; phylum Chordata; class Mammalia; order Diprotodontia; family Pseudocheiridae; genus Pseudocheirus; species Pseudocheirus occidentalis. The sequence goes on along the minus strand of CM053600.1, from coordinate 72,784,773 downwards.
GGGCAAGGAGACCATTAGTACGAACGGGATCCCTGCTTAATAAAGCCAAAAGAAATAGGAAAAAAAAAACATCAGTCATGGTAATGACTATAACCATGTCATGGTAAAACAATTTATTTCTTAGCAGTCTACATCAGGGAATAAGGTCCTTTTTCACTGGTATTTGCTCAGGGCAGGGGAATTGAACAGAAATGATAAAAGATGTCAGACAAACATCTACCTTTCTCCATGGAGAAGAGCTGGACCCTGTTGGAACTCCAGTCTGATCTGACAAAGGGTAATTAAAAGGATTCAAATCAGGATCTACTAACAAGATCCAGAACTCATGGTTCACCTGCTGTCTGGTCCATTAATGGCATCTATCACGCTACTACCATTTCTCTCCTTCAGGGTCCCTCATTAAAAACTAATTTTATTAGGATGCCCGTTGACAAAGAATGAAGCTTTAAAGGCAAACAACATAAGCAAAAAAAGCCTATACATATATATGTGCGTGTGTATACATATATATGTATATATACACATATAGGGGTGTGTGTGTGTATATATATATACATATATATATATAAAATCTGAAATTCACGGACATTAAGAATATGTAAAAAAAAATGATTGAGATTATTTGGAGGTGGATGAAGTTGAGCAATGTCAGTCATTATTTTTTTTTTTGTCATTCTGCACTTTCCTGTGGTTACAATAAACATTTTTACTAACAGCACCTCTTATATTTCTAGTGTGTTTGGGCTTGCTCTGAACAAATGACCCTTAGACACTCTTGTAATTGTCCCTCTCATCCCCATCTAGTATCTCACAATTTCAACAGGAAGTTTTGTCTGGTTGGTTTTATTGTTTGTTTTGACTTCATTTCCCATTGGGTGGGAGTTAGACTCCTGTTTAAAAAATAGGGCGTTTTAAGTCTGTCATACAGGGAAAATAATTTTTAATCAGAAAGTGCAATCAGTTATTCACCAAACTGCCAAGCTGATTATTGTTAACAAGTTGGGAAGATCAGGCTTCTGGGGGCCAGAATTAAATGATAATTAAAGTTGTATTTGAATATTAACAAAATTCTAATTTATATGTTTGTCTATGGGTAGTTGCATATGCTTTATTCTTTGCATGAGACTGTAATAACCATAAAAGAAGAGAAAATCCTGATAATATTTTATTTTTTTTATTTTTATAGTTTATTCTCCCTCTGGTAACATCTTTTACTATTAAGTCAGCATATGCCATCATTAGCTCTGGCTAAAAAGTTATTTGCAAGGTTGTTCTTGAATTCTTAGGCAAGGTAAGGTTACTTATTTAATATATGAGACTATCTCCACACTGCTTCTCTTCCTCCCTTTTTCTGCCACACACTCCCCCCACCCCCACCACACACGCACACACACATCTGAACATTCTACAGGTCAAGATGTAAGGAAAGGTGAAGCCAACATCTATGAAATAAATTACTTAGAAATAGCCCTTATAAAGATGTGGCAAAGATTCCACTCAAATATTTATTGCTGCTGATGTGCAATATGCAAAGAGCATGGTGGGAAGGACTAGAAATGAATGTATAAATGAATGTTTATTAAGTACTATGTGCCAAGCATTCTGCTAAGTGCTAGGGACACAAATACAAAAGAAAAGAGATGCCCCTGTGCTTACATTGTAACAAGAGAAGACTGTCTTCATAGATATTCATATTTCCACATACACACATGTATATATGTACAAACACACATGGATACATGTGTTTATATACACAAATATATACATACGTATCTACACGTATGTGTATGCTTGTGTATGTGTATATGTATGTACATACATATATACACACATATATCTGCATATATGTATGTTTATGAGCTGGAGTTGGAGGGGAAGAAGTGGGGCTGAGTTTAGGTGGCATGATTTAGAGATGTTCAGCAAAGGGAAAGTGAGGGTGGTGACTTGTTCCAGGCAAACTTAGTAAAAAAATCTCATCTATTAAAATGAGCCCAGAGTCCCAGGGGCAGAAGTCCAAGTTCTGTATGGGAGGTGAACTCAAGCTATAAAGGAAGGTAGAATCATTTTCAGGCAGTCAGGAAGTGGGGGAGATATAAAGATAAACAATACAAGGAACCTGTCCTCTCTGAATTTATAAAAAAGTCAGAAGGATGCTACATATATACAATGCTACGGACAATTATTTTATGTAATGTTTTAAGATTTGCAGAACATTTTACACATTATTTAAACTTGGCAACAACTAGTTTGAAGTTATTAATACAGATATCATTATATTCAATTTATACGTGAGGAAATTGAGTCTAAGAAAGGTTAGGCAACTTATCTAAGATCACACAGCAAGCATAAGACAAACTGAGAACATAAATAAGTGAGAGGTCATAGTTTATTCTGTCAGATCTGGAATATGGCCCAAATCATTCATTTTATAGAAGTCTAGAGAAGTCATTCCTAAGATCACTTAGATAGCAAATGGTAAAGCCAGGGGCTCTAATTTCATATGTAGCACTCCTTCCATTGCACCAAATTACAAGGTGCTAACGACTGAACATCATTTACAATGTGCTGAGGATAAAGGGAGAATCGTGATGGTCAGGAGGCGTTTGGGTTGGGGAGAATTTTTAATAAGTAGAGGTAAGAGAGGACAGCAAACTAAAGGAACAGGGAAGTGAAGAACATATATGGGCAAGGACAATTGGAAGATGACTATAGTATAAATGACAAAGAAAGAAGCAGAACGAGCAAACCGGAAAGGTAAGATGTCAGACTGGAAGACACTGACTGTCAGGCTTAGTCCGTGCTTTATTCGGTAGCCAATGAGTCACATTCATGTCTTCCTTCCCTATCTCTCGACGATTTTCCCATTCTTTCCTCTAGTGCTGTTGGCTGATTCTTAAAAATCATGTTTTAGCTCCTTTAACCTATGCTTTAATTCTTCTAGGAATTCTCTTTGTACATGTGATCCAGCTGCTTCTTTCTTTGAAGCTTTGCTGGTAGATGCTTACAAGTCATTTTCTTCCTCTGTGTTTGTACAGAGCTTCCCTGATGCCATAAAACCTCATTATTAGGTTCTTCTTTTGTTGCTCATTCTTCTTGATTCAGAATTCACATTACTGCTAGACTCTGTACACTTCTGGAGGCTGGGGCTAGGCAGAGGGGTGGGGATGTTTGACCTGATCTTCTGTCCCCTTAATTTCCCCTAATGCTATCACAGCTCTGGGTGGGGGCTTGCAGACTCTCTAAGCCACCAAAGTGGTATGATCTAGGGTGTCTATTCTCTGTCCTGGTCTCAGCTCTACACATTCCTAACATAGGTCTGGATCTATCACTTTGTTTCTGGCTGGGAGTTTCAGCAGACTGTTGCCAAAATCACACAATGCTGACCTGCTGGGAGGCTCTGTTGGTTCAGAATGACTGAACTGCTGGCTTCTCTTTGGTCTGGAACACCACGCTCTGCTTCAGGGATCAGAGACATCCACAACTACCTTTTGCTTCATAGAACTTATTCTTGACAAGGACCACTGCTACTCTCCCTCCTGGATTCACAATTGTCACCATGACTCAGGTGACAGAGATTCCAGACTATACCCATTCCAGCATCCCGAGCTTACTGAAGGATCTCCTGGGATCTTTCTGGTGCCTTACCTTGGCTCTCTGTCTGTGGGTATTGGAATGTACACATGGAGACCTTCTCTCCCCAGAGTCTGCAGAACTCTCTGTCTCTCTACTCAGCATTCTAAGTCTTTGTTGAGAAGGCATAGGGGAGAGCTAAACTCTAATGGTTCCTCTCACTTAGACATCATGTCTCCACTTCCAATGAGTTACATTCAAGGATTTTCAGTGGGAAAATCAGATCTATGAGTAAAGAATTTTTATTATGTAGGATAGGACTTCACTGAGGACTTGTAAGGTATGGATTTAACCCAAGGATAGGAGGTGTCACTGCCTACAATGATACAGAAAATCATCACCACTGCCTCTCTTTGTACTGCTGCAATAAGGGAAGCCAGGAAATGCAATGGGGACAGCACAAGACTTGGAGTCAGAAAGAACTGAGTTCCAATCCTGCTTCAAATACTTACTGGCTATGTGATGCTGGGCAAATCACTTAACCTCTGTCTGCCTTGTTTTTCTCACTGTAAAAATGGGAATTATAATAATGGGACCTTCCTTGTAGAGTTGTTATGAGCATCAAATGAGGTAACATTTGTAAAGTGTTTTGTAAACCTTAAAATGCAAACCTTTATGTTATTGATAAGCACTAATATAATAACTAATCATCAATATACTAGCTAATTATCAATATATCAACTAATATTTTTGTTAGCTATTATTAATGCCATTCATTCTTATCAATTATTACTCTTATTTCTATTATTAGCAAGCAATTGGTTGAGTTATTAACATGATTAACATTATATCAATATATTTCCAATTATTCACATTATTACTGCTATATCAATTTATTGAATTGCTTATTATTATTATTATTATCATTATTCCTGCCCCCAATCTCTCCTTTCTCCAATTTGTCCTCCTCTTGGCTGCCAAATTAACATTCTCAGGGGCAGCTAAGTGATACAGTGAATAGAGCACTGGCCCTGGAGTCAGGAGGACCTGAGTTCAAATGCAGTCTCAGACACTTGACACTTAACTAGCTGTGTGACCTTGGGCAAGTCACTTAACCCCAATTGTTTTGCCTTCCCCCCTCAAAAAAAACTGTAAAAAAGAAATTTATATTCTCAAAAAACAGCTCTGATCACATCACTCCTTTGCTCAAGAAGCTTTTGCAGCTCCCCTTTGCCTTTAAGATGAAATACAAACTCCTCTATCTGGCATTTAGAGTCTATCACAATTTGGTTTCAATCTATCTTTGCAGAAAAATTTCCCATTACTTCCCTGCATGCATCCTACATTCCAGACAAATCAGCCTAATTGTTCTTCTCTATACCCAACATTTCCTTTTCCTCTTTTGTGTTTGTACAGTCAGTCCTCCAGCCAGGGAACACTCTCCCACTTAGCCTTTGCCCAGCACTACCCCCCCAATACTTTGGATATATTTTGTCTTTAGTTTTCTGTGTACCTGCCATCACCATATAGTAGAATACAAACTGCTTAAGAGTAGAGATTGTTTTCCTTTCTTCTCTGGGTCCCTAATACCTGAGAAAGTCAATATAGATAAAGAGACATCTTAAGAATCAAAGAACCCTGGGTTCAAGTCCCATCTCTGAAACTTACTAGCTCTGTGACAGAGCAAATCACTTAATCCCTCAGTATTCCAGTCAACTCCAAAAGACTAAAGCCAAAGAGCAGGTAGAGCTTGATATTGGTAAAGGGCATTTTCTCACCGGGAGTTCCCTTATATCAATGAAATCACAAATCCAGTCTAAAATAAAAAATTGCCTCAGGGTGTAACATACTTCTTGGTACAGAGAAGTCAACCCATAAATGCTTGTCAAATTGAATAGAATTTAGAAGGATTGAGCTGACAGTGGTTTGACAGGTTCAAGAAGAAGGGGATTTGAAGTGGAGGTTAATTAGGAGACCAGAGTGACAGTTTAAGCTAGAGCTCTTAAGGTCTTGAAACTAAAAATTAATTTGGAAAAAGTTATTGTGCTCTCTCTCTCTCTTTCTACATATATGTGTGTGTGTGTGCAGTGTGTACATACATATATACATACACATATACATATATACATATACATATATATTCACCATTTTCATATAATATATATTATTTCCCTAGACTGTCAGGACTTTTATAGGTGTCTTGGTTTGGGGAAATCATTAAATGTAATATAGTCTCAGGTTTAAGTCCCATCTGGCTTCAGCCTGGCCTTTCCTAGGTCTTCTGTTCCACTGCTGTTGTTGTCTGGGCTGAAGCATCAGGCTTCATCATCTGGTTTGTGTATGCATGTTGCTTCCTCCCTCTCCTCTCTCTCTCTCCTGCATCATCATCATCATCATCATCATCATCATCATCATCATCTTCTCCTCCTCCTCCTCCCTCTCTCTCCCTCTCCCTTACCTTCCTCTCTGTCCCTCTCCCTCAACCCCTCTTCTCTCTCTTTTTCTCTCTCTTGTAAAATTTTGCTAAATTTTATCTTAAATATTATAATTGTAGCTAATTTTGCTACACAGAGAGACAGAATGAGAAAAAGAGAGAGGGAAAGAAAGTGAGAAAAATGGACTAGATCATTTTGCCTACATTTAGCATGCACTTCTCTTTAATGGGTTAAAGATTTCATACTATTTTTAGTGAATGATGAGAACCAGAGGCAGCAAGGAAGCCCAAAATAAGGGTGCCTTTAAGGAAACATTTCCAAATTTAGTTGTCCCTTGACATTTCCTCTAGATTGGAGCACGTTTCATCAAATCGGAAGTACAGTTTGGCCGTAGGCATCTAATCAGATGTGCTTCATGGATTTCTTGTCACACATGCAAGCCAAGCTCCCACAGACCTTAATAAGAATTCTATCAGTTCGTTCTTCTGGCTGATTTTGCTGCCACTTTGCTGTTCAATTCCTCTAAGCATTCCGTACATTTTTAGATCTGGAAGGGACTCCCACTTTACAGAGGAGCCAATAAAGTGACTTAGTGGAAGTCAGGTCTTTGGACTCTCAGTCCAGTGGTTCTTTCTATCACACAATGAAAAATGCTTTTTACTGTTCAATTTTAATGTCTGTATATGAGAGAGCTTATCTACTTTCAACAGCTGGATTTTTAGAAATTTTCATTAAGGAAAGAAAAATGGTGGGAGTATTGTGATAGATTTAGGTTTTTTCTACTTTTTTTCTACTCTACTAAATGATATTCCTTCTACAATATATGGCTTTTCATTTTCTGTTGGGTAGGTGGGTGACTTAATACTTAAGTGTTATCAGTGGTTGGAGAAACAGCATCCAGTCTAATCACGTTATCTACCACTTTATTGTTGATGGGTGGTTTCCTAGGATCTCATTGTGTAGGGCTTCTATGTCCCTATGTGGATAAAGAGTTATTTTCAAAATCAAAGAACCCTGGGTTCAAGTCCCATCTCTGATACTTACTAGTTCTGTGACAGAGCAAATCACTTAATTCCTCAGTATTCCAGTCAACTCCAAAAGACTAAAACCACCGACTAAAGTCACTGTTTCCATTAACAACTCAATCCTTCTGGCTTTATTAAAATGTTCTTTTCAGGTAATAGAAAAATGTCATTTTGAAAATCTTTAGGAGTAAGAACCCAAGGTACCTGATGATCCTTAGGGGAATAATTAATTGAGCACCACCAGAATCATAACATATTTCAGATTTAACCTTTATTTTTATGATGCCTTAGGCATCGAAAATAATAGTTCCTGTCTCCTGCAAAGGCTTATTTCCAGAAATGTAAGTGCAGCATGGGTGATCAAGGGACCTGTGATCAATGTGATTGCTCTCCTAATCAACTTGATTGTATTTAGCAATATGGACTTTTGTTCTAAGGGGACATCTATCATGGAGATAGGCATGTACTCTAGCCTCTTCTTGAGATACATGTGCCTTAGTCCCTTGCTTAGAGGACACATGAATTCCTCAGATTGCTCTACAGTGACTGGCACTGTCTTGAAGGTGCTTAGTTACCAAGAGCCAGTCAAAAGGTAGCCTCTTGTCAAAGGAACTACTCTATTTTGTTTTATAAAAGTGAAGTTGGAAATGGCTCACAACATCAATTTATATTACCTTTTCCCCATCAGGCAACAAGAAGTGGAGAAAGGAAGTAGCAACAGTGAGGTACAAGGAAGTATGTGAAAGCCTGGTGAATGCTTACAAAGGGCAAGTCTAAGACAAGAGTTCTTGGAACTCATAATTCAACCTAGAAGGAGAGTAACACAAAGGCAGAAAGGGGCAGTTGCCACAGGTTTGAAGAGCTTCCTTTTACACTCTTAGAAGGCACTGTCAACACAAAGATACACATGACTCAGACCCCTACTCTCAAGGGACTTACAATTTAATAAGGATAAGGGAAACGTGTCTTTATGCAAGTAACCATGTCAGGATGTTTGAGAAATACAAATGAAAGGTCTGTCACTGATTCCCCCATGGCTCTACATACCATTCCAATGATTCCTCAGACCAAAACACCCTTTTCTTGTCACAGCTGCCTGAGAAAATATCTTCTTTTTTAAAAATATAATTTCCTTAAAGGAAGGGACTGTCTACATCAATCAACCAAGCATCCATTAAGTACCTACTATCATCTGGGTACTGAGTTAGATGCTAAGGTTATAACGAAAACAAGAAAAGCAAGACAACCATGGAGGAATGACGTCAAGGGGTTCTGAGATGAGAAGAGGAAAACCAGCAGCTCAGAGAAAATAGAATCTTTTTTTTCTGCAAAATAAGGGGAGAGGTCCTCAGCTGAGATGGGGAGAAAAGTGGAGGCTTGAGAAGACATCAAGAATACTATCTGTAGAGAATGAAACAGGATTTGAACCCAGGTTTTCTGCATCTTAACCAGTGTTCCTTTCACTATGCCAAGCTGCCTGCTCAAGAAGAATCCATATGAAATTATGTTAGCACTTCTAAAATCAAAAGAACAAGTGACTGTGTCAAATTCCAGGTGTGTGCAGGTCCTTTGTAGATTTTCCCTAACAGTTCTGCCAATACAAATCAATTCTAACAACACAATCATCTGCATTTGCCAGGTCTGTGGTATTTCTTCAGCAGGAATAGGGCAGGCAGTGAAACTATCAAGTCACTATTCACTTGGGTTCTGAGAGAAGATGTGAGCATAAACCCAGGGGTGGACGAGAGCTCCTCTAGCTTATCTGGGCTTCCCACCCTTCTGCCTGGACAGCTCAATGACAACAACAATCTCTGCAGTGACCTTTGTTCCTATGTTGTAACCTCATGTACTCCCCATCCTTTACTGCTGTGTTTTATTTAACTCTCTGGGGTCCTATTAGGCAGAGACCTTGGACTAACAATTCTCTGTTCCACATGGCGCCAAATACCCATGGGATTGGAGCTCAACTGTATGGGAAGAAATGATAATAAATGTAATCACAACAATAATAAAAGTACAGAGATTCGGATGATAATGTAACAGTCTTAGCTATCCAGGGAAACAGATGATTTAGGGAATCAGTGCGGTGCTGGGTGCTGCTTCCATGCCTTTAGGCACTTAGAAAAGGTTAGATGAGGAGGGAGAGGCTAAGAATCAGTCTCTCAAAGCCAAAAGGCACCCAGGCAGATTAAAGCTAAGCTTCCTTCAATGGCTCCACACTGTGGTTTCTTAGCTCACTTCATGAACTCTTCAGTGATACTTGCCATATACAAATATGTGCTTAATTATTTATTTCTCCTTTCTCAAAATCTTATACAAATGAATCAGAATACATACTGATATTTAAAACAACCAAAAAAGGATGTTAGCTCAAAACTACAGAACAAAATTAGGCAAGGATTATGGTGTGAAGAAACAAGAGTTCTCCCTGTCTAAACTAGGAGGTCTTAACCTTCTAGTGAGATGGCAGAGTGAAAAGAGACCTTCCTTTGAAATGAGAAGACTTAAGTTCAAATCTCGCCTCTGAAGGCAATTCCCTAGACGTCACTTAACCTCTGTCTTAGTTTCTGGTCTTGGTTTTTCCCTCTGTAAAATGAAGATAATTCTAGCATCTGCCTCCCACAATTGCAAGGATCAAACAGGATGATTTAGTAAAGAACTCAGTAGAGGGCTGACAAAAGTAGGTTCTCAATAAATGTTTGTTTTTCTCCAAAAGAACTAAAAAAAGGGAGAGACAGCACATAAAACAAAGCTCAGCTTTAGGGTAGATGGAAAGGCCCAGAAATCCTAAGGGGTCAATGAAATGGCAGAAGGCAAGATCCGGGGATTCTTAGAATGCATCAGGAGATCAGAAGGCAGCCTTCCAGAGTCTGCAGTACAGATGATAGGGCCTGGAGGACTTGAGGGTACAATGGCACGTAAATGGTGAAGTTCATTGGAAAAGACAGAATTGGTAACCTCCAATTGGTATGGGCAGCATGGATAGAACCAAAAATGTAGGCAAGTGGAGCAGGATGCTTAACTCAATTTCCCATCTGTAAAATGGAGTTGAACCAAATGATCTCTGGAGCCTCTTCTGGATCTGGTTCTAAAGTCTTCTGGTCCCTTTGCAGATACCCTGATATTCTTATTTCTACAGAATAAATAAAAATTAATGGGGTTCAGTAAGAGCTCAAGAGGAATATTAAAATCTCCAGAAAATATCTGGACTCACATTACTGTAGGTCAATAGTCCTCTGATGCTCAAGTTATGCTTCAAGAATAGCACAAGATACTCAATGACTGGGAACTATTGAAGGAGAACGTAGTAGGAGAACGCAGTAGGATCACAGATCTTATCTTAAAATGGACAGGATTCATAAAATCATTTATTCCAATATCCTCATTAGAAATCTAAGACAACAAATATTTATTAAGCTCTTACTGCCAGTCACCAAGGGCAGGGGATACAAAGAAATTCCTTCCCTCAAGAAGTACATAGTCTCTTGAGGGAGGTACCACGGAAACCACCATATACAAACAAGATGCATACAAGAGAAAATGGAGGTCATCTCAGAAAGAAGGGGCTAGCATTAAGGGAGACTTAAAAGGCCTTTTGCAGAAGGTGGGATTTTGATTTAAAGAAGATCAGGGAAGGCAGGGAGTTAGAGACAAGAAGGCAAAGTATTCCAGGCATGAGAGATTGCTCATGAAAATGTATGGAGTCAGGAGATAGAGTTTTGATGCAGGGGCCAGCAAGGAGGCCAGTTGTCTCTTAACCCTAGAGAACACAGAGCACCCAGGAAGGTTAATCTGACAGATTAACAGGTAACATAGCGGTGGAACCAGCATTCTTTCTGATATGTCAATGTTCTTTCCACTATAGCATGTTGCACCTCAAAAATGCGCTTTTCCTAAGGCCACAATCAACAAGAAAAATGAATGAAAAAGTGATACCAGATTTGGAGTAAAAAAATTGTGTTCTAGTCCTACCTCTACCCTTGACCAGTGTGATTTGGGGCAAATCACTTCATTACTTTAGGTTTCAGTTTCTGTAACTGTAAAACAAAGGTGTTGAACTCGGTTCCTTCCAGGTACAAAGTCTTAAGACTCATTTGACTCTCTTGGTCAGTGAATCTGGACAATGTGGAGCCAAAGTATTCATCTGAGCAGTGGAGACATAGCCTTTGACACAGTAAATTTCTTCCTATCAACCACATATATCTTGTGCACTGTCACATGAACCATTCTAATGAAACTGTACCTTCTGGGTTTTGGCTAAAGTAGAAAGGAAATTAAGTGGTTTAAGCTGCCCAGACAGAATCACTAATATTTTAGTTATGTCCTGAGGTCTCTGCAATGTGCCAGAGAGGCTACCCCACCCCAAGGCAGGAAGGAGGGCAGGCCACAAGCACTCACTTCTCTGAGAAGTCTGTTCTCTCCTTTCAGGCTGGACTTCATTCAACGTGGTCAGACCTGAGCTAAGTGTGGGGAGCAGCAGGAAAGGCAGTCATCTTGGTCAGGAGCGGAATATTCTTGGTAAGCTGTTCTTGCCACATTAGGCTTGAAAAGAAATTTCCTAGTGTTTCAAAGAATGCTGGGCTAGCCAACTTTAGCTCTTTTTCCTACCTTCTGGGGCATTTGTCATTTTGGTTTTTTCCCTAGCTGCTCCCATCCCCAGACAGAGTCTGAACTTTCACAATAAGGTAGTTCATGTATTAAATGTGAGTCTACAGCAAAACAGTCACAATGTGGCATCGCCATGGGGAAGCTTTCACAACTGCTCTATCATAATGTCACATCATATATAAATATAGACACCCAAAATAAGTATACCAGGACACATGGGAAAACACATAGGGGTGGGGACAGGCAGCAAAACCACCCAAGGATAGGTTTTCCGTCTTTCTATTCCTGATGGATTTATCTCACTTAACAAAAACTGGGGAAGGACAATCCTGATAAAGGTAGAGAGAAAATCATGAAATTCCCTCAGTGATGTGACTCTTTGTACTTTCTGGTCAAATAGGAAGGAATAAATCACAGCTGTTGCCCTTATTGAAAGTTTCTTCATCATGAAACTTCACTGGGAGAGAAAAGAGCTTCTATTTGTCAGTTTTTGTTATTGCTAGCCCAATGCAGATCCAGCTCCCAACCAAAGAACACAATTCTGTAAGCCCAGAGAAGAGCCAATCTTATCACATTTTCAGTTCCATGACAAGAGAATAAATCAAATATCTTCTATTTTGTGTGGCTTATTTAAATCCTTTTGTCTTTTCCTCTGTTAGTAATTACAAGGAAGAGAATTAATCAATCAACAAGCATTTATTAAATGCTTATTATGTGCCAGGAACAGGGGATTCAAAGAAAAGCAAAACTCAAATGTAGGGGTTGGGTTTTTTGTTTGTTTATTTGGATGAGAGAGTGCTTTTATAGATTGTAGAAGCTATGAGAGAGGATGGAAAAAGAACAAAAACACAAACTTTCTTCAATAAATATTTTATCGTGGAGCAACAGTGATCATTCATTACTTCTTTCCTGGTCTCTCTTTCTCTGTCTCTCCCTCTCACACATACACACACGTGGAGAGGGAGGGAGGGAGGAAGAAAGGGAGAAAGAGAGAGAGACAGAGAGAGAGAGAAACAGAGAGAGACAGAGAGACAGAGAGAGAGACAGAGAGAGACAGAGAGACAAAGAGAGAGAGAAAGAGAGAGAGAGAGAGAGAGAGAGAGAGAGAGAGAGAGAGAGAGAGAGAGAAAGAAACTTGTGGCTCCATATCCCCAGTACCTAGCACAGAGCCTGACACAAATTGTAGGCATTTAATAAATGCTGATTGAATTGAACTGATATGAGTAAACTGTGGCATCATAGCATGAATGGAAGAAAAGGGCCAGAAGATTATCAATTCAACCATGGGTTATATTTCTGTTGTAACACTAGAGATGTCTTATTTTCATTATAGGAGAATTCACACATTAGCAGTCCTTTACTGGGGCTTTTGAATTATGTTCACCTGTAAACATTTATCTCCACCATTTACAAAACCAATTAACCAAATGATTCTCCTCCAGACTTTCAAGCACCAGATATCTAAATGCAGAATCTTAATGATGCTCTTCTCACAATAAGACTTTGTAATGAAAAAGAAACTACAACTGTAACAATAATGAGAAAGATGCCAGCATTATAACAATATTATCAAGGCATTAACCTCTTGTGATGTGCCAAGAAAAGCCTTCGGGCAGACAGTACGATGACTCTATTAATAAAATCTTAGTTTAACCTTCTGTCAAGTTCAGCCCTCCCTTTTGACTTTCTCCACAGTCCTTGCTAATGAATCCTGTGCCTGTCTGTCTGTCTATTTCCTGTGCATAACCTTATGATCTTCCTCCAATCAGTTAAGATGTAAGGCATTAATACATCTGCAACCTTTAAGTACATGCAATGCCCCCTCCCTATTTGGTTTGTTAGGAAGCAGGTACTATGCAAGGAGAAAAGCATTATATAACTATGAGAAATCATCATCTCCACCATTATCATCAGAGAAGGGAGTCACAATTGGTCATGTGACAAAGCAAATAGACCCAGGAGATAGTGTTCATTTGCTGTGACTCCTGAAAAGCAAATTGCCAAAGTGCCCCTTACATATGGTTAACAACTAATAAATGTAATTTGAAAAGAAATTTCTTTATTTCTCTTCTAAAATAGCAAAAGGCACATATGTCCCTATGAGGGAGTAGGTCCTTGTTTTTCCGCTTGGTATGCAAGATAATAGACATATTTCTCCTAGTATAATACAGAATGTCTATAAAGCAGGTGTTATCCTTTCTCCCCTGATGGCCTCAACTGTCTCCAGAGCCTCATTCAGCTTTCTTCCTAAATATACAAATGCCTGCATAAACCAACTGACCCCTCCCAACCCCAGAAAAAGATGCTATTCTATTCTCCTGAAATCAGAGTTTCCCTGTTCCCATTAAATATTTGGCTAAAGGCTTTTACTTTTTCCTTCACAGCATTCATGCATGCAAACATTTATTAATTGTCTACAATGTGTGCTAAGACCCTGGGGAAATACAAGAATAAATCGGAAAAGGAACTCAAGCCACTCTTGGGGTCTTCCAACTCTATTCCAATGTAAGAACTGTATAATCCTTAGTCCAGTTTCATCTCTGGTCTAGGCTATCAAAACATGCTTCTGATTGCCTGTTCTGAGTGAATCACCGTTCCTCTTTAAACTATTGTACACACTAATCTTCAAAAACTCTTCCTGACCCTCCTATGTCATTGACCCTTTCTAGAAACCTCTTCAAATATACCATGTACAAAAAGCTTTGCAACCATTACATTCAAAATCCCCCACCCAAAACTACAGTCTGGTGAAGCCCACAGACCTGTTTTCACAATAATGTTTCTAAATACATAATGTCAATTAAAATGAAATCAAGATCCATTTTTCCCATCTAAAATCACCCACTGCCAAAATCTGCTGGCTAGGAATTCCTGATAACAGAATTTTATTTCTTTTATTCAGTCTAATATCTAATTGTCCCATTATTCCCAATGTCACAACTTCACAAAAGCCATCTTTTAAACCACTGAAATTTCAGGCATTGTCTATGAATAAGGAAGTCACCTAATTGCTATGGAGAATGTACAGTTGTAAAATAGAGAGTGCCTGCCCTCAAGCAGTTTGTCTCAGCTCCCAAAGGTTGCTAGCAGAAGAATTAAGCTCCATTTGAAGACTTAAGTAACCATGGAAGACAACAGGAAAAGATGTATACAGTTAGCTGGATTGTAGAGATGATTACTGCAGAAGTTAGTTGGAAAGAGAAAGATAGCTTTTCTGGAAGGACAGTCAAGGAAAGGAAAGTCTTATTTAAGAAGTGGTATTTGAGTTGAGTCTTTTAGAATTGGTAGGATTTTAAAGAAGTGGGAAGAAGGTTATTTTAAGTGAGGGTAATACTGGCAAAAAAAAGCATGAAGGCATGAAAGTAAGGCGTATTCAGAGATGCTGATTAAGCTAGGTTGCTAGAGAAGAGGATTCAGGAGGTGAGTGATGAGCACTAAAGCCTAAGGACCAAGATCATTAGGTTAAGAATTTTGGACTTTAATGGGGAGCTAAGGAAGATTTCCAATGAAGAAGGATGGTCTGATGAAAGTGAGGCTTTAGAAAGAAATACTGCATCCATCAAGGTATATTAATTTAATGGAGAAAAGACTGGAATCAGCAAGCCTAGAAGGCTATAACAAGGAATAAAGTCAGAGTCATGTTTTGAGTTTATTCTAATCAGTGGGGTTATTGATAGCACACCCTACTCATCTCACCATCACCACCACCCTCATCACCTCCAAGTCTCAGTTGGTCTGGTTCTGGTCTAAGAGAGTTGAAGTGACAGGTGAGTTCCAAGAGACACTAATCCTGACCAGAAATGTGGGCTGGATCTCAAAGCCTAGCAGATAAGTATATCATTGTTTCATAAACAGGAAGACAAAGAAACCAGTAGGCTTTTATACATGCACAGTCTAGAATCAGAAGACTGAAACACCTATGAATACACCATTTTGAGTAGGCCACTTAATAATAAACATGGCAGTTAATAAAGCCCTGAACAGTGGTGGTAGTAGGAAGGCAAATAAATAATGATAAACATACTGAGAATGAAGACCCAAATCTGGTGGCTAATTAGAGTGAGGGAAGTATCGTGATTAACACTTATCCCAACTAATCTTGTTTTTGTCCTTTTATTTCCAATAAAATACCATACTGGAAAAAAGTATTAGCCTAGGAATCATTATCAGCATCTTACATCTATCTGCCACTCATACTTTTCAAGCTATTGTATCCTTGTATAATTTATTATTATTTATTAATTGCTTTTGTTCCATCATTTTTCAGTCATATCTGACTCTGTGACACTATCTGGGTTTTCTTGTCAAAGATACTGGAGTGGTTTGCCATTTTCTTCTCCAACTCATTTGACAGATGAAGAAACTGAGGAAAACAGGTTAAGTGACTTGTCCTGGGTCATACAACTAGTAAGTGTCTAAGGCCAGATTTGAACTCAGGTCTTCCTGACTATTCAGGACACTCTATCCACTGCATCACCTAGTTGCGCCCTTGTAATTGTACTTGCAATATATGGGCCGTATACAACCAACCAACAAGCCATGATAGCCAAAAATTCTACTATTTCATTGAATATCCTTTTTCCCCTTCAAGTATTATACACATTTTTGCTGGGTAGGTGATACTTGGTTGTAAACCTAGCTCCTTTGCCCTCTGTAAAATCATTTTTCAAGCCCTCTGATCCTTTAATGTAGAAGCTTCTAAATCTTTTGTTTTCCTGACTATGACTCCATGATATTTGAATTGCTTCTTTTTGGCTCCTTACAATATTTTCTTCTTGACCTGGGAGCTCTGGAATTTGGCTAAAATATTCCTAGAAGTTTTCATTTTGTTTTCTCTTTCACGAGATAGTCAGTGGATTTTTTTTCAATTTCTATTTTATTTCAATTTCCATTTATTTCAATTTCTGTTTTCAATTTCAATTTCAATTTTCTATTTCTCAAATTCTAGGATATGGAGCAATTTTCCTTGATAATTTCTTGATATGTGACATACCCATTCTTTTTTTTATCATGGTTTTAATTGGTAAATTCTCTCTCCTCAATATATTTTCCAGGTCAAGTTTTTTTCCCCCCAATGAGAGATTTCACATTTTATTTTATTCTTTTTTCATTCTTCTGATTTTGTTTTATCATCTCTTCATGTCTCATGGATTCATTAGTTTACACTTACCCAATTCTAGTACTTAAGGAAATATTTTCTTCGGTGAATTTTTGTACTTTTTTCTATTTGACCAATTCTGTTTTTTAAGTTCTTCTCTTTGGTGGATTTTTGTTCCTCTTTTTATCATTTGGCTTAATGGGTTTTTTAAATGATTTTCTTGTATGACTCTCATTTCTTTCCCCACTTTTCCCCTATCTCTCTCATTTGAGGTTTTAAAATCTTTTTTGAGTTCTCCCAGGGCCCAAGACCAATCCACATTTTTTAGTCTTTGCATGTAGCTGCTTTGATTTTGTTGTCTTCTTCTTCTAAGTTTATGTTTTGATTGTCCCTATCACCATAGTCAGGTTCTTTTCGGTTGCTTGCCCATTTTTCCATTCAGCCAATTTCTTGACTTTTAACTTTATGTTAAAGTTGAACTCTGCTCTTGTTCCAAGCTTCAGGTTTTTTGTGATGCTTTCTGAGTTAGTTCTGGGGTTCTCTAAGTTTTCAGTTCTTCCAAGGTGATATGATTTAAGGAGATATGTGGTCACTGAGTACCTGATCATATAGAGTGACCACAAGGGCTCTTTTCTACCCTGAAACTGTGTTCAATGTCCCCACTCTTGCTAGTACTCTTTCTTACCCTGGGACAGTAACCTAGAACTATGTATGGTCAATGCAACAGAGTCCTGCTCTCAGTCCCAGCAAGGTCTCCTGTAACCTCCTTCTGAACACCTGTCCAATCCCCTTACCTTCTGGTTAAGCCATCTGGAAGCCACCCCTAATTCAGTCACCCCCAAGGCCTGCTGCTGGTTTTCAGGGGCATGCATGATCTGTTCCAGACTGTGCTTCACTCTCACCTTAGTGAGACAGACCTTTCCTACTGACCTTCTAAGTTGTATTGGCCTGGAAAACTGTTTCATTCCATTCTTTTGTTGGTTCTCCAGAATTTATTTCAAGGCATCATTTTAATGTTGTTCAGAGGAGAATTTAGAATAAATCAGGCATGTCCTTGTCTTTTCTCCACCATGTTGGATCCACCCTCCCCAAATGCCCAGACTGGACTTTGTGCACTAAAAAGAAAAGAAAGGATGAAGTTGTAGTAAAGTTGCCCATGAGATGGGACAAGGGAAGTGAAAAAAAAACAGCTTAAATTTTACCCAGTATATCACCATCAAAATCTTAATCTTTAACTGCCTTGTCAAGGTGCTTCACTTAATATCAGATATAATGTCACTGTCACCAGAATATAAAATGATCCAAGACCTAATAAACACTTCCTATAGTCCCACGCCATTTCCATCTAAGTATCCTCCATTCCTTTTTAATATGGTCATTTATGTTTTATGATCTCCCACTTGTACATTACTGCCAAAAAGCATAGGGAGAAAGCACAGTCTAGTGAGACTTTGTCATGGTGGGCTGGTGGATTTGTTGTGGTTTTTTTTTCCAACTGCAGACATCTTGGAAGTGTCACTTTTATCATGTCTCATATTTCCAAAGACATTAAGTGTCCCTTTCTTGACATCTATCTTAATCACCAGCAATCATAGCTCATGTTTGCAGTCGATCTGTTTAATTCTTCTGGCACAGCCTTTTACTACACTGCTGTCATGACAATAAAAACAAACAGCCAATGATCTTCATGATTAATTAGCACTATTGCAGTGAGGTATATAGTTTAGAATAATGGAAGAGATTGGGATTGTTCTCACTCTAGAAAAAGGATGTTATCTCCATGACTTCTCATCATTACTTCTTTCTAGATTGCAAGAAAATCCATCATCCTTCATGTTTCTTCTTTAATCTACACCTCCTATAAGTAGAAGGTCATTATATGGATTTAATTAACCATACCTGTATAAGTGGGTAATAAAATTACTCCAAGACTGTCACAGCTGAAATATTGGAGTCATGTACAAGGCAGTGACCCATACCTTACTCTTCTAGAAGAAAAAGGTTGCAATTTCAAAACACACCATTGATTCTCTTCTCTCCAAACAAATATGATGCAAAGGAGAGGTAATGATATGAAAATCAAATCAGGATACGAATTATGGGACCAGTTCCCTTCCCCTAAGAGGATACATAAATTCATCTTTCTCAAAATGTTTCCTGTAAAGAAGCCCATCCATACTTCTGGAATTGCAATCTTAATCTTCTATATAGGCACACAATTGTATAACCAGAAGCTTAAAGTTTTTCATTGGTCTGCTTATCTGGTGATTTATATCTGACTGTGCAATGAATTCATGTAAGCAAGCCTGTTTTACCCCATATACAGATACAACTACTTCACCTACGGCCAACATATAATCCTGTGGCTAGACATCCTATCCATATGCTGTTTTTTTGTGTGTTTAATTTAACTGGATATCCCACTTACTGGAATAGCTCAAACTCAGAAAACCACCAGTCGGATATCTATTAATTCTTGGCCTCCTGGTTTACCAGGACCAGCAAGCTGACCTTAATACCTCCCTTATCATGCTTCTGTCTTTTCTATCCAATTTTGGTCTCAAAGAGTTCCAGAATTCTTGAGAAGGTCTCTAATCAATTTTCTCTCTGAGCCTATAAATTCAGGAAACATAAATAATTTACTACTTCTGCTAAAATATGAGATTATTAGTACCTTATAACCTGTCTTCTTTACCGACCATTCTACTAAAACTTATTTCACCAAATTCACGCCAGATTTCATGGCTATATCCAGAAGCCTTTTTGACAGTTTTCATTCAGCATTTTATACTGCTGAGCCCCTTCGCTTGGTTTCAATGTCACCCTCACCCATTATCTCTATTTCAATCATTCGTGAATATTCCTCCTAACTCCTTCATTTTTTTCATATTCCTCTTCTCTCTTTTGAAAGTGTATGGTGCTCCCAAGAGGCTGTCCTTCACCCTTTCCCCTTTTCTCTCTACTTTTTTGTCCCTTGGTCAATTAGGTGGTAGACTGGTTAACACTAAATCTGGAATCAGGAAGATCCCAATTCAAATCTAACCTCACACACTTTAGGATACATACTCGTTGTATGACCTTGAGCAAGTATTTAACCTGTGACAGGTTTGTTTCAAGGTCCAACTCAGGTGCCAAGTCCTCCCTGATCTCTCTTTCCCCTCCTCCCAGCTAAATGTCATTCCGTCCTCAACTTTTTTTCAGGGCTTCTTAAACTTTTTCCGCTCAAGACCCCTTTTTGAGGTCCAGCAGTATACTGTGGCTTATAAGGTGGCCGCTCTGTGACCTGAGGGCATGCACAGTTCAAAGTACACATGCTTTGTGTTCAGAACTATGGCTACAGTGAAACTTGTGCACTGCCAGAACACCTTGGATTCATTACATATTTCATTTTTAATTAATTTGTGGTCGTTGCAGAGTCCGAAATCTTTCACTGTTGCTACATCTTTTGGATTTTGTCCCACAGTTTAAGAAGTGCTGGAGCTATCTCTTTGGTCCTCATCACAGTTCACATTGCAGCATACACTTGTATACCTGTCTTTTTTCTCTCTCAATAGATAATTGGGGGCCCTTTGACAGGAGGGACTGTATTACTTTTTATCCCAGGACATAGTGCATTTAATAAACAATTAAATAGGCATTTAATAAGCAATCATCAAATTGAATCAATTCTCTTGCCCTGGCTTGGGAATTAGGAAATGAGTCATGAGTCTTTCCCACAAAGAACCAGGAACCCACTCTGTGCTTTTCTTTCTTCTTTAGATCAGGTAGTAAAATAAACACTTCCTTCAAATTGCTTCTCCTTGCAAGTAATTCATCCCACCCCACCCCCCTGGTATTTCCATTTCAATTTCCACACTAGTGATTTAAGGGCCCACACTATCTAGATTTACCTTATTACTACCTGGGCCCACCTGTTATGATTTATTACAGGGTTAAACATAAAAGAATGATTTTCTGAAAGGCTATAGCTAGTGCATTCTCTCTTGTGCCTTCTCTCCCTCCGTCCTTCCCTCCCTCTCTTTTTCTTTTCTCTCCTCTCTTCCTCCTCCTCTCTTTCTTCTCTCCTCTGTCTTTCCCTCTCCTTCCCTCCTCTCTTTCCTCTCTCTCCCCCTCCCTCCCTCCTTCTCTATGTCTCTGTCTCTCTGTCTCTGTTTCTGTCTCTCCTCTCTCTCCCTCTCTCCCTCCCTCTCTCCTACTCCTCCATCCTCCCTCCTTCTTTCTCTCACATTTATTTTTCTACCCACATTCATATCCATAAGTCGCAAGGTACTACAGTGATTCATTATTTAGGTCCACTTGTTTCCATAAGTCCTCTATCCTTATACCTAGGTCTGCCAATGTGACAGGTAAGAATTCCTTACTGGTGGTGGGGTAAAGTCAGGGAAGGGCTTGACGCACTTAACTTCTCTAATTTAGCACTAAGACTTGTGCAGGAATCAGCATGTTGGGCTCAGAAATTGTGTGAATCCTTTGGAGTTTTTGATTTTGTGCATCCGTTTGCATAAATTTCTTGAGGCAAAGTAGGGTTGCCAGATCTATTTGGAGAAGGGGGTTGCATCTTAAAAGCAATCAGAAGATTGTTCCTGGAATTTTAATGCCTCCTCTTTCCCCCAATAAATTATGATCTAAATGAAGAGATCAGGGAGAGAATCCCACATCTCTAAAGGACAGAACTGGGATATACATCACAAGAACCTCTCTCAATCAAAAACCTTTATAATTACTTCTTTGAAAGGGAGATGTTTGGCCATGGGAGGACAGAAAAGATGAGCAAGCTCCCATGGCATCTGAGTACATGGATACCATATATCAGTTTCAGACTCCACATCAAAAACACTCCATTTGGTAGCTTCTCAGAACTCTCCCTTTGTATTGGTAGTCACATGGACAATCAAAATATTGGAGGGATAACTGGAGACCAGCACATTTGTAAGCACCAAGGAAACACTTATCTCTTGACAAGACTTGGCACTTAATTCTTGCTTTGTACCTCAACTTCACCAAAAAAAAAAATTGTGCTGAAACCGGCTTTCTCCCATCCCCCCTCAAATTATCCCAGGTAAACTCTGCGAATAAATTACACATTTCCTGAAAAGCACCCTCCTGCAAACAGGTGTGACAAAAGGATCAGGTAATGAGTAACTTGGAAACTGGGAAAATTCCAGCCTGCCTTTTAACTCTGTGCTTCTAAGAACAAAAGAGTCCATATAAAATGATAGTAGTACTAATTAATAACAATAAATAATGATAACTGGCATCTATATAGCACATTTAGGTCCATGAAATGTGTTATATACTATAGTACCTCATTTGATCCTCACAACAAGCCTGCGATGTAGGTGCTATCATCATCCCCATTTTACAGATGAAGAAACTGAGAAAGGTTAGGTGATGTGTCCAGGATCACTCACCGAATCAGCATTTAAGGCAAATTTGGGACTCGAGTTTCCTAACTCTGTCCTTCTCCCCTGTGCCAGCTAGGTGGCTCACCCTGTCTTATCTATTAATTATCATTTATTAAACCCCAACTATATGCCAGGAACCATACTAAGTGCAACAACAATCCGAAGACCTTGCACTTCCAAACTTTGCATCTTCCTCAGACTCCAGCGCAGTGCTCTGAACACAAAAAAACTCAATAACCATTTCTCCCTGCAAACATCTCTCCTTAAAGGAGCCACATACAGACAAGTCAAGGCAACAGCTGGAATGCTATCTCAGGACCAAAGAGAACAAAGTCTTCACCATAAGAGTCCAGATTTCTCAACTGAGAGACAGCTCTTTTTGGAGCAACAAGCAAGAACCAAAGGTTTAGTCACCAAATACATCTCTTTCTCATTACCTACCAAAGACAAGGGATTCCCAGAGTTCGACAACATGAGACCCATGGGAAGCCAGGGGAGTCACAAGCCTATGAGTGCATTTCTATTTCAAAGCTGTGCCCTCCCTGAGTCCCTGAGACCCAGCGATGGTAAATAATTTAACTTTGGAGTTGCTTCAATGTGTTGCTGCCATTATTTATGACCTGTCAGCAGGTTTCTCATGAACCCCTTTGATGAAGTCATATGAAAACGAGAGATCCTGTGAGTGGCAAATCCCACCATTCCCTTTTAAAAGACAGGCTTTCAATGGCAGGGTGATGTACAGCAACCTTCCCGTCACTGGGCTACAGAGGGCACAGCCAGCATCTGACTGGTGGCTATGCTTTTACACGTCGAGGTAAGTAGCTCAAACGCAGCATGGTAGAGACAGTCTCTTTGAAGTCCTTGTTCAAAGGCGAAATCCCTGATCACAGAATGCCCTGGATTTTGGAATCACCACCAATTAGCTTTATTAGGGCAGCTCCCAACCTGACAGCCAGAAAGGCTGAAACACCTTGCACCTCAGGGGCTCAAGCTCAGAAAACTGTGGCTGGAGACAGGTCACCACTCACTCAGAGAGAGGAGGAAGAAAACACATTTCATGAGTAATGAACAGCAGCCGCTTTTAAAGTGGCTCCAGAAGTCTTGACCTATATCATACCAGACTTCCTTTTCTTGCTAATTCTCCTTCTCTAAACCATTGTCACTGTATTAGACTCAGTTTTAGAATTTAAAAATAAAAGAAATTGTTCAGAGCCAGAATATTGAGCATTCATTTCAAACTTCTGTTAAGCACTAACTCTTTCAAATGGACCATGCTAGGTTCCAGGAGAGATACAAAGATAAATAAGTCCTGCTTATTGGGGAACTATCTATCTAGTAGAGAGAAATAAAACTTATATTCAGATAAAAGGGGAAGCTAGATGGGGCAGTAGATAGAACACCAGCCCTTGAATCAGGAAGCTGAGTCTTGCTGAGTTCAACTCTGGCCTCAGATACTTATTACAAGTTGTGTGACCTTGCACAAGTCATTTAACCCTTTTGCCTCAGTTTCCTCATCTATAAAATGGGCTGGAGAAAGAAATGGCAAGCCACTCCAGTATATTTGCCAAGAAAGCTTCAAACGGGGTCACAGAAAGTTGGATACAACCGAAAATGATCAAATAACAAATACAGATAAAGGGAACATGAAGTATAATTAAATCAAAGCGTAGGCACACAAAGTGATGTGAAATTAAATGTGAAAGGAATCAGAGAAGGCTTTGTCATCAATTTTCTGAAAGTTATAAAAAAGCAACCAAATTAACCCAGTTGCTTGTTTTAATAATATGTGGAGTAGTTTTCCGCCCTGTTGATAATAACATACATAGTATTATTACATAAGATCACATATTTATAGCTGGGATAGAACTGAGAAATCATCTTGTTGAACTTCTTCAAATCACCAATGAGTAAACTGAGATTCAGAGGCTAGACCCACAAAGACAAAGCTAGGATTAGATTCTTTGCAACCAAACCCAGCCATCCCTCCATTACCATACCCTACTCCCCAAATTCAGTTCAATATTTTGAAAAGTATCTGTTATGATGAGAAGGGGGTTTCTTTGTAACCTTTGTAGTGGTGTCTCTGTATCGTTGGGCTCATATACTCTTAACTTCCCATGACTGGGGACAAATGATGATCTCCCTAAGGGGAGGGATCAGCAGCCAGCTAATTAACCTATATTCCTGTTTTTGTTCGTTGTTTTCAATCATATCCAACTCTTTGTGACCCCTTTGGGGTTTTCTTGGTAAAGATACTGGAGTGGTTTGCCATTTCCTTCTCCAGTTCATTTTATAGATGAGGAAACTGAGGCAAATGGGGTTAAGTGACTTGCCCAGAGTCACACAATTAGTGTCTTGCGGCCAGATTTGAACTCAGGAACATGAGTCTTCCTAATTCCAGGCTTAACCCTCTATCCCACTGTACCACCTAGCTGCCTAACCTGTGCTCAGTTGGGCACAATTGAATGGTGATTACTTAGAGAGATTTTACATGAGAATATGTGATCTAGGAGCTGAAATTTCATTGATCAAGAAAATTCTCAATTAGTTGAAAGTGTTTGATATTGAAACCTGGACAGTCCTAGATGCCATCTTTTATCAAGGACTTCGACAAGCTGATGAGTGTCCAAAGGAGAGCAATAAGGAGCCTCTAAATCATCCCAGATGAAGATCACTTGAAGGAACTGAGAAGATGTTTAGAGAAGAGATGACTAGTAGTTCTGGGGAAGTTGAGTGCTCGCTGTGTTGAAAGAACTGAGAAAATTTGGAAAAGATGTTTGGAGAAGAGATAATTTGCAATGCTGGTAAGGAAGACCACATTTGAAGAGTGGACATTATAAAAAGGACTTATAATTGTTTTTTATTGATTCTGGTGGGCAGAACTAGAAATAATGAATTGAAATTACAGAGAAGAAACTGCCTAATAATTAGCTCAATCTGACAGGCATGGTGGCACATGTCTATAATCCCCACTATTGGAGAGCTGAGTCTTGTGGACTGCTTGAGCTCAGGAGTTCTGAGCTGCAATAGGACTAAAAGTGATTGAGTGTTCATATAGTGCCACCAGCCTATCCAAGGAGGAGACTGAGTGGCCAATTAATTTCTAGCCTGAGTAAGGTAGGGAGAGCCAATTAAAAACAAATTACAGGTATTCAAAAGTAGAATGGACTGCCTAAGGAGGCTCTCTATCTCTACACTAATGGTATTCAAGAGAAAATTTGATGGCAACTTGTTTTCAAGTATGGATTAGACAAGATGGCCTCAAAGGTCCCCTTGTAATTCAAATGCTAGGTTCCACAGTAGATACAAATTTCTCATGGGGTGAGCTTGGCTAAGCCAATCCTAAAGAGAAAAGGAGAAGAAAGACATAATTCTTTTGGGGTCACAGAATAGAAAAAATGGAAGTAACTTTAGGTGCCATTTAGTACAACTCATATTTGATTAAGAATAAACTCTAAAATGGAGGGGGGGAAGTGGTCATACAGCCTTTACCTGGAGAGTGAGAGATAACCCTGTATATCTCATCACTGGCCAGCAAAGTGGTACAGTGTTATAAAGAGCTGAACCTGGAATCAGGAAGACTCAAGAACAAATCTTGTCTCATACACTCACTGTGTGACCCTAAGCAAGTAACTTAATCCCTGTCTCAGTGCCCTCATCTATAAAATTGAGATAATAATGCCATCTACCGCCCAGGGCCATTGCAAGGATCAAATGAGTTGATATTTGAAAAATGTCTGCCAAATCTTAAAGTGCTATATAAGTGCTAGCCATTTTATTGGGAAATTTTGTTTGTTTGTCTTCTCCCTCAAATTGAATTCAATTGGCCTCTTAGTAACTTCCAACCACTAGCTCTAGTTCTGCTCTCTGAGGTCAGGCAGAACAAATCTAACCCTACTTCCCACATGACAGTCTTTAAAACATGTGAAACCAGATCCTACATGTCTCCCCACTTTTCCCATTTAAATACCTCCTTCCCCACCTCGTTCCAACCCCAACTGCCAAGATGTTTTGCCTGGCAGAGGAATTCCTAGTTTCTTCAGTAAGTTTTTGCATGGCATGATCTCAAGGCTGGCCACTACCCTGGTCACCATCCTCTGAATAATCTTTACTGCTTGCCAACATTCTAAAATTGTGGAGCCTAAAGGGGATCAAAGCCCACCAGCTGTAATCTTAACAAAGCAGAATACAGCAGACGTTCATCACCTCACATCTAGAATATTTCAATAGCCTACTGGTCAGTCTATGCATCTCAAGCCCCTCCCCATTCCAGACTACCCTTTATTCAGCCACCAAAGTGATCTTTCCTAAAGCCTAGGTCTGACCCTGTCACTTCCCTACTCAATAAATTCCAGTGGCTCCCTAATGCCTTCAGTATCAAATAAAAAATGTTCTACCCTTCAGAACCTCTTCCCCCTACCTTTTCTAACATCTTATGGTCCTCCATGTAATCTTTAGTCCAGAGACATTGGCCTTCATGCTATTCTTCCAACATGATATTCCATATCTCTTGGATCTGGGCATTTTCCCTTAGAGCTCTCCCTCCTCCTCTATGTCTCCTGGCTTCCTTTAAATACCAGCTAAATCCATCCTTCTACAAGAAACCTTTCCAGATACTGCTCAATCCTTGCTTCTGTTGATTTTCTCCAACTTACCCTAGAGACAGCTTGTTTGTACCTAATTGTTTTGCACATTGTCTCCCCTGCTGGACCATGGCGAACTCCTAAAAAGCAAGGGATGGTTTTTGCCCTTTTCTGTATCCTCTTCACTTAGCATAATGCTCAGTATGTAATGGGTTAGAAAATATATTATTACATTTTACAAATCATAAAACTATATATATATACATAATTATAAACAATTATAAAATAAATGTTTATTGACTAACTGATACTCTGATACTATGCTTCTCTGAATGCCATCTAAGGTCTTACTAGCTGTCTTGGCTACCATATCCCAAGAACAGGATGTTCCTGAGCCCCAGGAGAATTCTGGTGTGCTAATCGGACCTTGGGAAAATGCTAGGTAGGACATTTCAGGAAGTTTGGAAGGCTCCGATTCTGAGCTAAATAAAATCTGGGAAAGGGAGACACACTTCTGCTATCCTGAATTTTATTATTGATGTTTCTCTAAAGTATGACTTCCCGTGTATATAAATGTCCAAATAAAACCTGTTTGTGGCATGAAACATGGAGTAAAGGATAAAGGAGAGACTGGTTGTCAGAGCCAGGCCTTTGGTGGTGGACGAGGTGAACGAGAAGTGGTGGGTCAGGGACCACAAAGAGAAAACTGAGCTTCAGTTGGCGCAGCTGCAAGGAGTCAGAAATTAGTCACTTTGTTTAGATTTCACCATGAGGGAAGTACTGGGCCAAGGGCAAAGGTCCCTGGGTCAGTTAAGAGAAGAAGCCGATTCCCAGGAAGTTTCTCAGTAGGAGAAGCCTAGGCTGAATCTCTTACATGCAATGGAAAGATCTCTGGCTCTGAATTAGTCGAATTAGATTCAAATGCCATCTCTTCTCTAATTCCTCTTTCCTCCTCTGACACTGCCACCACCCTTGTGCTGGCCTTCATCAACTCACCTCCAGCATGAGTCTTTTGATTGGTCTTCCCACCTTGTCTCTTCCTATTCCCATCCATCCTTCAGTCACCTATCAAAGAGATCTTCCTAAAGCACAGGTCTGACCATATCACTCTCTTGCCCCCACCCTCATTCAATAAACTATAGTGGTTCCCTATTACCTCCAGGATCAAAAATAAAGTCTTCTATTAGGCTTTTAAAGACTTTCATAACTGGCCCCCTCTGACGTTCCAGTATTCCTACACCTTACTCCCCTGGTCTCATTGCTGTTTCTTGAACAAGACCCTATATACCCTATCTCCTGACTTTGTCCTTTGTTACTGGTAGTCCCTACACCTAGAATCTTCTCCATCTTTCTTTCTGCCTCCTGAGTTCCTTCAAGTACCATCTAAAATTCCACAACCAGCTGTTCCCCATTCCTCTGAATGCTATTGCTTTCTCTGTGGTTGTCTTCACTTTATCTGCATGTATCTTGCTTGTACATAGTTGTGGGCATATTGTCTTCCCCATTAGACTGGGGTCTCCTTGAGGGCAAGGACTGTTTGTAGCTTTCTTTGTATCCCCAGCATTTAGCACAGTGCCGACATGTAGTCAGCACTTAATAAATACCTTCTGAATGACTCTGACACATCTACTCGGGTGACACCTTGGACACATTACTTAACCTCCCTCAACCTTAGTTTCTTCTTCTGTAAAATGAAGGGAATTACACTACATCAGCTTTGAAGTCCCTTTTAACTCTGGATATAGGATTCTATAGAACTTAGCTTACTGAGTGTTTTTCTCACAAAACAGCAGATTTACCACATATTGAAAGTCATGCTAGGTGCTGTGGAGGACAGAAAGACGAGTTAGCCATGCATGGCACCTGTTCTACACGAGTAGAATGGAGAGGGAGGCAAGGAGAGAAGGGAGGGAATTCATGAGAATCCCAGTCAGTCTGAAACTGGTGGTCAGGGAACGAGGAGTGGTGATTCCTTCAGAGAGAGCCCTGTGTTTGTCCTTTGCCATCGTGATGGCATGGGGTGTAATAAAAGGTCAGACTTACAAAGGCCAGTTAATTCATAAAGAGGCAGTTTTTTAAATACCTTTTGTTTTTGTTGGAACAATAGCTATAGCAATATACATATGTACAGGCATATACACATGTATACATATATGCTATGCTAGATTATATATGTGTGTGTATGTTTCTGTATATAGTGTGAGTGTGTACACAACACACACACATATACACCTCGGACTTTGATATGGATAATATTTATTGTATAGATAGACGTATGGAAAGATGGATGGATAGATAGTATATGCATATATATACATATACACACACACATACACACATATGTCTGGGACTTTGCTAGGGGCAATACTATGTATCTAGATGCACACACCCATATACTGTATGTGTGTATACATAGATTGTCTATAGCAGTATTATTTATCTATATATACATAGAGAGAGGGAGGGAAGAAGAGAGAGGGGGAAGAGAGAGAAAGAGAGGAGGAAAGACAGAAAGAGGAGAGAGGGAGGGAGAGGAGAGAGAGAGAGAGAGAAAGAGAGAGAGAGAGAGAAAGAGAGAAAGAGAGAGAGAGAGAGAGAGAGAGAGAGAGAGAGAGAGAGAGAGAGGAACTGCCCATAGCAAAGTCCTATGCTCACATTTAGCTCAGCCTATGTCAGGAAGCAATCTCAGAAACTTTCATTTCTTCCCCCCACCCCACCTCTTCTCTCTCTACCTGTTTTTCCCTATAGTTTACTAATTTTCAGCACATAACAGTATCCCACATTACTGCAGGAAAATAAAGCAATGTTATTAATTCACCAAGGCTCTGACCTGAGCTTTCTTCTCTCTAAATACTCTCTCCCTTAGTGATCTCATCAGTTCCCATGGGTTCAATTAGAAACTCTAGGCATTTAACTCTGGGATTTATTGATTCAGTTCTGAACTAATCTGAACTCTAGTTCTATATTACTAACTAGATACTTCTGCCTAGAATCTCAAACTCAACTTGTCCAAAAAAAGAATTCACATATGCCACCCTCCCTTACCCCACCAAACTCATCCCTTTTCTTAACTTGTGAATATTTGTTAATGGTGAATCACTCTTTCAGTCAACCAGGTTTGACTCTTTCATCTCCCTCAGATTCTAGGTCTTATTGCCCATCAGTCCCCCTTCCCTCTCTCATCACCTTTATCTGAATTATTGTAATAGCTTCCTAATTGTTCTCTCTGACTCTGGGTCCTTCCTTCTCCAATTGGTCCAACACAAATTGACAAATGGATATTCCTTAAATAATTCCCTATTTTTTTTAAGAATAAAATACAAAATTCTCATTCTGGCATTTAAAAGCCTTCACAATACAACTCATCTACATCTCTAGTCTAATTTTGGATTATTCATCTTCCATTACTTACTGATTATAGCAGCAACCACACTGGCATTCCCAGGATGGCTGCTAACACAGGTTCTTAGATCTGCTTTCCTAGGTAAAATAGCTGTTTAAGGGGTCAACAATCTTTTTTAATTACATTCACTAGTTCAGGGGAAAAGTTAGCACCTTGAACTTCAGAGAAGATATAAACAAAGAAAATACAAGCAGAGAAATAAATACCCACAGACAGGGCTCTGACTGCCTGAATCAACTACACACTTTACATATATTCCCAGATCAAGAGAGCCTTTACATCTGAGCAGCTGGTGAGCTTTGAACATATGGCCACTCAGAATCTGGATCAGTGAATCACAAGATCCTTCTCCTAAGCAAACTCCCAAAGTAAAATACCAACTCAAGTGTATATATACTACTCAGAGCCAGAAGGTATCACAACCCTTCTGACTCAGTGCCTAATTAGAAATTAATAAAAGGTACGAAAGACTTCCTACAGCAAGCATCCCCTAAGTAAACTTCCCTTAATGGGTTCCAGGAGGGGTCTATTAATGGGTGGGGAAGATCTTAAATCCCATTAATATCACACAGATCTATTCAACTGTACTGCTAGCTGTTCCCCAAAGAGTACTTTCCATCTCCAGTCTGTGAGTCTTTGACACAGTCTGGAATGTACTCTCTGTTCCCATCTGCCCCATACTATCTCTAGCTTCTTTCAAATCTTAGCGCAGATGCCACCTCCTACCAAAGGCTATTCTTGATGGCTCATCACCCTCACCTAGTTATCTTCTCTCCCTCATGAAATTACCTTTTATTTATTAACCTGTATACATATTATATGAAAGGCAATGTCGCATACTAGGTAGAGAACTTGCTTCAGAGACAGAAAGAGCTAAGTTCAAGTCCCAACATTGACACTTAAGAGTATATGACCCTGGGTAAGTCATTAAACCTCTTAATGCCCTCAGGCAACTCTTTTAAGATTGTATGAACATAGTAGGTACATATCTACAGCCATTTGGGGAGTTTACAATGGAGGAAACTGAGGCAGATGAAGATCAAGTGCTAGTGTCTGAGACCTGATTTAAACAGACTCCAGACCCAGAGCTCTAACCACTGTGCTAAACAATTGCCTATAGCCACAGAGGAAGAAGGATATTAGTGACTTGCACAGAATCATACAGCTGGTATCTGAAGCAGGATTTGAAGTCAGGTCTTTCTCTTTCTAAGATCAACACTATCTACTGCATCAATTGGATGCCTCATTTGTTTGAAGAAGGGTAGCAGTCCTATGAGACAAGGTTGGAAAGGTGAGCTAGATCCTCAAAATACCAAGCCAAGAAACGTGTCACTACAGGGCTTCTGCTCTGAGATAGATGCATCTGATCAGAGCTGTGTATTAGAAAGTATCACTGAGATTAGTTCATCTCACTGGATAAAGTCCCTCTATAAGGTAATCTGAGGAACCCTAAGAAAGTTCCAAAATCTTCAGGCCTCTCCTACTTGGTCTTCAATAGCTGATATTCTAACTTAAGGAATTCTTTTGTGTTATTAAAATAATGCAAATACTCCTCCTGCCAGGAACACATTAAGCTGCCTCAGCACAATTAGCACCTAAGGAGAAAATCTGATAAACTAATTAACACTGTATGACATTTCTCTGGGAGCAGGACCCTAAAGAAGAAAGCATTCAATGAGCATGTCCTGAAAGAGAAGTCAGGGAAAAGGTAGTAGGTCCAGAACCCTGGTCAGGAAAGGTAGAGCTGGCTAGGACAGACCTGGGGGGATGGGGGGAGGCGGGGTTCTGGGCCCCTAGGAAGCACCAGGTCTAACTGGAGAGACAGAATAAGGGAGTGAGGACAGCAAGATGGCACCAAAGACACATTTCACTCACAACAAAAATTCTGCCTTTTTAACTCTCATTCCAAGTAAGAAAACCAAGACATTTATCACTTAAAGTGACTCCTATGAGGAGAGGGTGTCACGCCTGGTCTTAGTTTAGAAACAGTTCTTTGTATCTTGTACACAAGATATACATTCTTAGCTTAGATTTCCTTGCTTGTTCAAGTTCCTTGCTTTTTTTGGAAACAGAGATGGGGGAAGCCCTAGCTGTGTAATTCAGGAAATGGGGAAATATACCAGAGGGTTTTATAAAGCAGAGACTATAGCATCAGAAAAAGGACAAACTTTATTTGTAACTTCAGTGGAATGCAGAGCCCTTGGGCTGCACAGAATGGTCAACTGGAGAGAGCAAATATTAACTTGGTTACCAAAAGCATCCTCCTCTTCCCTCCTTACCAACCACACAATTCGTCAGAGCTCCTTGACTTAAAACCTTTCTTGTTAGGCTTCTATTCCCTACTGCCCACATTTTGATGGGACACAAAGGAGTGTTGACTTTATGGTAAAGCTATGGAGAAAAAGAAGAAAAATAAAGTAGGCCAAGGACTTTTTTCCATTATAAAAGCAGAAATAGTTGATGTATAATTTCCTAGTCACATAACTACAGGAATCTGAATGACTTTATTCAGACTGCCCTCTAAACACTTAGCTTCATGCTAGCACGAAGCATGAAAAGTTTTAGCCTCAAAGAATGCTCTTCCAAAAAAACAGTGAATAAAAGCTAGGAAGTGGTTGATAGAGATAACAGGAACTTCCTGGCTGCCTTAACTCTGGTGTTAGCTGCCACTAAAAAGTTCTGGCTCCACTCCCAATGGCATTCAGATAAAATCAAAAATGTACCGCTGAACAGTAATAATTTGTTATCACCACTAACTCTCCTCTGAGGGGGAGAAGCAAATACACACTCATGTGGGATTTTTATATATACATATATATATGTATATATATATGTATGTATGTACGTATGTATGTATGTGTGTGTATACACATCTCCAGTAAGGGTGAGCTATTAGACCATCCACACAGGTATCATACATCTTCCTTGATAAAGAATAAATATAAAAAAATACCATCTCATCAGATTGGGTGGTGATATGTAGTCTCTAGAGCAATGAAATACAAAAGATGCCATAGTCTGTCATCTCCTACTGACACCTAAGATACCTTGAAATAAAATCCTCCTTTGCAGTTTTCTCTAGTGGTTCATTCATCAATAGCTCAGTGTTTTCCCTTTCACTATATAAACCTCAACTTCTCACAGGGAAAAAAATGAGAAAAGAAAGATTTAGGAAATGAAATGCAAGCCATAAAGAAGAGAGAAAAAGTGAACGTTGAAAAATGTTGCACAATCACAGTGGCAAATCCTCTGGAAACGCTAAGGGAGCTGGTAAGGAAGAGTAAATCATGGCTACTCTGAGATCCTCTTCCTTACAATCGTCATCTTCCATTTCCTCCCCTTCCCCCGCTCCACTCACATCAAAATGGAATTTTAAAATTATGTGTGGGATTCTTTGAATTTCCTCTGGATGTGAACGCATTTGCATGTGCTTTTAAGTTAATCACAGGTTTGACATCTTTAAATTCCTCCTGTAGACCACATCAAATTGCTGTCTCTGCGCCTAACAAGATTAAAATTATTTTACACTGGCACAATCAAAAATTCATTCTGAACTTACCCCAGGATTAGTATAATTCACAGGCAACATGCCGAACAAGGCCTGGATGCACAGGGGTTTGCAATGCTCTTTCTGTTCCCTTTCATTTTTTTGGTGGCAACAAAGGTTGTGTGCTTACTTTTAAGGCCAGAAGTTACTTCGTATATACAATCTCAAACACCAGTAAAGGAGAGGAGGTCATTGGTTTTCTACTGGTCCTTGATTTCTCATATATCATAAGATTTTTAGAACTTAAAGGGTCTTTATGGCATATCTAATCCAAACCCATCACTCTAAGCCCACTTACTGACTCCAGTATGAAATGAACCTGAATAGTAACAAAGATTAAAAACTAAAACAGAAAAGCACTTATATTTTGCATCACATTACAAAATTCTCCTGTGATGTCTCACTGATGCACTGATGAATGTTTCAGTTGAAGCAATGCTCAAAAGCTGGCTATTAAAGTTGGAATGAATTGCAACCTGGGCTGGTGGATAAAACACCAGTGCCAATAAAAATCATATACTTGTGCATCATATTGAGGGCATACACACAGTTTTTCTATGTTTGTCTAGATCTAAATCTAGGTTAATAGATGGGTACAGACACTCAGGAAAATATTCATTTTTTTCTAGATAGGACTAAAAAAAGGGGATTTCCTATTTCTACTGAGGAAAATCAAGGAGATGATCACATATCTTAGACCTAGATGCAAAAGGAACCTTAGAACTAATTAAGTCCAACTCCTCATTTTAGACATGAAGAAACAGAAGCGGTTAAAGCACGTGCCCACAGTCATAAGGATCTGAAGCAATATTCAAACTCAGACCTTTCTGACTCCACCTACAGTACTCTATCAAGCATGCTACCATCTCTCTCATGACACTTACTTGATGATGTGGTTCTGGTCCAGCTAGGATAATGAGGCCAATTAGAAAATTAACCTATGTTTTAACATTTTACTTTTTTACTGCTTTAAATGCTACTTCCTGTAAATGAACGAGAACATATAGATGGAACTCTCCATCTACTGGCTTTCTCTTTTTACCTTCATGGAATAATAAGTTTGAGACCCCAGCTCCAATGTTTGCTAGCTATTTGGACAAGAAGAAAGAGATGGTGTACTGGTCATATGGTGAAGACAAAAGATGATGAATGTACAGTTATATCAGTCCAATAATGCTCCCACAAAGTCGGAAGAAAGCAAGGAAAGTCTTCAGCATGTCAAGTGGACTCCCCCCAAGGAAAACTCATGGAAGGAAATAGACAAGAACAACATGGATTGGCCGAGCATCAATGAGTAAAACATCTAATGCATCATTGGCAGGAACTCCCAGATAGATGGGATTCATTTGAATTTCAACAAGTGATAATCCAGGCATTAATTTCTTCATCTCTAAAATGGAGATAATCATGTTTACAATATCAACATTAATTAGATCAATGTATGCCTTTAAAAAACTATACATAAAAATTCATATTTGGATACAATTCTATTTTTTGTTCTTTGTATTTATAAATGTTCATGATTAGTTATAAGTTCAGAATTTTAAAAATTATTTTAGAATCATGTAAAGCACTTTGCAATTTGATTACAAAGGCATTATCAAAATGGGGTTA
The DNA here is from genome assembly GCA_028646575.1 of Pseudocheirus occidentalis. Lineage (NCBI taxonomy): Eukaryota > Metazoa > Chordata > Mammalia > Diprotodontia > Pseudocheiridae > Pseudocheirus > Pseudocheirus occidentalis. Next base: position 72,749,485 of record CM053600.1, on the reverse strand, counting down.
TTATTATTATTTATTACTGAGACAGCCTATCCCAGTGAATGAAGGATCTGAGAAGACCTGGGATCAAGAACTGTTTCTGATACACAATAGTCATGTGACTCTGAGCAAAACATTTAACCTTTTAGTGCCCCCCAGGCAAACCTCTAATACTGGAAGGTATCAAGATCTACAGGGTTTTGAGTTCTGTTTTAATAGAGGAAGTTCCTCTCTAGGAGTTGATAAATCATAGTTCTGCACCCCCCCCCAAAATAAATAATTACAATAGAGCAAGAAATGGTAGGGTAAGAAATGTGCTAATCTCATCAGTAAACCAAGAAATCAAATATAAACCAATACCTTCATATGTTCTACCAATTATAGAGACATAAACATGGAAGTAAGGCCACAGGGCTCCCAGGTGCCTGTTCTCAGGGCTTCCATGATGCTGTCATACCTAAAGGTTCGTTTTCCTTGAATAATCCAAGACAAGAGTAGAATTTTCAAGCAACCCAAAAGATAAATAAAGAAATTTCCAACCTTGGGTTTCCCTTTGGAGGGTGACAGAAAATGATTTGAGTCATCTCCCTTTGCTTGCTCTTTCCCAACCAGTATGCAGATGTAGCTCTCTGGTGTGATGGCAAGCACTTATAGCTTCCCTGAACATCACTTCTGATGTTAATTTAATGTACAAATACAAGGCCAACAGTAACCATCAGGTATAAGTTTAACATTCATGCTATACAAATAGCTAATCTCAAGAAAGGTATAAAAATGGGAAGATCTATCAATACAGGCTGGATAAATTTGAAATTGTTTACCCCCTACCCCAGTGTTTCTCAATCTGTGGGTCACGACCCCTTTGGGGATTGAACAACCCTTTCACAGGGATCACAGGGGTCACCTAAGACCATCAGAAAACACATATTTCCAATGATCTTAGGAACCGAGACACCACTCCTCTATCCATCTCCAGGAAGGTCCACTCACACGCAGATACGCCCACATACGAGTATTAAAGGGTTAAAGGGTCATGGCATTAGGAAGGTTGAGAATCACTGCTACTCCATGTTTCCTTTTTCTTACCTCCACTGGCTTTACATTACAGTGCTATAGTGAAAATAATGGTGGTTGTATTATTAGAGGATCCAGGTTCAAATGTTGACACAATTACTGTGTAACTTTGGGTAAATAATTTCACCTCTCTAAGTCTCTTGGGGGTTGGACCATTACAGGTACCGAAGAAATTGGCTGCCTGGAAATGGCATATGAAGAAAAGTTGCCTCTTCTCTCTGGGCTTCAGTTTCCTACTTTGTAAAATGAAACGTCATTTTTAAGGCTCCTTTCCTATGTTTTCCAAGTTGCCAGATCTTCTACATCTTTAGTTGTGAGAATCACCTGAGATCATGTATGATAAATTCCCATAAAAACTCGAAAATAAAGAGTAATTGTCAGGCATCTTGTTATCTTACTTTTAAAGTCTACTCAAATTGTATTCCAGTAGACAAAGGCCCCATATATACTTGAAAGGGTCCCCTTCTCAAACCATTTGGAAATACTACACATGGATTCTTGATCTACAGGTTATATGAAATCTCTAAATCACAGAAATTCATAACTGAAAGGGAACTCAGTGAACACCTAGTTGATTTGCATTATAAAAATAATCCCTTCTTCTTCTGAAAATTGCCTGTTCATATCCTTTGATCATTTATCAATTATGGAATGACTCCTATTTTCTATATATAGTATATTAAATATTATATATACATGTTATTAATTTGGCTCAGTTCCCTATATATTTTAGAAATGATGCCTTTATTAAAGAACCAATCTGTAAATTTTTCCCCCAGTTTACTGCTTTCCTTCTAATTTTGGGCTCCATTGGTTTTGTTTGTGTGAAACCTTTTAAATTTCACGTAATCAAAATTATCCATTTACTTCCAGTGATCCTCTCTAGCTCTTATTTGGTCATAAACTTTTCCCTTATCCATAGAGATCTGACAGGAAAGTATTTCCATGCTACTTTATTTACTTATATCACCCTTAATAACTAGACCATTTACCCATTTTGAACTTATTTTTACATACAGTGTAAAATGTTGGTCTATACCTAGTTTTTGCCAAACCACTTTCCAGTTTCCCCAGAAATTTTTGTCAAATAGTGAGAACTTTTTGAGAAAAGATTCGAGAAGTTGTAGAAATGCCAAATACAAAATCTAATATATTAAGGGATTTAAAAAAATTTGTTTCATATTTATTTGTTTCTCTTTTGCTGTTAACAGAGAAAAAAGACTGCCAGAAGTCATTCACAAATTAGTAATCTGTGTAGAGGCAAATACCAACTTATTAAAGTCCAACAAAAGGGCGTGAGTCCACTCCTACCCTAAATCATCACTAAAGGTCTACACATCTGGATTGAATAAATCAATAAAAAATAAACTAGATATGAACCAGCCCTCAATCAATGTGAAAGGATCACAGAGGCCTTGAGTCATGGAGAAAAGCAGGTGACACTACGAAAAAAATATTTTGTGATTGATTGGAGAGAGTCAGTTATGCCCCATGAGGTTATGTATGAAAAAGGAAGCTAGTCCAGGAATTTTTTCATTCTAGGGGAGTGCAGGAGCAAAGAGTTTCTTGTTTATCCCACCCTAACAAATCATGTTATCAGAAAGACTGGACTAATAGGCAAACAGAGGACACAACAAATGCTAATAGACCCAGATAGAGAGAGACAGACACAGAAAGAGAGAGAGAGACAGAGAGACAGCATCCCACTGGAGTAAGTAGCTTCAGGAAGAGGGACCCTATGCATCAGAGAATGACGCTAGCTACAGACCCAAGAAATGAAGTCCAAATACCAGAAGTTGTGAGTTACCTCTTTGTCACACACATCCCTTACATGCATGTGTTATTACCACAGTAGTCTTAGTTTAAGTCCAATCTTCTTTGGGAATCTATGTTTATTTGTGAGAAAGTGAGTTGCAGACAGTTTTTATACCAGCTGTTCTTAGCGTACATCCCATCTCAGTAAATTTTGTAATTCAGTAGTGCCTGGCTCTTTGTGATGCTGTTTGAGTTTTGTTGTTTTTTTCTTGGCAAAGATACTGGAGCAGTTTGCCATTTCCTTCTCCAGATCTTTTTATGGATGAGGAAACTGAGGCAAACAGGGTTAAGTGACTTGCCCAGAGTCACACAGGTAGTGTCTTAGGTTACAGATGAACTCATGAAGATGAGCCTTCCTGATTCCAGAACCAGTGCTCTAACCACTATACCACCTAGTTGCCCCAATCTCAGTAAATACTCTTTCTCAAAGCTAATTGAAGTCTGACTGACAAATGGTTAATGGGTGAAACAAATCTGTAGGTGCTCATGAGTGACATGGTTCTTCCCTGAATGACCCACACGGCCTGGTCACTTCATTTATTCACATCTCTGGTCATGCTTAATGCTGGACTTAATAAGCAGGCTCCCAACAACTATGTAATTACATAGTAATTACATACATAACAAATATATGGAAAAGGAGATCATGGATTATAACCATTTCATAGATTCAACCAATGTACATAAGTCACAATAATTTTTTAAAAAAACACTAAAGAAGGCTAAAACTCTGCCACAAACTATGATTTCCTAACCAACTAGAGAGATAATAGTTCAGGAGAAATAATGCATTGGAATATAAATGTACTCACTGAGTCTCATGGAGAAGGAGAGTGGGAGATTATAAGTAGTATTGCCTCATAAAACATTGAGAATCAGTGGAGGAAAAAACAAGTAGAAGGTAGAGCTTGGTAGGAGACTCAACCAAGCAAAGTTATCCTAATGACACTAAAAGATGAAACTAGAAGAGAATCATGGAATTGTTGACTGAAAACCAGAAAAGAGTTTCACTCTGATCTAGGCCAACATCCTTATTTTGCAGGTGAGAAAAGTGATACTCAAAAAGGTTTAATGCAGAGGTTCTCAACCTGCGAGTTTGTAAAGCCAATCAGCAGTAGATTCCTGAGAGAATGCTACTGTGAAGAGCTTTTAAGATTTGGATTACACAGTATTAGTGAACACTCTGTTTATTCCATACAAAATCAGATTCAGTACAATGTTCACAGTTTCAACAGTTCACAATATTATATACAA
>CM053600.1:72705466-72744866 GCA_028646575.1 Pseudocheirus occidentalis | reverse complement strand
TTGAAACTGTGAACATTGTACTGAATAAAGATTTGTAATGGAATAAAAAGAGTGTTCACTAATACTGTGTAATCCGAATCTTAAAAGCTCCTCACAGTAGCATTCTCTCAGAAATCTACTGCTGATTGGCTTTACATTTGGTAATTTCTCCTATATGGTGAGTACTAGGAATGGGGAGCCCTCAGGCTGCCAAAGGAGAGGTAAACTGTCTCAGTTTGAGGGAAAAAGAATAAGCTAACTCCAGATAAATAAGAGATTCCCTAAAAACTGAAAGGTCCTCCAGATGGTCCTGCTTGCAGATAACATTTTGTTGATTACCTTAAGTCCCAAAATATTTGGGTCTCCAAAAGAAATCCATAATGATCAAGTTTTCAGCTCACCTATCAACACGAGAAAAGTCAAATGATTAATGTGTATCCCTTGTTCTCACTTTGTTAGGCAATTGAAAGGAGAACCCACGCATCTCATTCAATAGTACCTCTATCTTGGACATGCTCTGCAAATGGACAGTAATCTGGGCCCAGAAACAAAGAGTAAGAGAATACACTATGTCTCTGGTGTACTCATCTGGACCACTGTAATAGCTTGCTGGTTGGTCTCATCTCTCTCCCTACTTGGATTTTATCCCCTACTAAATTGCCAAAGTAATCTTTCTATAGCACAGGTATGACCATACCACTCCATTCCTATTCAATACATTCCAGTGGTTCACTATCACCTCCAAGATTACATATAAAATCCTCTGAGTCCTTTTCTTTGTATCTCCTTGGGGCATAAACCTAGTATTGGTATTATTGGGTCAAAAGGTACATACAGTTTTAGGATCTTCTAGGCATAGTTCCCAATTGTTCTCCAGAATGGTTAGAATAGTTCACAACTCCACCAACAGTGCATTAGTGTACCTATTTTTCCACATTCCTTCCAACATTTATCCTTTCCCTTTTCTGACATCTCAGCCAATCAGATGGATATGAAGTGGTTCCCAAGAGTTCTTTTAACTCATATTTCCCTAATTCTTTGTGAGTTAGAAGATTATTTCATATGACTATTGACAGTTTTGATTTCTTCCTCAGAAAATTGCATATTCCTATCCCTTATTGGTTACTGATTGACAAAGGATCCATGATACAAAAAAAAGGTTAAGAACTTTTGTCTGAGGATTGCTATGTAGCCTTAAAGCACCACAAAAACAGACTCTGCTGAGTTTATACAATATACATCATTATTCCAGTTGTAGAGATAAGGATCATAGACCATAGATCAAGACCTAGGGGGAGGAGGTTTCCATGTATAGCCAAATCTTAGCTCACCTTCACAACATCTCTATAATACATCCCTTTTCTGCACTCATACAGTCACCACCCTAATTCAGTCTCTCCTCCCTGAACTATTTCAATAGTCTTCTGCTTGACCTTGCTGACTCAAGATTGCCCCCACTCCAATCTATCTTCCACTCTAACCCCAAAGTGATTTTTCTAAAAGCTTATTTCCTTTCTGTGTGCCAGGCGCTATCCTAAGTGCTTCACAATTATTGTCTCATTTACTCTTCATAACAACCCCTGGAAGCAGGTGCTATTATTATCCCTGTTTCGCAGATGAGTAAACTGAGGTGAACAAAGGTTAAGTGACTTCCCCGGGGTTACACAGTCAGTAAGTGTCTAAGACTTGATCTGAACTCATGGCTTGACTATAGGCCCAGGGTTCTATCTACTGTGTCTCTTAGCTTTCCCCTTGTCCCTTCCTACCTTTCCAGGCTTCTTATACCTCATGGCCCCTTGCATCCATTGTCTAAAATCCCTCCACCCTATCCCTCTTGCTAATCCCCACACATGACCTTCCATTTTCCGTTCCCATGACTTTTCACTAGCTGCCCCCTATGCTTTCCTTCCTCCTCACCTCCACTCATATCATACTTTCTGCAGGTGACCTCACCCAATTCCAATTGCTAGTGCCTTCCCTTCTGAAATTTCCTTCCATAACTTCTGTAGGTTTTTTATATGCAGCTAGTTATTTACATGTTTCCAAAATGAGAATGTGAGTTCCTTCAGCATAGAGACTTTGTGGCTTTCTTTGGACAATTAGCACTTAGCACTTTGGACAATTTCTGGGACATAGAACACTTCACCAATGCTTATTGATTGATTCTATAGGTCATTTCATTCACATTTCTCATTCTATAAAGAGCAAACTCAGGTTCAGAAACATTAAAAGATCTACCCAAGGTCACATATAACTGATAGCAAAAGTGGAATTTGAACTCAGGTTATTTCTGATTCCAAAGCCTCTATCCACTATTCCATACTGCCTGGAAGAGCCTTATTGTCCCCAGTATACTCAGTTTGTTTTGGTTGTTTTTTTTTAACATTCCTTTAAGCATTGGTAAAAACTCAAGAGAAATGCTCTGCAATTTGTGTTCCTTAGTATATAAAAAGGTCTTTTTCAATACCTTCACTACTTTCAACCTGAAAGGCACATTTATAGATATCATAAGTCAAAAGTGCCAGCCTCAGTGCTACATACATTTTATTTCCTTTATGTTCTTCTTTCAAATATCTATTAGACAGAATAATGAAAACATTCCCACAAAAATCTTCCTCAAATATTAGAATTCAGATAAATAAACATGAGCTACTGGGACAATGTTTATAGCCTTGTTGCTAAAATGGTGCGTTTTCTTGGCCTAACAATGCAAAAGTATCATCTCTGTTCCTTTAGCCTTCCATCATTTCTCTCACTACCGATTCCAACTAAACCAAAGACTAAAACTTTCAAAGGCATTATTGTCTAAGGGCAAAGAGTCCTGGACAAAGAGTCAGGTGGACACTTGGATTTGAATCCCAGCTGTGGAATTCACTAGCAATGTGACAGTAGCCAAGGCACCTCACCTCTATAAACTTCAGCTTCCTCTTATAAAAAAAATGGCATTAATATTTATAGGATACTTATAGATTTCTCTCAAAATCAAAGGTTCTTAACCCAGGATCCATTAACTTGGTTTCTTAAACATTTTGATAACTATTTCAATGTCATTGGTTTCCTTTGCAATCCTCTTTATTTTATGCATTCAAAAAATTATTCTGAGAAGGGGTCCATAGAATTCATCGACTGCTAAGAGGGTCCATGACACAAAACTGTTAGGAATTCCTGTTGTACAGCCTTAAAGCACTGTATAAATGCAAGCTATACCCACCACCCTTGTTTATAATATGTTCTGAGAGAGCAAAGATGTTCCAGTCGAAATTAACTATTCCTTTAGTCCATGCATTCCTTAGCATGGAGGAAATGACTGAAGACCCTGAGGAAAGTGAAACTTTTAAATATTCCATCTAGTCAGTCAACAGACATTTTTAGCACCATTTGTTATTGTTGTTATTCAATCATTTCAGCCCTGTCCAACTCTTCATGAAGCCATTTGGGTTTTCTCGGCAAAGATACTGAATTAGTTTTCCATTTCCTTCTCTAGCTCATTTTTCAGATGAAGAAACTGAGGCAAGCATGGTGAAGTGACTTGCCCAGGGTCACACAACTAGTAAGTATCTGAAGCCAGATTTGAACACAGGAACGTAAGTCTTGCTTACCCTATGCCCAGAACTCTATCCACTACACCAGCCTAGCTGCCCTTCTAGCAAAATACTAGTTATCAGAGGAGATACAGAAGATGGAGAGGCAATCCCTCCCCCAGAATTTAGTTTGTATTCTATTCTCATATTCTATACATGATCTGAGAGTCAAAAATGCTTGACTTCTTTGTGGAAGTCATTGGGTTGATGGCACTCTGACAATCAATCAAAAAGCTGTATCTGGTGATATAAGAACAAAAATGAAAAAAAAAAAGGTCCCTGCCCTCAAGAGGCCTACATTCTACAAACAACTACATTTGAGGCCCTTAAACTGGCTAGCGCATTTATCATTTCAGCCTTTAATGAATATGCTCTTTAGAATTAGGGAGCAGGAATAGCAAATATGACAAACCAAGTAGGCATGTCCTAACTCTGGAATCTGAATCTGTTCAAGCCTCACATTAGAGTTAATGAGTCAATAGAGAATGATGGGTCATTAAACACCATTTAACTAGAGACCCTAAGATTGAGGGGGAGATGACATAGCAGAGATGTTGGTTTAAAAAAAAGTCATTTCTTTTTTAATTTCTAATTTACATGTAGAAAGAAAAGCTATCAATTCACAGTGGTGGAACTAATGTGCAGAATTTCTATGGCTAAAGGTGAAGATGATCACAAGGAAATATGGCCACAGAAACCTTCTGAGAAGTTCAAATACAGAGGGAGACAGATGCTACCTTCCAGTCCAAGACACACTCAGGCTTAAACTGTTACCTGTCCTAACACTGATTGTTCTGACAACCCGATGCAATGTGGCCCAGAGAAGTTTTGGAAGCACCAATAGAGCTGAGACTTCAACCTTCCAAAAAGATACAGCTGTATATCCAAAAGATACAGGTTCAGACTGCTATCCTTAAACCAGGATAATTATGTCTTGGCATCAAGCCCTTCTCTCTGGATAAGCTAGTGATCTCTTCTCCATCTGTGATAAATGGGTACACAAGTCTACATTGGCATGTAGTCTAGTGCCATAAGGCCTCCCAGAACAACCAAATTAAGAATGCAGTTTACATAAATTAAAATCAGGTTCTGGCCTTTTCTTTCCCCTGAATGCTGGCTGATAACAAAGGGCAAGTAAGAACTGTGCTTACCCTCTCCAAAGATTCCAGACTACTGAGCTACTAAAAATGCAGAGAGGAATGTGTAAGTCGGACCAGACTGAGAGGCAAAAGAAAAGTGGGACAAGCCACAATCATTAGTGCTCTGGTAAGATTTCACTACAGACCAACGTGAAATGTAAGGGGCCTTGAAGATTATCTACTTTCATTTTACAGATAAGGAAACTGAGGCCCAAACACTTTTTTCTTCCTTTTTTAACTTGATTTTATATTATTCTACTTTGCAATGACTATATTCCATCCTCACTGGACTATTACCTGTTGCCAAATCTCATCATACTTTCAGAATCAATCCCAAAAGCCATCATCCTGAATTGGACCCTCTCAAATCCACTTTTCAGACTCCTTTTCCTTCAAGGTGAAGGTTCTGTCTCCTCCAAGATTTTCCTGTCTCATCCTTGTATCCAGCTTAAAGTGTTTTCTCTTCTTCCTTTTGTGCCCTCCAAAGTTTTCCTAGAACACTTTAAATCTCTCTTCCATCCTGATGATATTCTACTTTGTATCATATTATCTCTATATATTTTGTAACTCCATTGTTGCTGCTCAGTTGTTCAGTCATACCCGACTCTTTGTCGCCCCATTTGGGGTTTTCTTGGCAAAGACACTAAAGTAGTTTGTCATTTCCTTCTCCAACTTATTTTACAGATGAGGAGACTGAGGCAAACAGTGTGACAGGGTGAAGTGACTTGCCCAGGGCCACACAAGTAGTATCTGAAGATGAATTCCTGATTCCAAATCCAGCGCTCTATTCACTGCAACACAAGACTCTTTTGTATCCCCTACTCCCTTCTATACAAGGTCTTCTTCCTTGAAAGCAGGAACAATATAATTTTTAAAACTTTTATTTGCCCAGAAGCTAACAATGCTTTACACATAAAAGGCACTTAAAAATGTTCCCTGCATTGAACTTTAGCATTCTGCCCAAAGTCATATCTCTTTTGTCCTTATAACATTCTACTTTGTATTATATTATCTATATATTTCACATTCCCTCCTCTCACCTGTATAAGATCTTCCTCCTTGAGGGTGGGAATTACATAATCTTTAAAAACTTTTATTTGCTGGGCGGTGGCGCAGTGAATAGAGCACTGGCCCTAGAGTCAGGAGAACCTGAGTTCAAATCCAGCCTCAGATACTTAACACAAAAACTAGCCGTGTGACCTTGGGCAAGTCACTTAACCCCAACTGCCCTCCAAAAAGCAAAACAAAAAAAAACTTTTATTTGCCTAAAAACAATGCCGTCCTTATACATAGTAGGTGTTTAATAAATGCTTTCTGAATTAACCTTTATCATCCTATCCAAAGTCACACATTCAGCTTGGAAAAATAGCAGCATCAGAATCTAATCTAATGTTGGTATCTACAGTATTTGCTTAGGAAATATTTTACCCTAGTTCAGACTGACTGACTTAATTCATAGAATGGCTCTCTCTATTTACTTAAATAGGGCTAATGATAACATCTTGTTTCACTAACTTACATATATGGATTTTCCTTATTCCACCAGCTTAGTCCTTTATCAAATATTAAGCTGAACAGATTCCATCTCAAAGACAAGGTTTCACACAGCCCAGCAGGCCATAAATTTAATTTTCATTCTCTCATTTCATATTTGTTTCAACAGAAAACTGAAGCCTCAGGAACCTATAACTGCAGTAGTAGGTGAAAACCAATGGGTTTGCCTAAAGACTTAATACAGTATTTATCTTTCTTATAGTAGGCAAGGCCTGAAAAATCAGCTGGAGGAACTTGATATGTGTCTATTTTCCTGGAAAATGATTCTCCATATGGCCTGGTTTCAGTTTATATTTGCTTCTTAAATGTTTGATACTCCCCCTCAGACTCTTTGCATTTCTAGATTAAATTAGAATCCATTTTTTTAAGTTCATAAATAGTATATCCTCAGAACCTGATTACAGTAAAAGGGGAGAAAAAAACCACCACCACCACCAAAAAAAATACCTATCAAGATATTTACTAGATACATGTCCTTAAAAAAGGCAGCAAGGCAGAAAACTCAGTACAGAGGCAGGAACCCCCACATTCAGAGCCTGCTTCCTGACACATGGTATCTGTGCAACCCTGGGCAGGTCCCTTACCTCTTGGTGCTCCAAGCAACTAGGCTGAATCTCTAAATTTTAAAGCAGTGATTGATCCATACTGAGAGAGGGAGTGTGTCTCCTTAAGATTAAGTTCCCTATACCAAGAAAATCAGTGGTTCTAAAAAAAACAAATCAGCTTCAAGGAAATAATTTTCTCTACTAGACTAATAGTCAATTTAAAGAATATAAAGAAAAGTATTGTTTAAAATGAATCAAAAGCAACCTCTCTGGCATTACCCACCTCTACATTTATAAGGCTACACATGCACACACACACACACACACACACACACACACAAAACTTTTGCCTACTTACCAACAATTAGAGCAAGGCTAGATAACAGTGAATCCACTCTACTTGTAGCTTCCAACTACAAGCAAAAGTTCTAAGATTCAGACACTATCTCACCCTCTGATCACAATAATGGAGGGACAGAATCATGCCAACCACACTATGTAAAGAGTAGAAGGATTCATTTAAGCCATTGGGTATAGATACCCATCCTTTGAAATGACTATTTGAATCAGTTATTGCTCTATCAAAATCTCCCTTTTTCTAGGAAGGATAACAAGGATAAATAGGAAATAACTAAAAGAAGAAAAGAACTAGAATTAAGAGGGGTCATAGAAGACTTTCATATAATGTGTCAGGTATCAAAGATACCTCAAACCTAGCACATCTAAAACTAACCTCATCTTTCCCTCCTAACTTTTTTCCCCATATAACAACTAGAGGCATAAAAAATTTAGCAATTTTTGTGAAGAGATTCTTTTTTCCCAAAATGGTTAGAATACACAGTGCCTATCTTCCCACAGACCATCTAATACTGAATTTTCCCATCTTTCCCAGTGTAATAAGCATAGGTCTTTGATTTTACAGGTATAGGGAACTCCCAGGCTAGGAAAGTCTCTCAACACATTCTCTGCCACATACAGCCTTGCAGAATTGCCTAGAGCACTCAAAATTTAAGTGGGTCCCCTTACCCAGCATGTGTCAGAAGCAGACTTGAACTCGTCTTCCCAGCTTCAAGACTTGTTCCCCATCCACTGTGCAAGACTGCCTCTTTTGCCAATGTGATTGTAATAAAATGCTACCTTTACCAAATGCAGTCTCTTCAATTGGCATCTTTCTGACTTTTAGCAATGCATACTCTCTTAGGCGCCAAAGGAAGGTCATAAGATTCAGGAAGAAGTCATTCAAAACAGATTATTTCTCTTCCTTACCACTGATACAGAGAGACAGGTTGTCATGGAAATTCTTCTCCCCAAGACATTCAAAAATAAAACAGCTATCTCTCTGCCTCCCACCAACTAAGTACTAGCTATAAACCACCCATTCTTCTCCACAGGTGGCTTGGGTTAGGTTAGAGAGGTCCTGGAGTGACAGGTATAATTCACCCCTTTATGTTTTGACCTACTAAGTAGCTAAGAGCACTTTCAAAACATTACTTTTCCTTGGGTGTATTTCTTTTCTACGCCACTGGCCAAAACCAGACCTTTACTTTGTATTCAGACTGATATTCACCAACAGTCGTACCTTCCTTTTAACCCTTTTGCCTCATCTAATTTTTAAAGTCAAATATGAAAGTTTAGGTTCAAAATCTCCTCATCAGAGCAGGTGGATTTTTCCTCATTGGAAAACATTTACTTCTCACACATTTATGGACAAAATGAATCCTTAGTCAGTTGATTTGTGCTGGAGAGAGGTAAATTGCTACTATGGAAACAATTCACTGAAGCAATGACTTAAAGTGGAAAGATTCCGAGGCACCAAAAAAAAAAACAAAAAACAAAACCACAAAAAACTTATTTTATTGTTATCTCATAAGAACAAGCTCAATATGTCAAACAATTTTATGATGCCTGAAAGAGATTTTTGCCCTCTTCCATCATTTTAATCAATTCAATTCAATAAACATTTATGAGGTGCCTACTATGTGCTGGGCACTGTGCTAAGCTCTGGGGATACAAAAAGGGGTAAAAGTCAGTCCCTGCCTTCAAGGAGCTTACAATCTAATGTGGGCAACAACATACAAATATATATGTGTGTGTATGTATGTATGTATGTATCTGTATACATACATACATATATGTGTGTATATACACACACACATATATACATATATATATATATATATAGCAAGCTATATGAAGGATAAATAGGAAATAACTAAAAGAAGAAAAGAACTAGAATTAAGAGGGGTCATAGAAGACTTTCATATAATGTGTCAGTTTCCATCTTGAAATTTGCTCTCCATAGAAGAAGGGCAAGTTTATTTTCCTTTACAGCTTAATCTTAGTTCTCCATATGTATGTTGTTTTTATCCTTCCGTGCTACAGGATACAGTAAGCAAAAAACTAATTCTAATCAGAGGCATTTAAACACCCACACACTTCATATATTTCTCCTCTAACCCACTAGTATTCAAAGCTTATTCTGAAAGGCATGTAAAAATAAATCATAGAGGCAGACCACCACTCAGGTTTGTTTTTTGTTCCTTCACAAAGAATTCAGGAATTACTGTCTCCTGCCATTAAACCATCCCATGATAACCAATGGTCATCACACTGTTCCACTCAATCAGGAATCTTTCTCTAAGTATGATCAGAGCAATTGGAGGCACTCGGTCCTCTCCTGGCAAGGAGGTTCATCCTCAAGTTAGTGACTACTGAGACCTTTCTTTAAACCGTACCATATTTCTTCAATCACACCCCAGATTTAACTGTCTCTCAGACAAAGATTCTGATAAAACTGGAAATATTTCTGGGAATATTTCTCCTCTCTATATTTCTGGATTGTGTTAAAATGCCCTAAACAAACTAGCTGTTGAGTATCTCCACAATAGGTCTGCAGCATTTGGCTATGAGATTGTTTTCCCTGTTAGGATTTTTGCATGAGCTTGCCTAAGATATCACTGTGATAGCTGCTGACTCCAGGGTCAAACCACCCACAGAAACTAAATCTTTTCTCCCCTTCACCAGGCAGCCTCTCTATCAAAGCTCATCAAGAGATAAAGGAGAGGACATAGAAATGATGTATTTAGGTTTAATGGAATAGTATTGATAACAACAATCAAAATAATAATAATTGCAACTTTTGGCATTTATGTATTGCCTTACATACATAATTTCTAGTGATATTCACAACTACTGTGGGAGATAAGTTATATTGGTATGTAATGGTAAAAGGAATTTGAAGATCTTCCCTGCCCCTTAATAGGCTGAATTTAATCACATGGAGCCTGTGGTGGGAGGAGTTTGATGAAGGCTGGAGCAGAGCCCACAGGAAACTGGGAGTCAGAGCTAGAGAGATGGTGGGAGGAGAGGACTCAGTCAAGGAGACAGCTAGACTTGTGAATGTGTGTTTGTGGGAAGGCTGCAGGATGGTGTGGCTCCCTGCTGTGATATGTATATTAACTCCTTTGTTATTATGATGTATTTGACTTTTTGGTGTTGGGATTCAGTTTTCTGGCGTCTAAATAAATGTTTAATTCTTTCTTCTATATGGAGAGTCTGTTATATTTTGCAATTGAGAACTATGCCAGCATATTTGTAGTCAAAGTCAGTACTGTGAATATTGTGCTGGTGCTACATGATATAAGATAAATTATACTGGTAATCCTCACATATATGTGTGTGTGTGTGTGCATGTGTGTGTGTGTGTGTATATCTCTATCTATAAGTTGTTCAGTCATGTGTGACTCTTCACAGCCCCATTTATTTGGGGGTTTTCTTGGCAAAGATAATGGAGTGCCTTTCCATTTCCTTTTCCAGATCATTTTAGAGATGAGGAAACGAAGGCAAACAAGGATAAGTGACCTGCCCAGAGTCACACAGCTAGTAAGTATCTGATGCTAGATTTGAACTCAGCAACATGAGTCTTCCTGATTCCAAGCCCAGGGCTCTGTCCACTGCATCACCTAGCTGTGTATATAGATATATGGGATACACATACACACAAATATTGTGTATGTTGTATATATGTACATATATATATACACATACATTACATATTGTGTATGTACACATATGCATAGACACATATTATATTGGTATACTGGTATCTGATTTACGGTTGAGCCACAGAGAAGCTAAATAGTTTTGCCATAAGCCACCTGACTATTCAGAGGCAGAGTGAAGGTTGGAAGCCAGGTGCTCTGACTTAATTGAGGATCCTTTTCATTATACCACAGCTGGATCCAGCTTTCCCTTCATACCACTTACCTGTTCAACTGATAAGAGTAATTTGTAGGACCAAGGGCAAGTTCCATTTTGCCTGCTGAGATCCCCTCTCACTCTTCCAAAAATGTATCCCTATTTTATAGATGGGGAAATGAAGGCAGACAGAAATGAAGTATTTTTTTCCAGGATTCACACAACTTTAACAAGAGTCTGGAGACAGCTATGAACTTGTTTTCCTGACTCAAGGTTTGACACTTTCCACTGGACCACCTCACTGCCTCATTTAGTTGATAATGTTTTGATCTGAAGACAACTATCTGTATTAATAGACAAATGATGGGGGTTCTAGAACTCTCATAACTCTATAATCTTCAGCAAAAATTCATTTTGCCTCCATGTGTTTGTTTCCTGATCCATGAAACAAGGCTAATGAGTCTGACCCCTGTCACATATCAACTGAAGCATAAGTCTGGACGCAGGAAACAGTTCCATGCATGCCAGGAAACAAAAATAAAATAAAATTGTGGTGGCTGGGAGTAACACAACAGGATTTCCTCTCCTCTCTTCTCTTCTCCTCTCCTGTGACATTAAGGTCATCAATATTCTGAACTTTCCTAATGAGCACAGATCTGGTCAGTTTCTTTGTATACTGGGTGGGGTAGTTAATAGAGCCCTGGACCTGGAGTCAGGAAGATCTGAGTTCAAATGTAGCCTGAGATACTGGCTAAATGACCTTCGGCAAGTCAACCTCTTTCTGCCTCCGTGTCCTCATCTGTTAAATAGGAATAATAATAGTACCTGCCTTCTGGGGGTTGTTGTGAGGATTAGATGAGATAATTTTGGTCACATGCTTTGCCAAACTTTAAAATGCTATTATTGGGGTAGCTATGTGGTGACGTAAATAGAGCACTGGCCCTGAACTCAAGAGGACCTAAGTTCAAATCCAGCCTCAGACACTTGACACTTATCTAGCCATGTGACCTTGGGCAAGTCACTTAACCCCAATTGCCTTGCATTTCCCCCTTACCAAAAAAAACCCCTGCTTTTATTATTATAACACAAAGAGTTGAGCATCACTGCCCTCATTTGTAACTGAAACCCTCTTTTATGAGATCATTCTCCACCAAAAGCATTCAACATAAGACCAACGATCACAAGTGCAATCTTGTTCCCATAATGCACAGGCTCAAACAGAACTTTCATTTATTTTTTGATACACGAGAAAACATAACAAGGCCATTCAGTGCTTGAGGTGTGATCAGAGGAGTATAAGTGGGGATATGAAGAATGTGGGACTGTTTGAATAAATTATTTGGAATTGGAAAGTCTTAGTGGTATGTGGCGGGACAGAGAAAGAAGGAAGGTCCTTGAAGCTAGGTATCCAGAAGCTGAAGTCAAGGAGTTTGTCCTGACACCTGCCCACGGACCCAGCCTAGTTGTCCTTAGCTGAAGACAGTCTATCTACAAGCTTTGAGAAGCCTCTTGCAAATTAAGTTAAATTTTGGGGGTTATGAATTCCTTTAGGTTCCTGATGATCTATGGGCCCATTTCACAATAATGTTTTCAAATGTGTAAAATAAAATACACAGAATTTTAAAAAAACTAATTACATTCAAATACAGTCATTAAAAAAAATTTTTTTAAGTTCCTAGATCAAGATGGCACCAGCCCTGGCATCAGGAGGACCTGAGTTCAAATTTGGCCTCAGACACTTGACACACTAGCTAGCCATGTGACCTTGGGCAAGTCACTTAATTCCAATTGCCCTACCTTCCCCCCTCCAAAAAAATAATAAAGTTCCTAGATCCCTCATTAAGAACTTTGAGAAATACCTTTTATTTTTCTTTTGGTTAAGTATTAGAGTCCTACAAAGGACTTTCAGATAGATACCATTAATCTTTGAGTTCTTCTAAACCTGCAAATTTAATACTGCACATATTGTGGCATATTCTGCCAGGCCCAAGCTACTTGGCAGATATGAACACAGGGAGGAGAGCACAGCTGTTGTTATCCCTTTCCCATCCCCCTCCTTTCTACAGGGCTGTGGCCTCAGCCAGGAGTTTTAAAGAAAGTCACTGGATGGGCTAATTCAGGAAATTGAACTACAAGGTCCCCTCAGTATCCCTGCACTGCAGGCCTCCAAACCTTAAGCAGGATTCATTCTTTTCTTCACTTAAGAGACAAAGAACTGCCATAAGTAAGTAACCCCCAAAACAATACATGCAGCATCCAAAGGGCCCTCACTCACTGGTACACAACCAGGGAGAAGCTGACACTTCAGGGGTGATTGGATGACCCTTCTTCCCCCAATCCCAAACAGAAAATGAGAAAGGATAAAATAAAACAACTCATTTTGCCTTGAGCTCTTTAGGCTTACTTCAGAGAAAGCAAGAAAAAAAAACCACAACCATTTCATGCCAACTGTCAAGACAAAATCTTTCTCTCCTATTCACTCTCTTGAAGGAAGGAGAATGTGAGTGTATTCTGAGCTGGCCAGAAAAGCAGTGAGGCTTTATGTATGGACAGAAAGACCTTGGTTCAAGTGTGGCTTCTGAAACATCCTTGTTGGGTGATTCTGGACAAGTCAATAAATCTCTCAGTGCCCCAGGCAACTTGAAAATTACAATGTACAGAGTAGATGCTGATGTGCTCTGGTAGCGTAGGTTTCTTCACTGAGAATTCTCCACACCAAAGGAAAAAAACATATCTAGACTAAAAAACAAAACAAATAAAAACTTATTTAGTAGTTCACGTTCAGTATTCCAGGATCTTAGTATTTTATAAAATTCATTAATCTTCATTTTGCCTATGGATAAAACTAAGGCATAGAAGAAGGTAAATACCCAATAAAACAAGCCAGGGACAAATTCTTGGCCACAGTTGCCTGATCTCCACTGTCAGAATGCACCAAGACCACTAGCCTTTACCTTACCAACAATACACTACCTACCCCCCCCACCCCCACTACCACCATCCAAAAGAGATGATCCTAGAGAGGGGAGATAGAAGAAAGATTAAGTAGCTCTGAAAATATTTGTACCCCAGCTTCAATTCCATATACAATGCTCTATTATCTGCACTAACAAAGAGGGGAGGGGCAACAGAAAATTCCTAATATATCATTCCCAAATCGCTAATGTTTGCCCTGTGAATGTAATGTATGATTTATTTTGGCAGTGAACTTACCTGCCTACTTTTATTTTGTTTAGACTAATGTTAAAATTAGCCTCTGTAGCTTAGACTCCTATCAGCTGTTGGTCAGGGAAGTAGCCCTCCTTCCTTTGATAAGTGGAAAAGGGAAGGCAGCCAGGAAGTAAAACACTCTTGTAGATAAACCCAAAGTGCAAAGCCTGTGCTCAGATAATTGAATTTACTGTACATGCTTAAAAAAAAAAACATTCTGAGGCGCTGTACACATGCAAAAATAGATCGTATATAGTCCATGCTTTTTTTTTTTTTAAGAAACAAAAACATCTCGCATCAAGGCAAAAATCTGTGAATGCCAGTGTTAACATGCTTGATAACTACATTAACCTTTTCCCTTGGGAGTTATTTTTTATTGTAACACACTTGTCAAAATGTCATAGTATTAGTTCGCCTCTCCCACATCCACCCACCAATACTGCTCAACTGTAAAAGAAAGAGCAATAATTACGCGAGGAAAACAGCCACAGGAAGAAGAGACAAATAAGCTGTCCAGCCCTGACAATTTAATCAGTGAATTTCCAAGCAAGTCTTCTACACAGAAGCCCCCTGCAAGAAAAAGAGGTAGAACCATACAGAGGTTTGTCAACAGCTTTCCATGGCCTCTTCTAAGACAGTGATGACAAATAGTTACATTCCAGAACCAACTCCAATAGCTGACATTCAGGAACCTTGAGGATTAATTATACCTAATGAAGCCTACTTTCACCTTGCAGTTAAACCCAACTCCCCAGTACAAATAGCTTTGACCTTTCTTTGCCTTCCACACTCTGGAATGACTTTGCCTAGGCTGGAGTGAAGGCTAGCCTTCCTTCTCTCCCTTTCCCCCCAGAAAGAGTCCTGCCAGTCAGCTAATTCAAAGGGGATCTCATCTGAAAATGAGTAAAAAAATAAATAAAATGGGAAAGGGCCAAGGGTGATGCAGATAAGATGGGAACCCACTTTTCCAAACATATTTAAGGAGGTAACGCCTGACAGGACACAGACTAATAGAATGGGCTGCTGACAACACAATTTATTGCAACTGCACATTAATGAGACAATAAAAACCTTTGGGGAATCGGCATGCACAGTGTAACACCTGCAACAAAAGCATATTACTGGCCGCTATAAAGGCTGCTGATTGAATTTCTAGCAGCATTATATGGAAGCGTCAGTGTGTTTGCCAAACAGTGCAAGTATGTATTCAGCAACATGGAAATTTAACCATTAGATATCCTATGTGTACATTAGAAAGCAACCACAGTTACAGATCAGATATAAACCAACAGATGGATGGATCCAGGCACACCATTTCTCCAGAAAATGGTCTCATTAAATATCAACATGTTTACTAGAAAAAGGAGACTACAAATTGCCTCCCCTCCTCCACCACTCCTATAACCCATCTCTCACTCAGTTCAAATCAACACCACTGATGCTATCATGAGCTAGATGGTACTGTGGATAGAGCACCAGCCCTGGAACATCTGAGTTCAAATCCAGCCTTAGATGCTTCCTAGTTGTGTGACCCTGGGCAAGTCACTTAGCCTGTTTGCCTCAGTTTCCTCATCTGTAAAAGAGCTAGAGAAGGAAATGACAAACCATTCCAGTATCTCTGTCAAGAAAATCCTAAATGGGGTTACAAAGAATTGGACATAACTGAACAACAAATGTCTTATTATTTTTGGTATATTGTTATGTATACAACACTGAGTTACATATCAACAGGAATGTAAAGTATGAGGGACACAGAATGGATTTGGAGACAAAGGCCATGGATCCAAATTCCAGCCCTGTTCCTAAGGCTGGGACCTCAGGCAAATCACTTGACATCTCTAGGACTCAGGTTTCCTTAACAATAAAATGAGGTGAGACTTGAGCTCTGAATTCCCTTTTACCTCTAAATCTGTGACCCTAACCTAAGCACCAAGGTAGGAAGGCACAAGGTATGTTTGAGGAAGAATAGTAAGTGGAGTCATCTGGCCAGAGAAAAGGGAGATAATAGAGTATGAGAGAAGCTTAGAAAAGAAAGATTAAGACCAGAGTCTACACACAAATGGAGCAACAACAGGTTTTCATTTCCCCAGTGGCCATGTGAGTTGTGGTGAGCAAGTTAGGCACCTAGTGAGGTACAGTGCCCGTTGCAGGTTGGCACTCTCGATCAGGCAGGGTGGTTTGTGGTGGTAAGAGTGAGGGCTATAGTGTCCCAGAACCTCAGAGCTGGAAGGGACCTTTGAGGTAACTTAGCCCAACTATACACAAACAGGGATTCTCTAGAACGTTCCTGGCAAGTGGACAATCTGTGTTATTGCCATCTTCTGAGGAGGGCCAGCACCCTCTTGAGGTTACCTAGTCTACTTTTGAGATAACTAATTGTTAGGCAGTTATTTTGAGGCTTAATAAATTTGCCTAGCATCCATCTGTTGGATTACATCTGATCTGTAACTGTGGTTGCTTTCTAATGTACACATAGGATATCTAATGGTTAGATTTCCATGTTGCTGAATACATACTTGCACTGTTTGGCAAACACACTGACGCTTCCATATAATGCTGCTAGAAATTCAATCAGCAGCCTTTATAGCGGCCAGTAATATGCTTTTGTTGCAGGTGTTACACTGTGCATGCCGATTCCCCAAAGGTTTTTATTGTCTCATGTAGACAATACATGCTCAAGCAAGGAACGTTTATGAAGAGCCTACTACGTTCTGAGCACTTTGTGCAGGAGTCCTGGGAGCATTGAGATAAAAATGACACAAGTCCAGAGGAATATCCAATAGACTACATCTCTCTAAGGCCCTTTTCATCTCTAAATACAAGGATATCATTATAAAGTGTTTTCCTCTTGAACGAAAGCTATCTGTGAAAGGGTGTTTGGGAATCCCCTTTGGTTGTTGTTCAGCTGTGTGGTATTGGACTCTCTGGGACCCTGTTTGGGGTTTTCTTGGAAAAGATACTGGAGTGGTTTGTCATTTTCTCCTCCAGCTTATGTTACAGATGAGGAACTGAGGCAAACAGGGAGAAGTGACTTGCCCAGGGTCACACAGCTAGTAAGTGTCTGAAGCCAGATGTCTTCCTGACTCCAGACCATGCACTCTAGCCTCTGTGCCTTGAGATGCCCTAGGAGTCTGAAAGAATAAACTTGCCCCTAAACACCAGGGAGGAAGTGATCTAAGCCAAAATACTTTTGACTCAGTGGCAAATGTTATAGGTTTCTTCCCCTTTCCAACTCAGTTAAATCTAATTTGGTGTTCTCCTGATCTTGGAGGATGGTGTTGCTCCAATATCCCCACCTAGGCCATCCTTCCCCTATGCAACGTTTTTCTTGTCTAGACTTGTCACTTTATTAGGACCTATGACCTTTGACCTGGGGCAAAGAAGCTCATCAGCCCTTGGCCAATGTGGGTTTGCCAGTGTTCTGCCAATAATCCTTTTAGAGCATTGCATCTCAGTCAACAAGTATTTGGAATTTGGAATTGATTCTATGGATGATGGGGGGGGGGCATTGAAGGTTCTAAGTAATACAAAGCATAATCAATGACTTATTTTAGAAAGACTAATAAGAGGGTGGTTGAAGTCCTCCACAAAATTCCTCTTCTGATTCCTCAGAGTGGTAGAGAGGTGACCCTGGTTTTTCAAAAACTATGCCGATAGAGTACAAATTCTGATAGGTCTTAGTAAGTTAGAAAAGCTTTGAGTGCGGGCCTGGTGACTGATTACAGGCCTTTCATCTGAGGATCAGTAAAGCTAAGTTGGGAGATGTAAAGAATTTTTCAGCACAAGTGACTCTAAGACCATCCATTAAATTGTAGAAAGGTCACTGTCTCCATCAGTGTAGGAGGCATTCACATCAATGGAATCACAAATGATGAAACTAGAAGGTGGCCAAGTAAAGGATAAAGTTGGGGAGACAAAGGACTGGAAACATAAATAACAGTTAGAAAATTATTGAAAGAGTCCAAGTCTGGGTTGATGAAAGTCTGGAGGAGGAAAGTAACACTTTCTGGAAAGTTCCAATTATGTTTCACATGCCTTCCTCCTCTACCACGACCTACTTCAGAATCCCCTTTTCAACCTTGCCTATTTCTACAGTTTAGGACCATAAATCATGATCAACTTAACTCTGGCATTGTTCCTGGATAGGGTGTGTCAATCCACTTCCCTATGTCTCTACTCACTGCCTCAGGAACTTTCAGGATCCAAGTATCCTTCTGTTGCCACCACTCTCCTCTGTATGTTGTTGTCCCTCATTAAAATGCAAGATCCTGGATGGCAGTAGAACTGTCTTTGCTTTTGTATTTGTGTCCCCCAGTGCTCACCAAAGCTCTTGGCACATAATGAGCATTGAACTTTTTTCATTCATTCATTCACCAGTTTCTTTAGGTTTATGTTGCTTTAGTCAGGAAAGCTATTTCCCACACTTTTTGGATAAGGTAATCATGCTACTTGTGCTCAACTTGTCCCTCACAGATGCTCAGAAAGCCTATTTTTATAACATTCTATGGAATTATAATTGATACCCTATTCTATCCCCAAATAACTATTCCAAATCTTCTCCCTTTTCCTTCCTATTTCCCACATTCTTCTTTATTATCAACATCTTCAGTTCATGTTTCTTCAACCTTACTGAGATCAAGACTTCTTGAAGAAGAACAAGACTTGTTCATGAGACTTCTCAGCTCTCTACCTCCACTCAGCAAAATTTTACATCCTCTCAATTCAGTCTTTCCTTTATCTTTTTCCTAAGAGGCAATCCTACTCCTTTCTAATAACAATAGCTAGCATTTACATACTTGCTATGTGCCAGACGCTGTGCTAAGCATTTAGGAATTATTATTTCATTTGATCCTTACAACAATCCTGAGAGGTAGATACTATTATTATACCCTCTTTATATATGAGTAAATTGAGGCAAACATACAGGAAGTATCTGAAGTTAGATTTGAACTCAGGTCTTCCTGACTCCAGGCCCAGCACTCTATCCACTGTACCACCAACCTGCCTAAAGTAACCCTTCTATTTCTCTGACCCCATTCCTATTTCCTCCAGAACTATGGACCATCCGTCATTCTGCTTTCTCAAACATTTTTTTACAAATTCTTAAATATTACCTCACAGGAGATAATTTCATGAAATAGTACAGTGCCTGGCTTGGCAGCATTGAGTAAATATCTCAAGAGACTATCCTCGGGGTGGCTAGGTGGCACAGTGAATAGAGCACTGGCCCTGGAGTCAGGAGTACCTGAGTTCAAATCCGGCCTCAGACACTTAACGCACACACACACACACACACACACACACACACACACACACAAAACCTAGCTATGTGACCTTGGGCAAGTCACTTAACCCCAACTGCCCTACAAAAAAAAAAGAGACTATCCTCTTCTTCTTCTTCACCTCTACTGTTCCATATGTCTATAAAAATAGTCAAGTATCTATAATCCTAAAAGACTTTTTTAATATTCCCTTTACCCTATTGTCCCAATGAACTATTTTTCCCATTTCTCTCCTTGTTTCTGCCACTCGATTTCTAGCTGCCTCCACTCTCTCTAATCATTCTCCTCAAGCTCTTGAAATTTAGCGTTCAAGCCTATTACTCTTTAGAAGTCGTTGTCCCAAAACGTCACTAATGATGTCTTTTATAGACAAATCTAATGAATGGTCCTCATCTTCCTTCAGCATTCATGAAAACTTTCTCCTCCCTTGACTTTTCTGAATACACATGCCTTTCTCTTCATACCTTCCATTGCTTCTTTCTTTGATTCTTGTTCTCCACTCTTTAAGGTGTCTGCTCCCCTAAGACTCTGTCTTCATCCTTTCTCTTCTCTCTCTGGAATGTCTCCTTTGATAATCTCATCCACTTCCATAACTGGAGTTATGGGGTGATATCTTTTTGGGAATGGCATCTAATCTACATTTCTGCCCAACCATCTCTTGGACTCCAGTATACATGTCTAACTGTATAATATGGACACCTAAGATTCAAAATATTGAAAAGACCAACGTATTCTGAAAACTACTTTTGGTTTATGGCGCTACTAAATACCCAGTCTTCCATTTTCAAAACCTTGTTGCTATCTCTTCTTCTGAGAGAAATGGAAATAATTAGTTACTAGATCCTACCCCTTCTACCTCCACGATTTCTTATATTCATATAATGGCAAGGTCTTAGCGTTGGAAGGTACACCATATACCTTTCACCCCCATCCTAATCATGAATCTCATCTACAGTACCCCCCAAAAGTGACTACCCAGTCTCTGTTTAAAGAGTCATCCTTTGTATTCCCATTGTAACTACCAATGTATATCTCCCATTATAACCGACTTGGACTGGAATTATCTCCAGTTCTTTACCATTCCAATTATGGGATCAGAGATTTAGAGGCAGAAGGGACCAGAGCACTGGATTTGGGGTCAGCGGGTTTCATTTTGTATTCTAGTTCAAATGCTTCTTATCAGGATGACCTTGGAATATGAAGCCACTTCATATGCTTTTGGCCCTCGGTTTACTCATCTGAAAAATCTTAAGATCAGACTAAATGGTCTTTAAGGTCCCTCCCTGCTCCAAATCTATGGGGCAATATGATTCTTCTACATTTTAATTTATTTTCAATTATCAAAGACTTGGCTTTTTTCTTTTCTCTCCCATCTTAATACTCCCTCAGACTCAAGGCTGGGAGGATAGAAGAGAAGAATACAAAACCTTGGATGAAAAAATAAATAATAGATAAGCATAGTCAAGCAAAACAAATTCCCACATTGGCCTCCTCCCAAAATGTGTGAAACGTTAGTCAATTACTCCTCCATCTGGAGGTGGGCAGCAACTCTTCACTAATCTTCTGTGTCTTCTGGTTATGAATGATGATAGTATTGATCAGATTTCTTGTTTTTTCAGAATTGTTCATTTTTATAATGCTGACAGCTAGGTAGCATGTGGAGAGAGCCCTAGAACTGGAGTCAAGAAGACCTGAGTTTAAATCCAGCCGCAGACTCTTCCAAGCTGTATGACCCTAACTGCTGACTGTCTTGTTTTTCCCATCTGTAAAGTGAGTGTAAGAACAGCACCTACCTCCCAGGTTTGTTGTAAGGATTAAATAACATAATAATTGTGAAGCGTTTAGTACAGTGTCTGGCACATACTAAGACATATATAAAAGGTATCAGTAGCAGTATAAATTTTTCTAGTTCTTTTTTCATTTTACATAAATTTATACACACTTTCCCAGCTTCCCCTAAAACTTTCTTCATTTTGATTATTTCTTAATCAAATAATATTTATAATCCCCTGGTACCTAACAGTGATTTTTACTAAGAAGTAACTTAATGAATGGTTCTTATACCTGCATGTTGGTATTTGTAGCACTTAGCTCAGGAGTGTGAACACCATCAACGTTTAATAAATGTTGTTAAATACTAAAGAACCAAGTTTAGAGCAATATTTCAAGTAAAGATGGGGAAATAGGTCACAAATGAGAATTGTCTCTTCTTAAGGGTGCCAGAGGGTACGATAGTGAACTTTCCAAGAGGTTTTCAGAATGACAATGCAGTTGATTTTCTGTATTTTTATGTAGTTTTCCAAAGGTCAGCAGCCTTATAAATGGATTGCTGCTCATATAAAGCTAGACCTCAGAACTGCTCTGGATACTGATGACCCCTAAATACAGCACACCAAATAAGCAGCTCTTACCGGTAACCAAACTTTGACCTTGGTTTTGAAACAGCTGGCAGGGTCATGTGTAAAACAAGCTTAATAATCTATTTACATGACTGTGCTCTCATTAATAATTGCAATGGAGTTTAAAGGATGTTAATCTTACCCTAGGTCCCTTCTACAAATGCTGGCATGTTTTTTCTTTTACTTTTTTTAACACAGGTTGTTTTTTTTTCTGTGAACTGTGCAAAACAGAGGAGTTCTTACATTCCCACTTTAAGACTGCAGGGATAGAATGGTTAGATTTGAACAATGAGGACAGGGCTCCAGCTATATATTCAAGCTGGTCAGAAGAGATTTCTTTAGTTGTGAAGGTATAAATTTGAGTATGAAAAGTCATGGTGTCATTCAGTATGATTAACTCAGATTTTTCTCTGATAATGGAATGAAAAGCAGCTCTGAAACCAGCTTTACACAGATTTACATCAAAATGTTTAATACAGATACAAAGACATGTCTCTGATCCTTTATATGATACTGATTAGTTTTTGAAAGATACATTCATATCATTTAAGCTTTTTATCATACAACACTTGACAAGCAGTACGGGACAGATTGCCTTGAGTGGAATTTTTACAATTAGAATTCTCTACAATAATGAAATCACAAGTGCAAATCAAAAACAAAAAAGAAAAGCCATAACAGATACTGAAGAGAGTAGCTCTAAAGAACTTGGAACTTGAATAATAAAGGTTATGCTACAAAAGGAGAGAATCAAATTAAGTTTCAGTCATAATCAAATTTCAAAGCAATAGCCAAGGGGGAAGAATTTTTAACTAAACAAGCAATAAAGGTGATCACAAAAAGATAAAATATGTAAATTTCATTACTTAAAATTAATCATGCTTTTTGCATGAACAAAATCAATGCAATTAGAATAAAGACAAAAGGAGTCAATTGGGGAAAAAATCTTTGTACAAATTATCTCTAAAGGGTCTGATACCCAAGACACATACATATATACCATATACATATATATATATACATATATATATAATTTATATGTGTGTAGGTATACATATTATGTATGTGTGTGGAGACAGACTCTTTTCTTAATGTCCCCTAAAGAATATGAATTTGGCATTGATGCCTGAATTAATTGCAGATGTTCTAGACTAGGTGATTTTAAAATATTATTAAATGTAGCTTGTCACTATGGTATAAGGCGGCTACAATTTCGACAAAAAGTCTTCATCGTAAGAATACAGATAAACTAGGTCCTCCCTAACTCTCTAGTCTCATACCCCATGCCATTCAACTTGCTCTGCTCCAGTAAGGCCAATCAACCAACTTCTTCCTCCCCACATGGCCTTGCTGATATGCATGTTTCTTTCTTTCTTTTTCTTTTTTTCTTTCTTTTTTCTTTTTTCTTTCTTTCCTTCCTTCTTTCCTTCTTTCCTTCTTTTCCTTCCTTCCTTCCTTTTCTTTCCTTCCTACCTTCTTTTTTCATTCATTCTTTCTTCTTTCCTTCCTTTTTTCCTTCCTTTGAAATAGTATTTTATATTTTCCACATACATGGAAAGATAATTATCAATATTTGTGTTTTATAAAATTTTGAGTTTCAAATTTTTTCTCCCTCTCTCCCATCACTCCCCCCCCCAAAAGATGACAAGCAATCGAATATAGGTTATACGTGTCCAATCATGTAAACATATTTCCCCTTTAGTCATGTTGTAAAAGGAGAAAAACAAAAGGGGAAAGCTACAAAAAAAAAAGGGACAGAAAATAGTATGCTTTGATCTGCATCCAGACTCCATAGATCTTTCTCTGGATGTAGATAGCATTTTACCTCATGAATCTTTTGGAATGTCTTAGATCATTGCATTGCTGAGAACAGTTAAGTCAGTCATAACTGATCACTGCACAATGTTGTTGTTACTGTGTACGATGTTGTCTTGGTTCTGCTCATTTCACTCACTATCAGTTGATGGAAGCCTTTCCAGGTTTTTCCGAAATCTACCTGTTCATCATTTCTTACAGCATAATAGTGTTCCATCACATTTCCATACTACAACTTGTGTAGCCATTCCCTAGTTGATGGAAATCTCCTCGATTTCTGGGGGTTTTTTTGCCACTATATAAAGAGTTGTTGCTATAAATATTTTTCTAGACTTAGGTCCTTTTCCCATTTTTATGATCTCTTTGGGATACAGCCCTAGAAGTGGTATTGCTGGGTCAAAGGGTATGCACAGTTTGATTGCTCTTTGGGCATAGTTCCAAATGGCTTTCCAGAGTGATTGGATCAGATCAACTCTACCAAAAATGCATTAGGGTCTCAATTTCCCTACATCTCATTCAACATTTATCATTTTCTTTTTCTCTCGTATTAGCTAGTTTGATAGGTGTGAAGTGGTACCTCAGAGTTGTTAAATTTGCATTTCTCCATTCAATAGTGATAAAGAGCATTTTTCATATAGTTATTAGATAGCTTTAATTTTATCTGAAAACTGCCTCTTCATATCCTTTGACCATGTATCAATTGAAGAATGACTTATATTCTTATAAATTTGACTCAGTTCTCTACATATTTGAGAAATTAGACCTTTGTTAGAAACACTGGCTATAAAAAGTATTTCCCAACATTCTGCTTTCCTTCTAATCCTGGTTCCACAGGTTTTGTTTCCACAAAACCTTTTTAATTTAATGTAATAAAAAATTGTTAATTTTGCATTTCACAATGGTTTCTCTTGTTTACTCATGAATTCTTCCCTTCTCCATAGATATTACAGGTAAACTATTCCTTGCTCTCCTAATTTGCTCATGGTTACTACCCTTTATTTCTAAATCATGTGCCCATTGTGATCTTATCTTGGTATAAATTGTGAGATGTTGGTCTATGCCTACCTTCTGTCATACTATTTTCCATTATTCCCAGTCAAATAGTGAGTTCTTATCCCAGAAGCTGTAGTCTTTAGGTTTATCAAACAGTGGATTACTGTAGTCATTTATTACTGTGTAATGTGTAGCTAATATATTCCACTGATCCATCCCTCTATTTCTTGGTCAGTACAAATAATTTTGACAATTCCTAATATAATTTTGATCTGATATAGCCAGACTGCCTTCCTTTGTATTTCTTTATTAATTCCTCTTATATTCTTGACCTTCTGTTTGTCCAGACAAATTTTGTTATTGTTTTTCCTAGCTCTATAAAATAAATTTTGGTAGTTTGATGGGTATGGTGCTGAATAAGTAAATTAATTTAGTTAAAATTGTCATTTTTATTATATTAGCCCCGCCTACCAGTGATCAACAAATATTTTTCCAATTGTTAGAAACTGACTTTATTGCACGAAAAGTGTTTTGTAATTGTGTTCATATAGTTCCTGGATTTGTCTTGGCAATCAGACTCACAAATATTTAATATTATCTATAATTAGTTTAAATTGAATTTATCTCCTGCTGCTAGGTTTTATTGGCAATATATAGAAATGCTGATGATTTATATGGATTTATTTTCTATCCTGTGACTTTGCTAAGGTAAACTTGCTAAATATTTTGAGTGGTTTTTTAGTTGATTCTCTAAGCAATCCATCATATCATCTGCAGAGTAATAGTTTTATTTCCTCATTGCCTATTCTAATTCCTTAATTTTTTTTTCCTTCTCATTGCTAAAACTAAAATTTCTAGCACAATACTTAATAATAGTTGTGATAATGTACATCCTTGCTTCACCCGTGATCTTACAGGGAATGTTTCTAGCTTATCCCCATTATAGAAAATACTTGTTGATGGTTTTAGATAGATACTACTTATCCTTTTGAGGAAAACTCCATTGATTTCTATGCTCCCTTGTGTTTTTAATAGAAATAAGTGCTGTATTTCTTCAAAGGCTTTTTCTACATCTATTGAGACAATTATATGATTTCTGTGGGCTTTGTTATTGACATGGTCAATTTATGCTAATAGTTTTCCTAATACTGAACCAGCTCTGCATTCTTGGCATAAATCCCACCTGGCCATACTTGCGATAAATTGCTGTAATCTCTTTGTAATGTTTTACTTAAAATTTTTGCATCAATATTCATTAGGAAAGTTTGTCTATAGTTTTCTTTCTTTGTTTTGGCTTTTCCTGTTTTAGATATTAGAACCATATTTGTGTCATAAAAAGAATTTGGTATAGCTCCTTCTTCATCTATTTTTCCAAATAATTCATATAATATTGGAATTACTTGTTCTTTAAATGTCTAGGAGAATTCACTTGTAAAACCATCTAGCACTGGAAATTTTTTCTTGGGGAGTTCATTGATGGTGTGTCCAATTTCTTTTTCTAAAATGTAGTTAAGTATTTTATTTCCTCTTCTGTTATTCTGGGAAGTTTTTATTCTTTGTAAATGTCCATCCATTTCACTTAGATGGTCAGATTTAGTTGCATAGAATGGGGCAAAACAGTTTCTAATTATTGCTTTAATTTCCTCCTCTTTTTGTGGTGAATTTACCCGTTTCATTTTTGATACTGGCAATTTGGTTTTCTTTTTTTAATCAAATTAACCAAAGGTTGGGGTGGCTAGGTGGTGCAGTGAATAGAGCACCAGCCCTGGAGCCAGGAGGACCTGAGTTCAAATCTGACCTCGGAAACTTAACACTTACTATCCATGGGACCTTGGCCAAGTCACTGAACCCCAATTGCCCTGCCCTCCCCCATCCCCAAAAAAGCAAAAAAAAAAACTCAACCAAAGGTTTATCTATTTTATTGGATTTTTTTCATAAAACCAGCTCTTAGTTTTATTAATTCACTAGTTTGATTACTTTCAATTTTATTAATCTCTTCATTTTCAGAATTTCAAATTTGCTGTTAAATTGTTTTTTTTATTTGTTGCTTTTCTAGCTTTTCTAATTGTATACCCAATTCAATAATCTGCTTTGTGTCTATTTTATTCATGTAAGCATTTAGAGATATTTTGGTGTGCTGTCTCATTATTGTCATACTCTTTGATTAAATTATTGTTTCTATGATTTGTTCTTTGATCCACTCATTCTTTAGGATTAGATTATTTAGCTTCCAATAAATTTTTAATGTATCTTTCCATGGTCCTTTGTTACATGTAATTTTTATTGCATCATGATCTGAAACGGATTCATTTAATATTTCTGACTTTCTGCATTTGAATGTGAGGTTTTTTATGCTCTAATACATGGTTAATTTTTGTACAGGTGCCATATACTGCTGAGAAAAAGGTATATTTCTTTCTATCCCCATTACATTTTCTCCACTGGTCTATCATATCTAACTTCTAAAATTCTATTCACTTCAACTTCTTTCTTGTTTCTTTTGTGGTTAGATTTATTTAGTTCTGAGAGAAGGTTGAGGTCCCCCACTAGCATAGTTCTGTTCTCCATTTCTTCCTGTAACTCACTTAACTTCTCCTCTAAGAATTAAATGTTATACCACTTGGCGCCTATATTTTTAGTATTGCTATTACTTTTAGCAAGAAGTAGTTTCCTTCTTTATCTCTTTTATTTTTTTTTTATTTTTTGCTTTTTGGAGGGCAGTTGGGGTTAAGTGACTTGCCCAAGGTCACACGGCTAGTTTTTTTTTGTTAAGTGTCTGAGGCCGGATTTGAACTCAGGTACTCCTGACTCCAGGGCCGGTGCTCTATTCACTGTGCCACCTAGCCGCCCCTTATCTCTTTTAATTAGGTATATTTTTGCTTCTACTTGATCTAGGATCAGAATTATTACTCCTGCTTTTTATCACTTCAGCTAAAGTATAATATATTCTGCTCCAGTCTTGTAACTTTTTTGTGTGTCTGTCTGCTTCAAATGTGTTTTACTATTTTTTAATGTTGAGCTCTGCTCCTGGGGTACAGGTAGCACTGTCCCGAGCCTCTTGCACTGGGCTCCAGTGGCCTGGTCACTGGCCCTCTGCACCAGGGTCTCTGGAGTTGGTGTCTCACCCACTGTGCTAGAGTAGCCAAGGCTCATCACACCTTTTATGCCCTGGGTTCTGGGGCTGGCAGTTTGCCTACTGTGTTGGGACTGGAGCCTCACAACTGACTTTCTGAGCCAGAATCACAGGGCCTTAGCTACTGGCTGATATGTCCTGTGGCTAATGACCTCTCCGCTAGCCTTCCTGGACACTTCCTGCACTGGGCTCTGGTCTCCTTTTATCCAAGTGAGACAGATCTTTCCTGAACTCTAAGTTGTCTTGGGCTGGAAAAATGTTTTACTCCATCTTTTCATGGATTGTATCACTCCAGAAATCTTTTAGATGCTTGATTTAGTGTTGTTTCCAAGGGAAACTGGGGAGAGTTTAAGCAAATTCCTGTATTCTTTCTATCATGGCTCTGCCTAATGACACCTTTCCGACCTGCTCATCTCATTCTTCCCCTCAGAGAGCACCTTCTGCAAACCAAATCTATCATATAAGATTCTCATCAACATTTATCTTGGCAAGCTTTTCCTAATTATGGCTAGTAGCTTTGATTATTTACTCCATGTCCCATAAAAATCTCCTACTTCACTGGCTATACTGAACATAATTTTATACTTTTGCTTTGAACTGGCCCTAATGCCCTTTTGAGTGTGTCTAGACTACAAATTTTTTGTGACTGACCTCATTGGCTAGTTCATAGTAGATGTTCAATAAGTATTTATTAACTAACTAAATGTGATTTATTTGCCAGCAGCCACAGATGAGAAGAGATTCTTTTGTAGAACTTGAAAAGAACTTAGACATTTTCTGTCAGAGGACCTGGATTCAAATCCCACCTTTGACACTACCTATTTGACTTTGTTTAAGTCATCAAATTCCTCTAGGCTTTAGTTTCCTCATCTGTAAAATAAGGGAGCCAGATTAAACGTCCTCTGAGGCCTCTTCCAGCTGTTGATGTATAAGCCTATGAGTTAGACAGACCTGTGGCATAAATTTCAAATGGAAAGGGATTCCTGCTAGTTTCTTATTGACTTACAAAACCACAAATTCACATTATCTATACTTTACTGTATTTTTATTTATTTTGTTACCTGCATTTACATCCCCAATTACATTTTAATCTAATTCAGGTGGTACTAGGAGTTTTTCCTGGCTGATGCAAGCCAGGGTCCAAGTTCAGTAATTCTGAGCCAGATCAATCCTTTCATTCAATAGACCAGAACACCAAGTATCAAAAAGGTCAAGGGCCTTGTCCAAAGCACAAATAGGTAGCTAAAGCACCCAGTGCTTTTAAAACCTTTCATAACCTGGTTTCTTCTTACCATTTCAGCCTTCTTATATCTTACTCCCCTCCAGGTACTCTTAGGATTCAATGACACTGTTCTCCTTGCTGTTCCTTGAACAAGACATTTCATCTCCCAACTTCTACTAAGTTTTTTACTCCTAATTGACCTTTTCACCATCTTTCCTCAATCCTCCTTTCAATTTTCCCTTCAATCCTTCCACAAATAATCTGTGTGTAGAAAAAACAGACGTGACTACAGAATTTTGTTTATGTTAAAAGCACAGGCTCCTACAAATAGCTTTCAAATTCCTGTTTCACCTTCAACTGCCAACATGAAGTTAACAGATTAAAAAAGTTAGACCCAAAATGGTGCAGAGATACCCACAAGTATATCTGCACTATACTTACCACATCTGTGTCTGCCCTGCCCCATCTTATAGGGGTAAGATTGGAGAGTCTTCAAAAAAGGATGACAGCTACACAGTTCTCTGAAAACAGTTCCCTGAAGGGGTTGCTGAACTGTTCCAGAGGCACATGAAAAGCCCCATTCCAGAGCAGAGTAGGAATTGGCCAAACCCTTCCATATCTGCAAATAGAATCTTGATATGGAAATATCCTTAAGTAATGTGGTTGGGAACTAAGCCTTGAATTGAGTGATACCCACAAGAGGATTGTTCCCAACACCAAAAATGGTGAAGATGGTGTGGAATCTTGGCAATTCTGCTTTAGAATGATCCTGAGGATATCTGTCATGCCAATGAAGGTATGGGGGAGGCTCCCAGGGCTCAGAGATTCCACTGGACAAAGTTTACTAAGGTACATTGCCAACAATAAAAGGTAAGTGATTCCTTGTTTGTCTGTTGTAGATATCAGAAGGCCTGGGTTCTAGTTGAGATTCTTATACTAATTTCCAGTATGTATATTTATCAACATGGATCTCCTAAGGCAAAAAAAAAATCTATCTTTAATCAATGATTTTGAATTCTACCTTCAACCCTCTCCCCCACCCCTACTCCCACTACACCCTCCCACAACCACCAGGACAGAACCCAAACTGAAATCAATCAATCAACTAGCATTTATTAGGTACCTAATATGTGGTAAGCTTTACAAAGAAAGGCGGAAACACATCCTGCTGTCAAAGAGCTCAAAGTCAATTGTAGGAGACAGCATGCAAACACTATGTGGGAATGAGATATGTGTAGGTTAAACTGTGGGTAATCAGAGGGGGGAGGTGATAAAATTAAGAAGAACTGGAAAAAGACATGTTGTAGATAGTGGGACTTCAGCTGAGACTTGAAGGAAGCCAGGAGGCAGAAAGCAAGAAGAGAGAGAGTGCCAGGCGTGGAAAGTAGCCAATGAAAAAGCTTGAAGTTGGGGGATGAAATGTCTTGTTCAAGGAACAGCAAGGAGAACAGTGTCATTGAATCCTAAGAGTACCTGGAGGGGACTAAGATATAAGAAGGCTGAAATGATAGGAAGGAACCAGGTTATGAAAGGTTTTAAAAGACAAATAGAGGAATTTTTGTTCGATTCCAGAGGCCATAGGGAGCCACTGGAGCTGACTGAATGAGGAGGGGGGAAATGAAATGGTCAGCCATTTTTCTTTAAGAAGATCACTTTGATAGCTCAAGTCAGAATAAAAGACTTGAGCTTTGGGGTAGCTAGGTGGCCCTGGAGTCAGGAGGACCTGAGTTCAAATCTGGCCTCAGACACTTGACACAAAAACTAGCCATGTGACTTTTGTCAAGTCATTTAACCCCAATTGCCCTCCAAAAAAATAAAAAGACTTGAGCTTCACTTTCTGTCTTTTTGGTGAAGTTACTAATGAATCTTACTAATACATACAGTTAAAAATCAGTCTTGAAGGAAGAAATCCACTGGATGTTGATTCTGTAGCCAAAATATTCCTTTTCAGGCCAGTAAATGCGTGTGTTTTATTCACAAATGCTGTTTTTTCCCTTCCTGTCCTTTGAAACTTCAGTTTCATGACTAAATTAGGTGTGAGGTTCCTGAAAGCCTCACCTGTAGTAAGGCTAGATGAATGTGTACTCAATCAATGAATATACCCCCAGAGGGTAATCTTGTCATCCACCTCCCCACAAGGGATCAATAACTTACTTAGAGCCTCCTCAGATGAAAATTGCCCTACAAAGCATCGAGCAAGCAATCCACCTGAGACACAGCAATTGCTTTCCCAAGTCACTACCAACTGATTCAGGGAATATCTGCCAAAGGCTATGTTTCCTGGAAGGGGCTCTACGGACAATACCAGCATTCGAACCTCCTTTATTCTGTCTGGATTTTTTTTTCCTATAGGACCTAGTGTGCTTGTTTGTCTTTAGAAATCTCAATTCCTCAAGTTACCATGATCAGTTCCCCTGCTGACAGGCAATGGCCAGGACCTTTTAATGCTATTTATTCATCAGTATAAACTCCCTGGATTTTTGTTAAGTGTACTTGGGGAAGGCGGGGGAGGAGGGGGGAGTGTAACAGTTGTTGGTTATGTGCTTTCAATTATTAAAGAAGATAA
Organism: Pseudocheirus occidentalis; assembly: GCA_028646575.1. Taxonomy (NCBI): domain Eukaryota; kingdom Metazoa; phylum Chordata; class Mammalia; order Diprotodontia; family Pseudocheiridae; genus Pseudocheirus; species Pseudocheirus occidentalis. The sequence continues at coordinate 72,713,251 of CM053600.1, read as the reverse complement.
TTAACCCAATATACCAATTGTCCTCCCTTATGAGTCCTTTCTCCATATATTTTTTCAAGGAGTAATTGTTTCATTATTTTTTTGCATCCCCAACATTTAGCACAGTGATTGGCACATAGTAGGTACTTAATAAATGCTTGCTGATTGGTTAGGAATGGGAACAGTGATTCTCCTTGCCTGGTTTTATAGACTGAGATACCCCTGGAGTTAAAGGATTCCAAAATAGGGACTATGTATTCCAGCATTTTTTGGACCATTCATAGAAGGGAGGAGAGAAAAGAGGTACTTTGATTCCAGATCCAGCATTGCCATTCACTACACCAATGTTGCCAACTCCTTTCTCATCTCTTCCTCTAGTATTCCTTAGTATTCCTCAAATATTTTTTGGCTCTTTGCTATTTCTTGCAGGAAACCTATCCTGATTCACCCCCAAGGGCTCATGACTGCTCCCCAAAATAATTTACCATTTATTTTTACATATTTATATCTACTTTTCTAAATTCATGGTTTTTCCCCAAAATAGAAGGTAAGGTCTTTGAAACTAAGAATTATTTCTCTTTGTATGCCCAATGCCCGGCACGATACCTGGCAAACAGTAGGTACTTAATAAGTGTTTGTCAAATGAAGACTAGAGAGACAGAGATGAGATAGAAACTAGTATGTATCAAGAACAAGATAAATTAAGCTCCAGTTATCTGAGTGCCTAAGTTTAATCAGAGCTCAAACAGAAAGATTGGTGAGAAATACACAAAAGGGAAAATGCTCATTTCAAAACTGACATAATTTCAGAAATGGAAAAGGAGTTTTAAAAATATCTCATTTCATAGAATTTACACTCAAATACATATGATTCTTCCACCTAGTTCTGGTAAATACACGCATAAGAGGCCCTTGCCATGGTAGCTATAATTTGAAAATTAGGATTAAGGAAGCAAGTAGATAGTACAAGCCAGGAATCCCCAACCCAAAATTAGAGATTCTGGCTATATCCATTTGGCCATACAACAAAGGTAGAGTGGGAGAGAATATTGGTTTTAGAGTGAGGAACCCTAGGCCTGAAATCAGTCTCTAACATTCACTGTCGGCCCTAAAGCAAGCTAATTCTCAGTTTCCTCATCTATAAAATGGAGATAAGTTGCTTTAAAGCTTTAAGCTCTATCTAAATGTGATTTGTTATCAGCAGCTTATCACCCTTCAAACTGACTATCCCCAAGCCTCTTTAGTGCACTATAATGAAAAGAACACTGGGTCAAAAGTTATAAGTTTGATTCCCAGCTGCCACTGCCTATCTGAGTGCCCTCAGGAATATTAATTAACCAAGCTAAGCCTCCACTTCCTCACTTATAAAAGACAAAATAATACTTGCACTAGAATTACCATTATTATTGGAACAGACTCTGTGGTTTCAATGGCACAGGGAATTCACCATAAGGAAACCCCCTCCACCAATGCAGGTATACACCCACTCTGTAACTTAGACTCTTAAAATAACGATCTCTTTCCAAATCATTCTGTCTATAACGTTGAGAAGCATGTGTCTGTGTTCTACTCAAAATCACTAATAAAAACAGTGACAAGAAGATCAAGAGTGCACTGTACTCCACTACAAGATGACATCTCAGAAATGAAAAATTTGTCTCGATTTTATAGATGAGGAAACTGAGAATTAGCTTGCTTTAGGGCTGACAGTGAATGTTAGAGACTGATTTCAGGCCCAGGGTTCCTCACTCTAAAACCAATATTCTTTCCACTCTATCTTTTTTGTATGGCCAAATGGATATAGCCAAAATCTCTAATTAGGTTCTCTTGGAAATGTTTGACTTAATGAACACATTAATCACTTAGGAATCACCTCCTTTCTAAGAGCTTACAAAATATACCTGTAATACGCTGTCCCATACTTTTAATAGGAATAAAGATCAAGGCCTAAGTTGGAGTATCCACCTTCCAATGTCCCCTTTAAAAAATGAAAACAAGACTTTTGCCTATTTCTATTCATATTACCATGAACCAGGAGGGCATCTTGGAAATTAATATAATTGGGCCAGGTATATGGTGCAGTAAATAGAGCCCTGGCCTTGGGATCAGGAGGACCTGAGTTCAAATCCAGCCTCAGACATTTACTTGTTATGTGAACATGAATAAGTCATTTAATCCCAATTGCCTCAAGAAAAAAAGATTGTATATCCTTATTTTATAGATGAGGATACTTAGGCCCAGAGAGTTTAAGTGATTGACCAGAGTCACACAGCTAGTAAGTTTCTGTGGACAGATTTGAACTCATGAAAATGAATCTTCCTGATTCCAAGCCAAGTGCTCTCTCCACTGTGCCACCTAACTTTCCTTGGGAAAACTAAAGACTGGTAAAAGTCAGAAAGCTGAATGGTGGTTGGAGTGTTCATTTTAAATACACTTCATCTCCTCTATGGATTTAAAGGAATAAGAAGATAAAAACCATTCAAAATGACAAATACTATAGCTCTAGTGGAAATCCTAATGACAGGGTATTATAAAGGGCACACACACTAGGAGTCAGAATATTTGGATTCTGGTCCCAGTTCTGTTAAAAAAAAAACTGTCTGACTCTAGGCAAAATTACTTAACTGCCCTCCATATATTTCAGCCTCTTCAGCTATGAAGGACATACTTATCTCAACTGCTTCAGTGTTGTTGGGAGGATTAAGCTGTTCCTTAGATTCTTAAAGCACTTTGTCTTTTTGAAAATAGCTTTAAACATGCTATCATAGGCTTACATGGAAGCTAGAACGCTTAAGACCCAGTAACAGGTCATTATTACCACTAAAAGAACAAGACCACCACTAAAGTTCTACCCAGCTGTAAATCTAGCATCCTGTGATCCTGCTGGTCCCAGGTCATTTACTTTGAAAGGCTTAAGAACTCTGACCATTGCAATGACCCACACCAGGGCCAGGGGTCTAATGGTGGTACATGTTCCTATACACCTCCTATAGAGAGGTAATAGATTCAAGATGTGTTTTTGGACATGACCAGTATAGGAATTTATTTTGCCTGAATACATGTGTATGTCTGTGTGTATACATACATATACACACACACACATAATATATTTGTTACAAGGGTTCTTTTCTTTTTCCAGTGTGGCAAATGGGAAGGTGGGTAGGAGGAGGAAAAAGACATGCTTGTTAATTGAAAACTATTTTTTTTTCAAAAGCAAGCAAAAACACAAAGCTTTTACATTGGCCTTTTAGTACTGGTTCTCTTACCCAAAAGGGTGAATATTTAATAACAAGATACTAGGGTTAGAAGGGTGAAGAGATTTTATTTTGGCATGGGGATGAAAAGACGCATTGTTTGGTTTTGTAGTTATAGGTGGCCAGTAACACACATCCATTCATCTGTTCTTATATTTCTGCTTAATGGGCAGCATTTGAATGTGTTCCTATAGCAGGGAGAGGAAGTGGAAATCCATGCTCATTTTGAGCTAAGTATAACATTTTGCCTTTGAAGACCGTTTCCATAACAATACATCCTTCAACCCGAAGTCCATATTTCAAAGCAAATGAATATCCATTTCTAGGGAAGTGGGAGAAATCAACACCTTCTAAGTAGCAAAAATGAGGGCAGTTGAGATTTATAGAATCCAAACAGGAGATCTGACCAAGTTGAGAGAACCTGAATTTCCCCTTTGTGTGAATACATAACACGAATAATTTGCTTAGAGCTGCATGTCTGTTGGGGAATGGCCTAGGATGACTTGTAAGTTTGGCAGATACTTAGAGACAAACAGCCTGAAGTTTCCTTGGATGTCCTTTTATAAATTTTCAAAGCTGATGGAGATTTTGACGTGAAATTCAGCTTTTGGAAGAGGATTAAAGAGACATAGATTGAGATGCGGAAGTTAACTCAAAGGTCACTCATGTCAATACCCTCATATAGATAAGGAAACAGAGCCTTAGAGAGATGGACTGACTTGCCCAGAGTCACAAGGCTAGTAAGCAAAACAGCTAGGATTTGAACAGGAATCCTTTGGCTCTATATCATTCTTTCCAAGAAAAGAGAACAACAAATATTTTGCCTGCTTCATCTGTTTCTATAACCCATCTCCCACTCACCTGCTTAGTTGCTAAGGAAAGAAGGTGTAACTAAAGCATCAAAATCAGGTAGGAGTTTTATACTCACATATTTCAGTAAAAGCAGGTGAAACAGACACCAAGTTAAAAAAAAAGGATTTTTCAGGAAAAAAATGCTTTTACCAAGTTTTCCCAACTCCAGATTTCTTTCTTTGTCTTCATTTGCATGCTCCAGCACATAGTAAGCATCTGTGACTTAATGGCTTTCTGCAGTGTCTCCCAGGTTCCATGCTCACCTACACAATCCATGGAACAGTAACACAGGGCTATATAATGTCCACAAAGCAAAGCAGAGAAGCTCAGTGGTTAAGAACATTCTATTTCATTCCCATGGGTGATCCCAGGACCATGTCTTTTGCCCTTCATCCTAGAAAAGTATATACTATAGTCTCCATTGATTAATCAACATTTATTTATTAAGAACTAAATACCTGCTAGGTGCTGGCAACAAAGGAACAAAAATGAAACAGTCCCTGCCCTCAAGGAACTTCTATTCAAAAAGTATCACATACAAACAACAAAATCTATACAAAGTACATACAATTATCCCTTCCACATTATAACCTTCCCCTTCTGTTTCAATATATCACATCTCAGCATAAGAATTAAATGAGAGTGTTTGGGGACTTTTGTGGAAGCCACAGACAACACATGAAACCCAGCAGATGACACAGAAAAAAGTTTAGAAACTCAGAAATTCATAAAATATATGTATTGGATAATATCAACCCAAATTTTACAATAAGGTACTATTAAAACCCCATAAAAGGAAAAGAAAAACTCAGACTTCTTCTCTGGTATGAAGGGAGGGAGGGTCAAAAAAATATACATGGATTTTCTAGATCATGATGGCATTGCACACCTAACCCTTGGGATATGGAACGGGTAGCTGTACAGGTAGAGCAAATGAATGACCATTTACTAGTGTAGACTAACTCTATATAGCAATGTAGAATTGGTCCTTTCTTTTAAAAAAAAAGTGCCCAGAGCTTGTATTTAAAGGAATAAACAATTTTTCAAAATCACATATCACTTCTGTAAAAGTATATTAATTTCTCTATGTAATATTCCTACCTTGAGAAATTTTTTTCCTTTAGGGTACTTGTACCTGGTCTTCAAATAATAACTGAAGAGTGCCCTAAATGAACCAGAGATGGCAACCCAGAGGAATGGGGAACACTAAAAAGAATTAGGTCTGAAAGTGTGCCTTGCATGCTTGAACCAAACCGACAGGGAAATTCCTAACAAGTCAGAGGAAAGCAAAGTCTCCCAGCAAGAGGTTCTGGCATGCACTTTTCCCTCCTCCCTTCTTCACATGCTGCTCTAGCTAGCCCTCTCTTCTCCCCTCCCCCCACCATATACACATCACTGTCCCCAGATTCTCCACCAACTTCTTTCATTAATCATTTGTATAACAGGCAAGGTTTTGGGGCAGCTCCCGATTTAGAGAATTTCACTCATCTGTGTCATGTAGAGCCCATGCTCAGACAGGGTGATAAAGGTTCAATAGGAATGAAGCAAGATGCTGCTTGCCAAGAACCACACAGACTTGGCCAGTGGACAAAACAAGGGGCCAAGGCAATGGAAAGGAAAACAAGTGAGGAGAAAGAGAAAACCAACATCTCTCTTTCGTCTGGGGATGGACTGGGGGATGGGAAGGAAAGAGAAGTATATGAAGGGAGAAGGAGTCTGGGGGTAAGGATGAAGAAAACACCCAGAAAGCCAATTTTTCAACAATCCAAGCAGTTGAATGTTGGCAAAAAAATATTTAAAACATGTTCTTGGTAGCTCAGTCAGTTGTTTCTAAGCTCTAGTGATAGGCCTTTGGCTCTCCAATAAAAGGGTGGGTTTTGTTGTTGTTTTATTTTAATTTAAAATACTCTGACATGTTAAGAAACCATGGGATCCATCAAAGTAATGACAGTCCTCAAAGATGAACAGCATAAGGGATGGCTCAGGAAGAATTCTCTGACTCCTCTAAAAGCCAACAGAAACACAAAACAAGAATGTGAGGGGCACTTTTAGCCGGCTATAGAAATGTGCACCTGTTGGAGCTCCTGTTCCAAACATCAAGGAGATTATTTATGTATTATGCCAGAATTACTCACCAGACAGGGGTTTCTCTGTGGTGTACCAGTAGAGGATCCTTACAAAGAGAGTGGGGAGTGTATAGGCTGAGAACAGAGCAACTTGTCCTAAGCAAGGCAGGAATTCAGAGCCACTGAAAATCTACTGCAGGGAGAATGGGGTGGGAGAGGAGTGCTCCATCTAAGTCACTGTGTAAGCAAAGATCATCCCCACTGGTCTATGAGATTCCAACGGCCTGACTGAACTTCATTGTTAATTTTCTTCCAGAAAGGAAAGATTTCTACATGTTTCAGAAACATCGAGGCTGTATTACTAACAAAGAACAAGCAAAAGCAAAGAATAATCGTGGTTTGGACATTGAATCAAGACAATGTCTTGGAAGTTCATTCATTTCTATCTCTCCCCCAGTTCTACTGATGAGGAAGTTGAGGCCCAGAGAGGTTAAGTGACTTGTCTAAGGTCACATTAGTAGTGATAGGGGTAGGATTTGAACTCTGGTCCTCTCGGTCAAAACACGGTGCCCTTTCTAGTGTGCCAAGGTTCCAGCCCCAGAAGATCAAACATTTTAGTGAACTTTCAGAAATCTGTGAGTCAACAGGAATCCAGCCTTCATTGATTTAAATAAATAACCAATACCACCATGATTAGTATAGCATTGGCATGGCCTTTACAGCCTGAGGAAAAAAATTCATATTCACTGCTGTGCCATAATTTTTCAGTGAAAGTTATAAAAAGGCCTTGGAACACTGGCTGACTCCTCAGTGAGTTATCACCTTGCAGAACTTCTATAATCATTTCATTCTACCCTCAGGCACCTGTGGGTTTTTTTTTTACCTCCTCCCTTCTGATGGATTCATTTCATTTATTGAACACTCATAAAATGACACAGGTAATAGGGCACAGAAAAAGAAGGGTCCCTGATTCCAAGAATTAATATTAAGCATTCAAAATATGAGAAATTAAAGAACAATCTTTTTCTCCTTATTAGTATAACAGTCATAATACAGTGGGGCGCCTAGGACTTTGTCCCAGAATACCAGATATTTCAAGGATGCTGACAGGTTTTACAGTGCTTCATACGTGTAGAAACAACAGGGCTTAGCACTTAGGATGAGCTAACTCATGAGTTTGCTAAAATACGAGTAAAAACAGGAAACTACTGGATGACAAATTCCCCAAAACTAACCTATGCAAGGCCCTTGGACTTCCACATGGCCTCCTCCCAAGAGGTTTTGTAACCATATCTCAAACTGTCACCTTGTCATCCTGAGCTGATACTGTGATCAATCTTTCCCTACACAATGGAAAGTATTCTACCACCTGCCCGAAGTACAAAAATTCCTAGTTAAAACTCTAAGCATATTGCTATTTATGCATATTTTTTCAATCCCTAGTCATAAGTCCTCTTTGACTTTGATCTAACCTTCTATCCCTCCCTGTCTTCCTCCTCTCCTGGCCTCTCTCATTTGCTGACTCATCATTCATATTCTTACTCACAAGTGTGGGTGGTCCACGAAGGGCATGACTTGGGTATTGACTACTGTTCTCCCTTTGTCTCTTTCTCCCTATGGGAGTGAAAGAGAGG
>CM053600.1:72679212-72704966 GCA_028646575.1 Pseudocheirus occidentalis | reverse complement strand
AAACAAAAGCCAAACATCGAAAAGAATGATAGCATGTATTGCTTCAGTCTCCCTTTAAACTCTGATCTTTCTGGATCTTTCTCTGAATGTAGACATCTCCTTCCATCCTGAGACTTGTAGAGTTGTCTTTTAACTGTGTGATGCTGAGAAGTGTCCAGTTTTTCAAAACTGGTCGTCACACATATGATGTATCTGTGACTGTGTACAAATTTTTCCTGGTTCTGTTCTTCTCACTCAGCATCAATTCATGTAAACCTCTCCAGGTAAGTATGAAGTCAGTCTCCTTCCCATTTCTTATAGCGCAATATACCATAACTTGTTCAGCCATTCCCCAATTGATGGGCATCCCTTAAATTTCCAGTTTTTTGCCACCACAAAGAGAGCTGCAATAAATACTTTTGTACATATGGGACCCTTTCCCACTTCTGTGATCTCTTTGGGATACAACCCCAAAAGTGGTATTACTGGGTCAAAGGGAGCATCAAGATACTTGACTTTCAGGGAGTTGCGAGATTGACAACTATTGGCCCTACAGAAACAAATCCTAATATACATTTACACACCATCACTACCACCTAGCTCCCTTATTAAGCAGTGAATTCTTGGTGGTTACTGAATCAAGGTGTCCAGAGGAAAAGAATCCAGGGTAGTACTCAGCCACTTCAATATCCAAATGTAACACCCAAATCCAAAATTAGGTCCCTGTTCCTTGCTTCTCACCAATAGTTCTCTTAGAAATGAGAGGAATGGAAATGAGGGAATGGTATGTGGACCCTAGAGCAACTCCAGGCTAGATTGGCTTGTCTTTTTTTTTTTAGTGGGGAGGTGAGACAATTGGGATTAAGTGACTTGCCCAAGGTCACGCAGCTAGTAGGCGTCAAGTGTCTGATGCTGGGTTTTAACTGAGGTCCTCCTGACTCCTGGGCCAGTGTTCTATTTCACTGTGCTACCTAGCTGCCCTTGGCCTGCCATTTCTGTCTCCTGACTACAGCACCTAGCAAATTCCTCATTTTGTCCCAGTTCTACCTGCACATCAGAATACCCTTCAGCCTCTCTAGATGGCATCTAAAGACTTTCACTAAGGTTAATGCTCACTATAGTGGGGGATGATATAGAACAGATATTGCCCAAGAAGCCAACAGTGACTGGGATCATTGACTGCCCCCTGACCATCCCTTCCTGTCTTGTCTGTTCCTTTTCCAATGCATTGTTGGAATGGATATCTCAGACTGTTGGGCAGTTCCAAGATGAAGAAGAGGATTTATGTCTGACCCACTGTTGTTGTGGGACACCCAAAAAAGGAATCCTTGAAGCTCCCCTGGCTATTGTATGTGGGATATGACACTGCTACTGTCTAATCAAGTGAGATTAGAGAAGTGATGATCCTTATTAATAGATTCTAGGGACTTGCTGTCATTATACTTTCTCTTTCCCTCTAGACAGCCTAGAGGGAAGACAGGTCCCTAGGAATGACTACAGATTATCTAACAATTAAATATCACTATTCCTTCTCTACTCTCCCATTTTTACTTAACTTCTGTCTGCCTCAGTTTCCTCAGCTACAAAAAGGAAAAGTTCAAAGATCAATATATCACAATAAATCACAATATTTGTGAAGCACTTAGCACAGTTCCTGGCACTTAGTAGGTTCTGAATAAATGCTTGCTTGCTCCCTCTCTCCTACTCACCCCACTTTGTAGAACAAGTAGGCACAATTCCTGAGCAACATTATGAGTATAACTGATCAGCACATCATTTCAGTCCCTATGGCAGAGGCCCACAGGCCCTCAGATGCTACCTTAATCCTTTCTTCATATACTTTCCTGCATTCCTTTCTCCCCTTCCCTTTCTTAGTATTCTCTCCTTCAAAATCAACCTTACTTAACTATTTGTCCACACAGAGCACTCTTTTCTCTCCCCCCCACAATGCCAGTGAAAAGCAAAAACTTCTGGAATTCAAGGGCTGCTTTCTATCTTTGTATCCCCAGAATCTGACAGGGTACCTTGAACAACAGTAGGCAATTAATAAATACTGCTAAATAGAATAAATTTTGGGACTACATAAAAAGTCAATGAATTCACTCACATCAAACAGATTCTTAACCTTTAAATAGAAAGTAGATTGTATAATCATGAATTGGGCAAATTAGGTAAGATCAACAAAGAATGGAGAGAGATCTGGATCTCCCTAGAGAGGAAGATACATGTAGGCAGGACCCATGTTTCATTTAATCTTTGAATCTCCCCTAGCAATTAGAACTAATCTCTGAAGCTAGTAAGGATTTGCTGTTGAACTGAACATATATAAGAACTATTGACATGAGAGTTTTATGGATTGCTGAATTAGTTACACTTTGTTCGCATGTCATTAATCCTAGATCTGTTTATTTCCAAATGTTTATGAACACAGCTTTGCATACCAGAAATTCACCCTGAGTTCTGCTTTGAAAACTAATCTTGGTAAATAAAAGAGATGCTGCTTTCAGCCCCAATGTTGCTTGTTGTTCAGTTGTTTCAGCATGTTCAACTCTTCGTGACCCTATTTGGGGTTTTCTTGGCAAGGATACTGGATAAGTTTTCCATTTCCTTCTCCAAATCATTTTACAGATGAGGTACTGAGGCCATGTAATGGTAATGTAAATAGGAAGTTCATTCCCATCCATTAAAAGGCCCATGTGACCTGCTTAAGTCACATGGAAGCCTGATTCACATGTGTTTGAATTAGATGAAGCCTGTGGTGGGAGGAGCTAGTTGAAGTAAAGGAGGAAGGGTGGAGCAGATTCCTGAGGAAGTTGGTCAGAGCAGGGAGAGAGAAGAAGCAGACAGAGATCTGTGAATGTTTGTTTGTGGGAAGGCCCTAGCAGGGGGAAGGCTTGGGGATGGAGGTATCCCCCTGCATGGTTATTGTGTAAAGATTTCTTTGTTGCTATGATGAATTTGGCTTTTTAGTGTTGGGATTCTGTTTTCTTGTGTTGGAATAAATGTTTTGGTTCTGTCTTCCATGTGGAGAGTCTGTTATATTTTGTAATTCAGAATTATGCCAGTATATTCATAGCTACCATAGGTACTGGGAATATCATGTTGGCACTACAGGCCAACTGGGTTAGGTTACTTGCCCAGGGTCACATAGCTAGCAAGTGTCTGAGGCTGAATTTGAACTCATGAAGATGTGAATCTTCCTGATTTCAAGCCCAGTAGTGCTCTACCCACTGTACCACCTAGCTGTCCTATCAGCCCCAATATCCTGTTAAAAAGAAACAGCATACTGTCAACTGACTTATTGAGAGCTTGATTTGTGGAGCTGTCTGCTAAAATCTTCAGTAAGATGGACTTTTATTTGAAAAGTACAGGGTAGTTATAAAAGATGTGAAAAGTGAAAAAAACCCAACCCCTCCTCCAATTGAGGTGTTTGATCACTGATTCAAGTGCACGATATTTGATCTATCATGGACCCAGAAGAGTCTAATAGAACTTCCTAGGCACATTTTCTTAGAATTCTCACCAGGTGACTAGCCAGTTGAAGGGGGAAAACAGAAGGTTTGCATGCACAGTTGGTACAGTATGGGAATTCTTGGAAATTACATATGCTGTTTGTTCTTGGAAGGAACCTGCAATGGATGGTAGCTAGCCTAAAGCAGCACGCGGGACAAAATAGGATCCTCCAAGATCAGCCAAATGAAACACTTCACATTATAAGTACAAACTTTGCTGGAACCAAGCGACTGATGGTAGAGAGATTAATATAATAACGTATTTACCAAGAATCAAAGAACAACAACATAAAAACAGGTGGCCTCTATATGGAAGCAATGTACACAAAACCCATTAGTGCAACTGGAGTAAATATGATGTTTAAATCACAAGATTTCTTTCCCGTCTGTTGTTGTTCTGAAAGTTTACAGTTTAAGGGCTCTTTCGTTAAGCTGCATATTTTATAGATCATCTACTTTCATTGATCTTTGTCAGAACATTCTTGTTTGATATAGCAACATCCTTTCTCTTGGATTAAGTTGCCTTTCCTGATTTTTATCATTGCTGTTTCCTTCAGAGGAGGAGGCGCTCATTGTTTTCCCTCAGTTACCAAAATCCAACCCATTCTCTTAGCTCCAAGTTCCAAAAACACTTAGGAAGAAATGATGGGTTATGTGTAAAGTGCCAAGGAAAGGAAATAAGAGCTTAATTTGAAAGATTCAAGATAGGAAGTAATTCCTAAATATCCAGCCTACTTTAATCTTTAATGACACAAGGCATTGAATAGTACTACAAGGAATTTTAAGTGCTAGAGTTTCGATGTTGTTGGTTTTTTTATTGAGTTGGAGGTAGGAGGGTTATATGATTTCTAAAATCAGATCAAAGACATGTCAATAAAGATTTTACATTCAATGTCAGTCAAACCAGTCCTGGTTCTACTCCTCACAACTTGGATGACCTTAGATAAAATACTTTGCCTCTCTGATCTCCTGTCTCTTCATCTCTAAAGTCCTCTCCAGCTTTAATTTTTTTTTGATACTTTGGGACCCAGATTTGCTAATTACTCCAGATTAACTGCTTAATATTTTTCCAAATTTAGTTAAGGATACCACTACTGTCTTATTTATATGACTATTACATTTTCCTGGTGCATAGTATTCTGGATAAGTTCATGGCTCACCAAAGCCCCAGTCCTATTACCCAGCCCCAGTTCTAAGACCATAATATTGAAAGTCATGGAGAGTAAATGTGGGCAACTCCAATAGCTCCACACAATTGACCCTAAAAGGAAGCAGGAAAGAAATTGTGGGAAAAGGAGATCAATTGAAAGCTCTCTGAAGTCTTTGGATCCATGGGTGGTGATGATACAAATGAAAAAACACAAATCACTTGGGTTCTGTAGACAATAGAAGACTTTGAAATCTACCTGGTTCAACCTGTTATTTAGAGAGAGCTACCTAGAAATTAATCACCATCTAGGGAAGGCTAGGTGGCGCAGTGAGTAGAGCACCAGCCCTGGAGTCAGGAGGACCTGAGTTCAAATCCGGCCTCAGATACCTGACACACTTTACTGATTGTGTGACTTTGGGCAAGTCACTTAATCCCAATTGCCCTCCAAATAGCAAAAAAGAAAAAAAAAAGAAATTAATCACCATCACTACCACTTCATTTCTAGGTCACTTTAAAGTATGCAATGTGCTTTAGATGCATTATCTTATTTAATAAGGAATCTATGCATATTTGTTTGATGGGTTGCCTGGGATCAGAAATCATCAGTAACTACAAAGAAGAAAGCAAAATCAGAGTTCCTTGTTTGGAACTGCGTTAAAGTAGAAAGCAGGGAAACAAGTGTCTTTGGCCAAAATTAAGAACCTCTGAGAAGCTGTAGGGAGACAGAGGCAGAACAAAGAGCTACAGTGCCCAGATGGTCAGAGGATTTGTGAAGGAGAATGTTGACAAGAGATAATTAACTTCAGGTGCCCACCTAGGGGATGAATGGCTAAGTTATGGACATATTCTGAGGAGACACATTCTAGGTAAAACCTGCTAGAAGAACCCAAGGCATATCAGAAATTGAAGCTAAAATAGCTTCTAAAAGACAGTTTCCTAGAATAAAGTATTATTCTCCATAAGCTCTGTTTTGTGCTCTGTTTATTCTCTTTGATTTAAAAGTAAAACTGATTGTGTTGTTTTGTTTGTTTGGTTAGCCTTGTGAACTATGTTCTTGTAAGGAGAGGCGGTGACTACACATTGCATAGTATCAGATTATCAATTCCAAATTTGTTTGGGAAGAGGCAATGAAGCAAATAAGTAAAAAATTCCCTCAATCATATCTGGACAATTTTTGTCATTTGAGAGCTTCTTACCCAAGTGTTGTTTTAATGCTTTTCAAAGCATTTTATGTACAGTTTCATATAATAATAGAATTTCAAAGATGGAAGAGACCTTGAAAATTATTTGTTCAACCTATAGTTGAAAAAACTTCACTATAACACACCTAACTAGTGGTTATACTGTCTTTGCATACCATCGTTGACAGGAATCCCACTACCTCTCGAATTAGTCAATACATTTACAAAGTTTTCCCTTATATCAAGCCTAAATCTCCAACTTAATAACTTCTGCCCAGTAATTCCAATCTTGATCTTAGGGACCAAACATAACAAATCTGATCCTTCTTCAGTGTGATAATTTTCCAAGTATCTGAAGTCATTTATCATGTCCTTGAATGCATTTTTTTCTTACCTAGGTTAAATGCCCCTACTCTGTCCAAAAAGTTCTCATAAAGCAGGAGCTCAAGGCTCTTCACCATTTTGGTTGTGCTCCTTTGCATCCTCTTAAGCTCATCAATGGCTTTCCTAAATTGCTTCTCAGAACTCAGCATAATGCTCTTTCCATAGTCCAACTATGGCTGTAACAGAAAAATTATCATCTAATTTCTGCAGCTATGCCTTTCAACATAGACCAAAATCACATTAGCTTTTTTTGATGCCATATCATACAATAGTTATGTTAAACTAAAACCCCCAAATCTTTTTCACAGAAGCTATCATTTATCTATGCCCCCCAATTTTGTATCTGGAAGCAAATCTTGTCTAAACCAAATATAAGACCTGATTTTTTTCCATATTATATTTCACCTTAGTTGATTAAGCCCTTAGCCTGAAAAAATCATTTTGGATCCTGTTTAAAAGCTAGCTAGCTAGCCCTCTAAAATTAGTCATCTGATAATTGAAAATTCTCATTTGACAATTTGAAAAAGACGCTTTTATCCAAGTAACTGATAAAAGGGTTAAGTGAAATAGAGTCATGTATAAATCCTTAGGTTACTCCATCATCGAAAAGGAATTATAAATGACTACTCTGTGTTCAGCTATTCAACCAGTCTTGAATACTCTATGTGATCATCTTGCCTACAACCTTTTCCACCAAAAAGCATGGAATAGTTTATTAAATAGTTTTGCCAAAAATCTAGGCAAACTCTAACTTCAGGATTTCTCTGACCTACCAGTTTAATAACCCTGACTGGAAAAAGAAAAAGAAAAAAGAAAATGCAATAAGGTTGGTCTGGCTTCACCTGTTCTTAATAAAGCCATATTGGTTCTTTGTAATCACATTGCTTCCCTTTTTTAGACATCCACTAGTCATATATTTAAAACAAAATTCTAGAATTTTGCCTAGAATTGAAGTCATGCTTATTGGCCTATTGTTTGCATTCCCCATGTTTTCCCCTTTTTTCCAAAAATTAGGACAATAATTTCTCCTCTTCAGTCCTGAATCATCTCCGTCATTCTCCTTGACCTTCCTAATGGCATTGACAGTGACTCAACAATTACAACTTCTTGTCCTTTCTACACCCAAGTAATCTGAATTCATCAAGGGTCTTTTAGTATCTCCTCACTTATTTCAGGTATCATTCATCCTTTGTTCTGCTCTTCCCAATCCACAAAGTCATTCTCCTTGGCAAAAGAAAAAAGAAAAATCAATGTTTAACAGCCTTGCCTTCTTCCAGCTATAAATTATGATAGTAATATCCATCCATCCACCTCCAGCAGAAGTCCCATCCCTTTTCTGATCTCCCTCTTTTCCCCAACATAGCTTAAAAACTAAAACAAAACCGTTTGTTGTCAGCTTTCCTTGTAAACCTTAGTTCATTCCAAGTTTCAGCACTCCTGATACCTTTTCTACTGTACCTTGCCATGCTTTTATATCCATCCTCTGATGCCTGCCCTTTGATCTTTTAAAATTTCAAGTTGACTAGTGAGTTCCCTATGCATCCACATCAGTCTCTACAGACAAGTCCTATTTTTTCCCTTCAATCAAATTGCTTCTCCCTGTCCTTTTAGAATGCTAGTCTTTAGAGTTTTCAATCCTTTCTGGTCTAATTTTTCCTGTATAATTTTGATTACCCAAGCTAAAATTGTGTCTGATATATATATATATATATATATATATATATATATATATATATATATATATATGTATGTATGTATGTATGTATGTATGTATGCATTTTTTTAAATCACCTGACTTCATCTTGACAAATGATTCTGGCACAAGCAAGTAAAGTTACTTACCCAAGGCTGCACAACTAATAAATATGTTATAGTGAGGGAACTAGAACTTGATTCTTATTTAAAGTCCTTTTCATTATAGTACATTGCAGGTGACTCGAGCCATGGTGTGAGGCCCATAATTCTTTGGGGAGATGGTTTAACAGCCAACAGATCTCCTTCTTAGGAAAGTTTTCTGAATGATTCTCCTATATTTTAATGTCTCCAATTTTATTCCTTTTCCCCCTTTTTCTTGAGCCAACCTAATCAGTTCCATACCCTCAATATTATGGTTTATACCCCAAGACTCTCATACCCTGGTTATTAAGGAATTCACTTGGGGGTTGTTCAGGTTTTGTTTTTCCTTGTCAAGGTTTAAAATGAAATGTTGTCCAACTAGGATTTGAAATCTTCTATTCCCAAAGGCACTGATGCTTATTCAAAGTCCTTTGCTGGGGCATTTGCATCTGATTCTAATTGAGAATCCCTCCCCCTTCCATCTCCCAACTAATAGCCTATCCATATCCAACTCATTCAGCCTGTTTCTGCTAGAGATTCATTTTCAGAAGAGAGTCAGAGAATAAAGATTGCAAACTTAAGCAATTAATAGTGGCAAGCAAGCTGAAATCCTACAAAACCCCACAGATCACCAAATCCAGCAACACTAGTGCATACATATTATTCTGAATTGTCACCTAGTCAAATTGTGCCAACATTTTTGTTTGCTGAATGGGGGTCAGGATGGAAGGACATGAATAAAACAGCTTTTCATAACACTGAGTCATTCTGGTTGCCTTCCCCAAAATTCCTTCTCATGTGTCAGCATCTCTGGACTTCAGAAGCTGATGTGAGGCCTTGAGGATCATGCCCGCAAAGGGGGGGGGGGGGAAGATATGGTAGGAAAGAGGAGAAACAGTCCTTGGTTTCTGTCATGGCAGTTTTCATTTTTCATGGGGCCGTGCAGTATTCCAAGCTCATCTCTCACTTATTATCTGTGATTACCCTAGGTTTCTTTTCTAATAGCCTTCCTCACAATAAATAATTGTGTTAGACTGTTCCTCCTTTCCACTCTAGCCATAATCATTTCACATTTTTCCTAGATGAATCTCATGCTATTTCCTGCCCATATTTCTAACCTCTCCAGGGTTTTTCCTGCCTTCACTGGTGTTTATAACACCTCCCAATTTAGCATCATCTGTGAATTTCATTAAATTACTATTTACTGTGTCTTACAGCATCATTAATAAAGATATTAAACAAAACCCAGGCTTGGAAACGGTTCCCTGTGGCAAACTGCTGGACACCTCCTCTCTCCATGACATCCTGTCATTTATCATCACCACTTATAACTCTTCAGTCAGCTCTCAAACCACATGACAGGGCTCACCTTCCCCTCCATTCGAGAATCATTCAAAGAATGATTCTCCAGCCTCCTCCTGAGGTCCCACAAAATAGAACGGACCAGTTATGTTAATTAAAGGAGAATGAGACATTCTATATAGGGGGTCAGAAAAATGGAAGTTATATTATCAGGCACCACAAATTACATTTTTAAAATTTCATCATCCTCTACAGTGTTTCATCTATGCTCCACTCCCCCCCCCAAAATCAACCTTCAAAAATAAATCTTAGAGGGGAAAAATGCAATAGTAGCTTATTCTTCAAATGATTTTTTTTCATGGTACCCTGTCTTAGACTAAAAAAAAAAGACCTTTTATATGTTGCGGTTCATGCTTAAGAAATGGCTACTTTTTACCAGAGGAACAGCAATTTCATTCACTCCCAGCAATTCTCCCTGTCTAAACACCAAGAGAAACCGAAGGCATGCTTTAGGAAAACAAAACTTCTACACTGTAAAAATCACACCCATGTAGCCTGCCAATCTCCCTCCACACCCTTTCTCCAAGGCACCGTTCTGTAAAAGTCTTAAGAACCACTGAGCCAGGGAATTTGCAAATGATCTCATGGCTCCACTGAGACCTTTTCCTCCTGCACATGGTAGAAGGAGTCATGGAAAGCCGAGCCATAAATCCCCCAAGCTTGTGTAACTTTTCAAGCTCTTCATAACCTCAGGTGTCCAATCTCTCATTTTTCAGTTTATATTATCCTACCACACCCTAATTAACCCAAGTTCATTATACTCATCAGATGAGGGATTGTAGGATCATTCTTTGGACAGCTAGAAGGTACCTCAGAGGCCATCCAGTCTATTCTCTTCATTTTTCAGCTAAGGAAAGTGAAATTTTGAAGGTTAAGCAACTTGCTGAGGGTCATTTAGCTAGTAAAAGCCAAAGGTGGAATTTGAACCCAGATTCTTAAGCTCCAAAGCAAGCTATACAACCACTATGCATAAATTCTACAGCAGGGACTCAAGGAGTTTCATCTGTCTTTTTAAATCTGTCAATGTGTGCTATATATAAGCAAAAAAATGGACAAGCAATTATCGTAACTGATTATTAAGACAAGCCAATCTTGTCTGTTGATATCTTGAGAATTCTGGTTAAGTCTGAAAAGCTTTCCAACTGAAGTATTTTTCTTTTTTTTTGCACAAGAAGAGAAAAGCTCCAATCTAATAAACATCTAAGTACCTATGTACAAGTCACTTTATGACACACTGGATGTCTAAAGACAAAACTTAAAATTTGCCATGAATAAGAACTGTTGTGAAGTAACAGACATCTAAAATAAAGGATTCCAGCCTTACAGATGACAGAAAACAGCATGTTGAAACTTAGGTACAGTCAACCAGTCCCATGGTTGATGTGGCATTGTCTTTTGAAGTTTGCTTTGACACTAAAAAGCAGAAATACTTCAAGAGGCCCTTTGTTGGCCAAGGATAAATGGTCACTTAAAGGGAATGCACTTACAGTGGAGCCCAACATTTCATGGTAAATAAAGGAAAAGAAGGATGGAAGGGGGAAATTGGGACTTTATCTTTAAAAATGAAATTTAAATTGTGAAATTAAGTTTGTTTTATCTTTTGCATAACAGGGGTGGTATACTAATCTTAGAAAGAAAAAGAATGAATCAGGTGTTAGGCCTCTTTTTGAAGTTACCCACAAATATTATGCGATAGTATGATATAACACTCTTTGGTGACATGCTTCACTTCAGATTTGACTTTCACATTGCTAATAGAAAGAAGATTTTTGTTACAAAATACTGAACGTTACCTTCATTTTTCTAAAGGTCTCTATTAAAACATTGAAATTCAAGTCTTTCCTTTGAGGTACCTACCACCAATGAGGACATACTGGCCAAGACAGATACATTGTCAGGATGGGCAGGGATAGAGTTTTGCATTTTAAATCGGAGAAATATTTGAATAGAGATTAATTTTGGAATGTCTGTTCATTTGTGAGTATTTTCAGGGTATAATCATTTTTGCTTCTCTATATTTGGAGACAGCGGGATAGTATACAGGAAGTGGAAATCAGCGTTCAAGACTCGCATCTGACATAAAATGGCTATGTCAATTTAAGCGGCATTACTTAATCTCTGTGACAGAGGCAACTTTCTGTAATCTGTAGAAGGCTTGCCTCTGCATTGGTAGGGGGGAAATGTCCTCCCTAAGACTTCGTAAACCAATGAAAGTTGCAGACCCAAATAAAGGACTTGTGGGGCCTCAGACAATGGATGTTTGGATAACAAAGATCTCCTCCTTTGTATCCAAAGTATCTTTCTTACATAACACATCAATTTTTCAAGGGTTATGCATATTAGGATAGACACAATTCTCTTTAGAAGGAAGGTAAATTCAGAACTCTTAAGAATTAATTATTCAAAGTATATATGACTAGGGCACCTAGGTGGCACAGTGAATAGAGCACCAGCCCTGGAGTCAGGAGGATCTGAGTTCAAATCCAGCCTCAGACACTTAAGACAAAAATTAGCCATGTGATCTTGGGCAAGTCACTTAACCCCCAACTGCCCTCCAAAAAGCAAAAAAAAAAAGTATATATGACTTTCTCCTGGTAACCTCCCAGCTTCTTTTCACATTTGAATCATCCATTTGCAATAGAGACTCTGAGAGAAGATGCCCTTTTCTCAGGCATCCTCAGTTCCAAAACTTGTCAAAGATTGATTCAACAAATACATTCTAAATTTGTACATCACCATACTTGTTCTATTAGCAGTCATTAAAAAAACTGAGAACCTGAACCAAAGCCTTAGTTTTGGTTGTATTAGTCATGAGCAACAAAAGACTTCCATGATGGGAAGCAAGAACTTGTACAAATATTAACTTTGATCTATTTTTCTTTTAAGCCACATATTCCAAACCCGACATTTCTCCCCAAATAAACCCTTAAGTATTATAAATTAAAAGGTTACAGGAAATGAATAGAAATCCTAACATATAGGAAAACGTCAGAGAGGAAAAACAAGGAGAGAAGGAAAAATGAATAACAAGTCTTTATCTATTTTTAAAAATTCTAAAAATGAGTAATACTAAATTAAGTCCTTCACTAAAGATCAACTCCAATGTTTCATCATGACATGAAAGAAATTTGTGTTCTCAAAGGCTGGACCAGTAAGCTTTAGCAGGTCTAACCAAACTGAGAAGGCTTAGGATATACAAATCTTGGGATAGACTATCATGCCAAAACTATTCAAATTATGTTAAGACACAAGGTCATGTTTTGGGGAGTTTTTTGACCATCACAATTCACTAAACACTTTGCCAGAGCATGAAGGGACTAGAATTTGCACTGAAGGAGATAGTACCCACTCTAGTGATCTTTTGGAATATTAAATTAATTTTAGGGTTTTTTTTAAGGAAGGATAGAAAATGGTGTCACTTTCCTGATCAAAAAACCTTATAAGGCTGTCCACTGATTATAAACTAAGGCCTCACCAACATGGATACAAGCCTATCGTTCTATCCTCTCTCATAATTTTCCTTATACAAATAAGGAGAGCATAAATTTGCAGCTGGAAAGAACCATCTTTATTTTACAGGTGAAGAAACTGAAGTCCAGAGGGGTTAAACAATTTGCCCAAGGTTTCATGGGCATGAAGTGAAAGAGAAGAAGTTCTCGGATTTGAACACAAGTCCTGACTCTAAAACGAACTTTTTCCTCACTTTCCAATACTCTTATACTCCCTTTACTTAAACCAATAATCAAGCATCTGCCAATCTCTATGCAATCACTATTGCCCCCGCCCTGCTCACCTACACATTTCCAATCCAATAAACATTTATTGGGTGCCTACTATACATCGGGCATTGTGCTAAGCACTGGGGATACAATTAATGAAAATAAAGTCTCTGCCCTCAAGAAAATTACAAGGTAATAGGAGAGACAACATACAAAAGAAGGCAGGAAAGGGGGTGGGGACCAGGGAGCATCTCACTCCATAAAGCTAAAACCAGGCAAAGCAGCGGATGCACACGTCCACTGATGGAAATCCTATACACTATTAAAAGTCCTACTCAGACACCATCTCTATCATAAAGACGATTTATCCTTTCAACCAGATGTGATTTCTCATTTCTCTGAACTCCCAGAGTACTTTATGCCTCCCTAATGGCACTTATAACACCTTTTACTACAGTTATTTGTACACATCTCATCTTCAGGCTACTTGAATAAGACACAGCCCCTGCCCATGCCTTCATATTCCCAGGAACTAGCAGAATATCTTGCACATAGTAGGTACAAAATAAATACTAATTAAATTAATCTTGGTCCAAGCCAAACTGGTCTAGTCCAGCTCACTCCCAAATCTACTGTTAGCACTTTGCTCAAGGTGAACACAGAATTTAGATTTCTACTATGGAGTTAACATCTGATAAGAGAACTCTGTAGATTTACCTAAAAATAGACACTTCATATACAAGTTTCTTCCTAA
Organism: Pseudocheirus occidentalis; assembly: GCA_028646575.1. Classification (NCBI taxonomy): domain Eukaryota; kingdom Metazoa; phylum Chordata; class Mammalia; order Diprotodontia; family Pseudocheiridae; genus Pseudocheirus; species Pseudocheirus occidentalis. The sequence continues at coordinate 72,691,089 of CM053600.1, read as the reverse complement.
ACATTATCACTTTATGTTGCATAACAGGTCCTCTTTTAGAAACACCTCACATTTGGGCACCATATAAAAGAGGAAAAGGGGGTAAATCTCTGTTGAATCTGTATCATTCATTATTTCTGTTTTCTCACACATAAATAGCATTTTGTTCCTTAATAGGATGATGAAACACTGTTTTGTCTTTCAATTCCCTGCCACACCTTGCCAAAAACAGCGGGCTTTGCTGCATAGCATTACATATGTAATTACTGACATCACAAATATTTTCAAAATTGAAACTGGTAAGCTTTCTCGCCTGGTACCTTTTCTTACACTGTCTCCATAGCAACCTGTCATTTTTCCCGCTACCCCCTTTAAGGGACAAAGAAAACACAGAAGATATCTTCAAATTGGAATAAATTAGGCATGAATTCCTTATTTGCTTAAACATACCACTTATATTAATGATTACCACTCACCAAAATTAACTGAAAATAATAATTGCTGCTAATAAAAAATAAACTCCTGTAAATAAAGCCCTCTGTTTATTCTGACAATATAATTACAAAGACTAACTCAACCCTTTGCCTTTATTCAATGCTCTGTGCTCAGTCTATCATTATAGGAGGCAATATAGTGTAACCAAAACAACATGCAATTTGTGATCACAAAACCTGAGTTTAACTATAAGCTCAGCTCCTTGCTAAGAGTATGACCATGGGGCAAGTCACTAAACTGTTTCCTGCCTTAGTTTTCTTATCTGTAAAACGGGGATAATACTAATCCCATCATCTGCCTCACAAGGTTGTTGTGGGAATATCACCTAACAAATCTTAAAATGTTATTGAACATGCATTATTAATATATATGTAGGAGTGTGCTGGAGCCAACTTGAACTGGTTGCCAAGTGCTGGTTGTTAAATTTTCAGCATGCTCAGAAATCAGCAAATGCTATGAAAAGGCTTGACGTATTGTTTTATTGATTTTTCCAGACTTCAGAAAGTAATGGAGAAAATATAAATGATTCAGATAAAATTTTAAATGGGGCGTATCTAGGTGGAGCAATGGCTAGAGCACTGAGCCAAGAATCACAAAGTCTCATGTTCATGAGTTCAAATCTGGCCTCAGACACTATCTGTATGACCCTGGGCAAGTCACTTACCCTGTTTGCCTCAGTTTCCTTATCTGGAAAATGAGCTAGAGAAGGAAATGGCAAACCACTCCAACATCTTTGCCAAGAAAACACCAAATAGGGTCACAAAGAGTCAGACAAAACTGAAAAATGACAGAACAACAACAAAACTTAAAAGTGTATTGTACATACATTTTTCCTTTGAATCAGTTGTTAAATATTTCCCAATATATCTCTGCCTACTAACATTAGTCATACCATTGCTTTCTATTCCATGTATTTGTTCATCCCTTCTTAAAGTGAATAAATTCAGTAAGAGAGCAGCAGGGGTACTTGATAGCACACTGAACATTGAGTCAGGAAGACACAAATTCAAGTCCAGTCATAGACCTCTGTGACCACAGGCAAGTGACTCAACCGCTCTGACACTCAATTTTCTTATCTTTAGAATAGGGAGTGTAACACCTGAAAAGGCGATTGTAAGGATCATAAGGTATACATGAAACTCTTTGCTGCTTAATATTAACTATAATAAAAAAAACCCCAAAACCACAGATAATTCACATAAAGTCAAGAAAACGTTCTTTCTATTCATTAGTGCAATTAACTCGAACACGTATCAGAGTGATCTAATAAATAATAAATCAGTGATTTATTAATCTAATCTAATAAATCAGACACACTTCTCAGGGATAGGTGGATGGGGAAAACTGTATCAAGGATTTCCTCAACAGTCTATGCTTAAAAAGTGACCAAGGATAGCAGATAATGGAGGAGAGTACATAATAGTCAATTTCGGTCACTAGCACATAATCCTTGTAGTTCTCAACTGCCCCTTAACTTATACAGAAATTATCATCACACCATTTCCTATGTGGCAGAATTCCCACAAACAAGTCCTGAATGCTTTGGACCTCATCTGAAGGCATTTAGTGAATAGAAAATAAAAGAACTGGTCTGCATGATCTCTAAGAAGGGCCCTTCCTAGCCTTAATATTCTTTTGATTTGATGAAATGGTTGATAAGAACCACATAAGATTATTTCACCCATAAGTCAATCCTACAACATGAGAAATAGCACCAGAGTGAGGCTCTGGTCTATTTCTCCTTCCCTTGAACAACTTTCAGAAAGGAAAAGCAATAAATCCTCATGCTACACAAAGCTGGGGGGAAAAACTCTCCACCACCCCAGCTATCTCAGTTGTGAGGTAACTCATAACCCTGCAATCTATTTCCCTAGTCGAATAGGTAGGTAAAGAAGAAGTTCAAAATTGAAGACTGTAAGGTTTTATTTAATATTTTATTGATGATTTCTTTTGTGGTCTACTATCACTTCCCTTGTATTCCCTCTCTACCATAGAACCCTCCTTCAACAAATATATACCATGTGAAAGATCCATGATTTTGTCACAGGGAATTGTCAGTGACTTGGTAGGAAATTATTAGAGAAGTGACTTACTTATCCCATGTTTACATACATACTGTCAAAAGATAAATCTGAACCTGGGTCAGGAATCAACAAATATTTAGGTGCTTACCCTGTGCCATGAAAGGTAGCATTGAATACTTGATAAAGACATGACCTTGGATCCAGGCAGATCTTGATCCAAGTCCTGCCTGCAGTCTGCGTCATCTCCAGTTGTCCTGATGAATATCTGGTTACTGAATCCAAATGGTTCTGGAGGGAAAAGTGAGGCTTTGCATAGCCTTGCACAGCCCTCCCTCCCTCACTCAAATCAAAGTCACCTGCAAGTCAGGTCATCATTTCCCTGATGCCATGCATGGTCTTCTTCAAAAACGAGGGACAAACACAATAATAAACCTAATGTCTCTATGACCAAGGGCAAAACTCAGTTTCTTCAACTGTAAAATGAGCTGGAGAAGGAAGTGACAAACCATTCCAGTATCTTTGCTAAGAAAACCCCAAATGGGGTCATGAAGAGTCAGAAACAACTCAACAACCACAAACTCCTCCATGCTCTAGGCAACCATAAATCACAGAGAAGTTGTCAATCTGCTTTGGGTAAGGAGAGCTCCCTCATCTGAGAGTTTTCTGCATCACTGAAGTCACAGTTCCAGTTGCTAAGTGTCAGGCATCAAGGACTTCAAGACCCAACAGTCTATCCACATAATAAATGAAACAAAAACCAAAAGCACATTAACCAAGTTGAAGAGTGAATACAACATTCAATACCCATAGTCTACTACCAACTTCAGAGGGGAGAGAAGGGTATTTCATCAGTCCTATATAATCAAGCTTTGCTGTGGCACTTTTTGGATCTTTTCTTCGTTTTGTTTCAATTCATATAAGTCTTCCTGCATCTTCCAAATTCCTTACATTATTCATTTCTTATTGCAGAATAATGTTCCATTACATGCATATACCACAATCAGTTCAGCTTCTCCCCAATCAATTGTCATCCAGTGCTTTGCTAATACAAAGTATCGAAATGAATATTCTGGTATTAAAACAAGGAGTTTCACATTTTCTCAGGTTCTTAAAGGCTTTATCAGGTGCTTGTCACTCTGCCTCAAACATTCTGGAGGGCAACCCAGGCAAGTAAAAGTGAATAATGACAGAAATGCTAAATGAAAGGAGTCTCAGGGAGAGATGCTTTCACTGAATCACAAGGTGTCACCCCAGAGTAATAACAGACCTGCCAGCATTTAAAGAGAACTGACTTCTGTAATAGTAAATTCTGCAATGAAATTGGCTACTCTAAATAACTCTAATGGGCACCCTCTCTCTGTCTCTTTCTCTCTCTTTTTCTCCTTCCATCCCTCACACACACACACACACACACACACACACACACACACCCTTGCTCCACACATTATGATACAAATCTTCGACACTTATTCAAATGCTCTGTACAATTTTTTTGTTTGTACAAATATATGCTTTTTTGGGCAGGAATGAATGAAACTTCCGACAGCTTCATTCACTGGAGTAAACTATATCCCAGTTACACATACAAGTGCCTCAAGTCAAGTCCCTGTTCTGGCACTCTTACTGTGTGGCCTTGGGCAAGTCATTTCCCCTAGGGGGCTTTCTTTTCCTCAATTGCAAAATGAAGGGGTGTTGTAATATAGATGATTCAAGTTTCTTTCTCTTTCTAACATTCTGTAGACACTCTCTACCTGTCAAGTCAACATGGTAAGAAATCTTTCGCCTCTCCTCTTTTTGCAATCAAGGGAAGGGATAGTTTCATTGGCATAAGGAACTCCCAAATGAGCAAACTCCCTCTACTAACACACCTTCTCTGCAAATTATAGTTGTAGAGAGTTGCCTAGAATATTGAGGTTCAGTGACTTCCCCAGGGTCAGATAGTCTCTCTGTGTCAGAGTTATGACTTGAACCCAGAACTTTCTGACTCAGAGACTAAATCTCTATCCACTATACCATGCTGTCTACATTTCTTAAAATGCCCTTTTTATGCATTGGCTTCAGTAGTATGTAATAGTATATATTACATAAGCTTTTGAGGCTGATAATGATAGATTTCAAAATTCATCCCATGCACAGCTTTGGAATTCCTAGACAGCCCAATGTATACAAGTGCCAGCAGCACCATTTTGCATCTGTCTAGTAATGGCTTTCCTTTTGATTGGATGGAAATATATGAGAACAAGAAATGCCACTTAATTTTAGCTGTCTTCCTTTCCAAAGCAATTATTTCCTGAAAAACAGATCTGCATGACCAAGGAGATCAGTCTTTAGAGATTATTTTAGAGGGAAGCAGTGTAGTGCAATGGAAAGACTACTAGACTTGAAGTCAGAGGACCTAGGGTTGTATCCAACTTATTCCTCCATCCTCCATGTGACTTTGGCCAAGTCATTTCACGTCTCCCTAGAACTCATCTATAAAACGAAAAAGGTTTATCTGGAAGACCACTAAGGTTCCTTACAGCTCTGAATCTATGATCCTCTATCACAGCTAAGAATTTATTTGGGACAGTGCTAGTCAACAAGGAATAACTATGAAGACATTCATAATTAGGGTCTCTATAAATCATTCTTGATCACATAGAGGGCAACTGTTTGTTAGCTAAAGAATCAGAGGAGAAGTTTAACCTCAGAGTCTGTAAGACCCGGGTTCAAGTATTGCCTCTAACACAGATTGGTTATGAGGCCACAGGCTAGTCACTTAACCTCTTAGTGTCCCAGGCAACTGGCTACGGCTGTAAAGTTACAACAAATTACCAGTCTGCACTGGTGGAAGGAGTTCCCCCAACACTGATGCAATTATAACTACAACACCCCTGTCCCCCCAAAAAACATATTACACAATGTCAAAAGTGGAGATTATGGATCTCAAATTATTAATTTTAAGTGAGAGGAAAACAAGGCTTAAGGAGACTGTTGCTCTGCAAACAATAGATATTAAAATTCCACTGAATTTGTTTCAGTCCTAAAGCTGGTGAGTTGCAAAGCTATAACTAAAGTCCAGATCTCCTACCTCCATATGTTCCTTCCGTGACACCTTAAAGTACACTATGCCTCTGTGTTCATTGTCACCTTATGAAAATGTTATGGCTCAATCTTAGCAGAGAAGGGCAAGGCCTAGATATTCCACACACATTTAGGAAATTAAAGCATGTTTCTGATATGCAATAATTACAGTAAGAAGACAAAAAGTTCTTATTTCAAAAAACCAAACAATTGCAGTTGACAAAGGAATATGAACATGACAAGAGTTAATGAATTCACTAGTAGCTATTTCCTGCTTACAGGCACAGGCCCAAATTTAACATTCCCAAGTGGAGAGAAAATGATGATATATGATGTGATAAGTGGGTGTCCCCATGCGACACCCTGCAGTCATGTCTACATTATGCCATAGCAATCAGATGAAAACAGAAAAATCTGTTAATGAACAGGTTGTCTTACCATCTTGCCACTGTGCAAATCCGAGTTTCACGGAATTTCAGCGCTGGAAGCGATATTCGTGACTACTCTAGTCTGATCCATGCCTGAAAAAGAATTCTTTCCAAGACATCTCCCACAAGTGGTGTCCTAATGTTCAAGTCCTCTGTTGATGGGGAAGTATTGTTCCTCCTGAGATAGTCCATTATACTTTTCAGAAGCTATTAGAAAAGTGTCCCTTTCATCAAGACAAAAGTCACCTCTCTAAATTCCACTAAAAACAAAACAAACCAAAATCAAGTCAATGAACTTCTCTGAGATTCAATTCCTTCATCTATAAGATGTTGGAGATGGCAGCAGATCCAGAGTAAGGAAGTCCTAAATTAAAATCTGGCCTCAGACATTTCCTAGAAATGTGACCCTGGGCAAATCATTTAACCTCTCCCTGTCTCAGTTTCCTCAACTATAAAATGGAGATGATAGTAGTACCTTAACCCCCGACTCCCCCTACTCTCTACTGAACTCAGAGGGAGAGTTCAAGCTCATTTTCCTGGTATTCTAAGACCCTCCACAATCTGCCACCCCACATTTCAAGCTCTCTATCAAATTATCCACCTCTATGCATCCATATCTCCAGTCAAAGTGGGCGCCTTGTATGTCTGCAGATATTTCATGTATTCTCCCACCTCTGTGCTTTTGTTCACACTGTTCACTGGGCTTACAAAGTTTTTATCCACCTTTGAAAGACTAATTCAAATCTCACTTCTTCCTTGGTCTCTGTTAGTAACAAGTTCCCACTTTGGTCTTCATACAACATAACTCATTAATGCATTTTTGGAATATTGTACATTGTACTCATCTCCCTACTAAATTATAAATGTCCTAAAGATAGTCAAACATTGAATCTTACTGCCTATATGTTTCTGTTAAAAGCATCTATATAATGATTACATTTCCTTCCAAAGAACTGCCCATACCTACAAAAATGGCCCCTAAAGAGGAGGTTTGCTTCTTCAACATATACTAAGCACTTCTCATACATGTGGTACAATGTTTAGTAAGGAAAGGCAAACAAAGTTTAGACAAGATGCGGTCTCTGCCCTCATGGAGCTTACAGTGGTTGGATAAGACACAGACTCAAGTAACTACTGAATACAACATTCCAGAAGTTTAGAGAACAGCTATCAAAGGAAGTCAATGATGTAACATCTGCCTACCCGAAGAGTCGATAAAATTCTAAATTACACCCATCAAGACTTCAGTTCAGAATTCAAGCTTTAGCCAACTCATGGTGTAAATTGAAAATCAGGATCCTTCCCATCTTTCCAAAGAAGCCAGAGCAGACTCAAAAGAAAACTTGCCAAATAGATCTCGTGAAGACGCAATAAGGCGTGTTGAAGAGAAAGAAAGTAGACTCTGATTCCCATTTTGGTTGACTTTTCTGTTTGAGCTTCATAAGCAACATGCTCTGTAGAACTCTTGGCTTAGTATTGACAGAAGAGGTGAGTTAAGATGAAAGCCACATAAGCCCAATAATTTCTGCCAGCTAACATGGATTTGTGGAGGATATTTAAAAAGCTGCTACAGACACATCAAAATTGGTAGTGCTAAAGCCATTGTTTAAATGGATGTGAACTGCTAAAAGGAGCAAAAAAAAAAAATAAATGAAAAGTTAAACAGGAACAGAGGACCAGACGTCATAATTTCTTCCACTGTCCAAACTCTACCAAAAAAAGAAAAAGACTGGGGTGACTAGGTGGTGTAGTGAATAGAGCACCGGCCCTGGAGTCAGGAGGACCTGAGTTCAAATTTCGCCGCAGACATTAAACACTTACTAGCCATGTGACCTTGGGCAGATCACTTAACCCTGCCTTCCCCCCTCCAAAAAGAAAGAAAAAGATTATCAAGCTCTGTAAAACTGACTAACAAAACGATATAAATGGGGAAAGATATTGGAGAGACAATAAACATTTTGTTAAAGTATGCAATCTTTTTAATGTACATAATTCGAATTACATGGTTTTCTTGATATTTTATTCAGGTTTTTCCTTACCTGGGATGTATTTGTTGAGACTGTGAGTGGCGTCCAACTCCCACACCAATTAATCACAGAAGGCCCAGACATCTGGGTTAAATCAATCAAAAGTTTAAACTAGGTATGAACAAGTACTTAATCAATTTGACAGAAATAAAGTACTGTGATCATTGGATAAAGACAGATGGTCCCACACTGGAGGAATCTCTGATTGGCTGGAAGAATCTAACACAACTTTGGGCTATGCATTTAAACAGTACACTAGTTTGGAGCCAGTGAGTGGTGGTGTAAAAAATCCAATGGGGGGAGAACACCTGAGAGGGACATGTTTAATTTGGGAGAGTTTCCCTCCACCTCAGCCCTGCCCTCAGCCACTGGCCAAACGAGGGCCTTGAACTTGGAAAAGTGAGAAGATCTGTAGCCCTCACTGATATCAGAAGCAGTGTGTAGCTCAAGCCAAGGTGACTGATGACAGCATTTGTATATACAAGATATACACAAGAAGCCAAGATATACACTAAGAACAAACTGGACAATGGAAAATGACACATTCAACGTTCTACAAGGTTACAAATTCTCAGTGCCCATCAAGGATTTACACATAAACAGACCTTCATCAAGATACCACAAAAAGAAAAGAGGATTTCTAGTAACCAATAACTGAGATATATTCTTCTGTCATACAGGTTCCCTACCCATGTAACTTACTATAACTTTAATGTGTTTGAGTTCACTTTCCCCCAGAGACTCTGTGCAAGGGGAAAACATACCCTGGTTGTGGGAGGAGGGAGTTTTTTGTTTGTATGGTTGTTTTTTTTGGTAACAAGTGTCCTTGTTATATTTGCTTGGTAAATAGCCATCATAAAGCTAATACAGTCAGACCCATACTCAGTGGAAAATATACCAGGGAGGGCTCCTCAGCAACCATACCAGGAACTCCTTCCCCTAACAGTTACCCCAGAACCCTGAGGGGAGTAGAAGTCTACAGGAAAACCCAAACTGCCAATGTAAGTACTAACTGAAGGAGTCAACTTAGAACTTGGGTGCAACCTTTTGACTAAGTCCAAGTTTTACAAAACAAATCCTTTTATGCAGGGGATTTATTCTGTGAAGTTTGGATTCAGTTAAAAGGCTGTACTTGAGGACCTAGAGGGCCATGGTGGCCTCAAAGCCACAGGTTCCTCACCCCTGGATTAAATAAGGACCTGAAATAAGGTGGTAGTATAGAAAAGCTAGGGGCATAATGGATAGAGCACTGGGCTTGGAGTCATCTTCCTGGGTTCAGATCTAGTCTCAGAGACTAGCTGTGTGATCCTGGGCAAATCACTTAACTGTTTCCCTTAGTTTTCCCATCTGTAAAATGACCTGGAGAAAGAAACGGCAAACCACTCATGTATCTTTGCCAATAAAATTCCAAATGGGGTCACAAAAAGTTAGCCCCAACTGAAATCAACAATAGGGACGCGATTTGGAAATCAATAGGGACTAGAAACCAGATATATGAAAACAAGGAGCTGGAAGAGTCAAAGATTAATCTAAAGCCTGGGTGACCAATATAGTGGTATTACCGTTTACAAAAATAAGAAAGTCAGTAGGAAATGCTTGGTTTGGTAAACGCTGAATCGGAAGTACTAGAAGAGTACCTAAGTGGAAATATCCAACGGGTAGCTGGGAATGGGAAAAAGAGGTCATGAGCACAAGCCACTGTTTTTCAAAGTGTGGTGAGGAAAAAAGAAATAGTTTTTATCTACCCAATTACTCACAATTTCTTTATACCTATCTTTTGTTCTTGGCTTTTGAATTTGTCAATACAGGTAATCCCCAATTTATAAACAGATTACATTACACAAGTTTCAATTGGTAAGTTCATAGAATTAAATTTCCCATAAAGACAGTTACCAAGGATAAGTAGCTTCCCAGGTGAGCTCACAAAATCCTCTTTAACTCATAATAAATTTAAAATAAAGTTACAGCGTAAGATTCTTGAAATCAGGGTCTAGAGTTGTTAGTTCTGTTTTTGTTTTTGTCTTTTTAAGACCAGCAATTAGCATAGCACACACAAAAACACAGAGGTTTTCAATAAATGCTTGTTGAATTGAAAAACAAAACTATTTGGTACTGAACTTCAGCCACAGCTATCATCTTTTTGGGAAATGTGCTCTGAGTTCAATCCCAGGATCCCAGGAACACATTTCCCCTGGCTCTAATCCTGTGATGGTCTTAGCAGCAGAAAGTTGTTGGAAGCCCAAAGGAGATGTTACTAAGCACCAAACCTTTGTTAATTCTCTACACTTGAATAAGAGATGTTTCCTCTCTACTTCCATCTAAAAGAAGAAGGACCTATAATGGCTATTCATTTCACACCTAGTACAAGGTCTTTCCCTCAGATGCCATAATGATTTTAACAGCATAGCATCATACTTCATCTTGGAGATTCTGCATGAGAGATGAAACACGAAAGGACTTATACTAAGAATAAGCATGACTAGAAAAGGAAGGGGTGTTAAATATGCATTGTGAAAAAGAAACAACAGACAGACTGTGTTAGAGATTGCCTTTAACAGAACATAGTCCCTGCCCTTAGGGAGTTTATAGTCTAGTAAAGAGAGAAGAGTAGCTAGGTGCCCAGTGAACAGAGTGCTGGGCCTGGAGTCAGGAAGACTCATCTTTTGAGTTCAAATCTGGTCTCAAACACTTACTAGCTTTGTGACTTAACCCTAGGCAAGCCACTTAACCCTGTTTTCCTCAGTTTCCTCATCTGTAAAATGAGTTGGAGAAGGAAATGGCAAACCACTCCAGCATCTCTGCCAGTCATGGATAGTCAGATACAACTGAAGGATGGAACAAAGAAACACAAAAGTACTATGTGAAAGTCTGTCACAAAGCCCTATTAGAAGTCCGAAGGGGAAAATTATTTAGTCCTAGGGAATCTGGGAAGGCTTCCTAGACAGAAAGCCACTACTATATGGACTATGCTAGCTGTCAGGATTCATTTGCTGAATTACAACACAGACAGCCACCGTTCCTTTATGGTCACTCAGAATTTTTCTGAAATTAATAAGTTCCTATGTCACACAGGATGCTCTCTGGGAAATTGTCTATTCAAGTCACTGAGGAACTGTGATAGTTTTCATTTTAACATCACAGAGTTTTCCCAGTCTCATAGTTCAATGGCCCTTTTGTTGTATGTTATCCTGTAATAAATAAGGACAGTTAAACAAAGTCAGCTAATTGACGGAATACACATCCTTCCACATCCATAACCCCATCCCCAAAAGGAGGGATGTGTTTGTGTGTGTGTGTGTGTATTTCCTTTACCAAGTAACTCATCAACGAGCATTCCAGTGCATAGCATCCCAATGATCTAAATGAGAGGTGTCAGATATGGACAGCATGTGATTCACAGCACTCCTGAATGCTGCCCAAACCAGACTAGAATATAACTGGGAAATATTTAATAAAGACAAAACATAGATATTATATTTTAAACTAAATCAATATGTTGCCCACAGAGCACATGCTTAAAAAAATGGCTTAGTGGCCCCTCTTTCTAGTTGGTTTGACACCAATGATCTAAATAAATGTTTTACTTCCTCTTAGAAAAAGGACTGCCATTAGAAGAATTTGGCTACATAGCAACTAGAGCAGGGGTGACCATTTTTGTATCATGGACCCTTTTGGGGAATACAGTAAAGTCCACAGATCCGCATTCAGAAGAATGTTCTTAAATAATTATAGGAAGTGCTACGTTTCAGTTCAGAGTCAGTGAAAATAAGAATGTAGTTTCCCCCTTCATTCAAGGTAGCAGACCCTCTAAAATCTATCAAAGGGCCCTTTAGGAGATCTTTGGACACCAGGTTAAGAACC
>CM053600.1:72657699-72678712 GCA_028646575.1 Pseudocheirus occidentalis | reverse complement strand
AATGCATTGTTGGTGGAGCTGTGAACTGATACAACCATTCTGGAGGGCAATCTGGAACTATATCCAAAGGGCTATAAATAATTGCATACCCTTTGACCCAGTAATACCACTTGTGGGGTTGTATCCCAAAGAGATCATAGAAGTGGGAAAATGATCCATATGTACAAAAATATTTATTGCAGCTCTCTTTGTGGTGGCAAAAAACTGGAAACTTAGGGGATGCCCATCAATTGGAGAATGGCTGAACAAGTTATAGTATATGAATGTCATGGAATACTATTGTGCTATAAGAAATGGGAAGGGGATGGACTTCATAATTACCTGGAGAGGCTTATATGAACTGACGCTAAGTGAGAAGATCAGAACCTGGAAAAATTTGTACACAGTCTCAGATACATCATATGTGTGACAACCAACCTTGATAAACTGGACTCTTCTCAGGAACACACAGTCAAAAGACAACTCTACAAGTTTCAGAATGGAAGGAGATATCTACACTCAGAGAAAGATGTAGAAAGACCAGAGTTTAAATGGAGACTGAAGCAACACATGCTATTGTTATTTCCCATGTTTGGTTTTGTTTCTTTTTTTCCCCATTATTCGCTCCATTGGTTACAATGCTTCTACACAACCAGACTATTGTACAATGTGAAAGTATTTGCAGATTCCATACATGATGGTATGCCACCACGGGGGGGGTAGGGGAGAAGGGAGGGGAGAAAATCTGAAACTCAAGTGATTCTGTAACTGAATCTTGTAAACTAAAAGTAAATAAACAAGTCTCACACACACACACACATACATACACAACCTCAGCAAAGTTAAGCATAATCCTGAATGTACAAAAAAAAAGATGTTTAATGAATTGTCAGACTTTCAGGATTTTGTTAAAAATGAACAAACAAACCTGAACTTAATAAAGGATTTGACATATAAGATTCAAGAGAAATATAAGATACATATCAAAGACTAATTACAAAGGACTCAATAAGGACAGACTGCTTACCTTTTATATGAGGAAATGTAAAATGTATGTCTAAGATTCTTATTAGTAATTGGGTAGTTTGTAAGAAGGATTAGGGTAGACTTGAGTATGCCACGGTTTTGTAAAGTAAAATAATTTAGGAATAGGCAAAAAGAATAAATATTTTATACATATGAAGTCCTAGAGGAAGAATTGACACACAGGAATTAGATGGGGGAGAAGGGCTGGTAGCTCCGGAACCTGACTTTCATTTGGAATAGTTTTAAGAAGGTAGAAGGTATAAAATTCTTCAAATTTAGAAAGAAATGAAAGGATATATAAGGGAAGGATTTCTAGATGGGAGGGTGAGGGATTAGGTTAAGGGCAGGGTAACAGGGTGATTAAAAGGAATAAGAGGACAAGGGAAGGATGGGGGGGTAGATTAAGTAACAGGAGGGCAAGGTAGTGGGTAGAAATAAAGCAGAGGAATCAGGAAGGATAGGAAATAAGAGATACCTACAAAAATAAAATAAAAATCAGGGGTAGAATTTATTAGGGGGAAAAAGCACAGATTTGGACTTATGAAGGAAGATGTTATCCACTGTTGGAGAAACAGAAGGCAAATAAGAATAGTATGGTCTTGTATAGATGCATGTCCATGCACATGTGTATATATGAGTATTATTACAGATATCTAAACATATGTATGTTAGTTGATGTATGTAGGTGTGTATAGATATATATCTTTCCGTATATATGAATAATCCAGAAGGCAAAGGAACTAGGATTGAAATACAAAATAACTGCCCAGAATAAATTGAATATAATCCTTCAGTGAAAAAAAATGGATATTTAATGAACTAGAGGACTTTCAGGCATTCCTGATGAAATAGAGCTAAATGGAAAATTTGACATCCAAATGTAAGACTCGAGGAGCATAAAAAAGTAAAACATGAAAGAGTAATCATAAAGGACTCAGTAAAGTTAAGCTGTTTACATATCTATATGGGAAGATGACAGATGTAATGCCTATGAACTTTATCATTATTAGGGCAGTTAGAAAGAGTCTACATAGAGAGAGGGCATGAGCATGAGTTGATTATGTTGTGATGATCTAAAAATAAATGGAGTGAGAAAGAGGGATGCATTTGGAGAAAGGAGAGGTAGAATGTGGAAAATTTTCTTACATAAAAGAGGTACACAAGGAATAGCTTTTACAATGAAGGGGAAATGGGAGGCTTGAACCTCACTCTCGTTGAAATAGGCTCAAAGTGGGATGAACATAACACACACATGACTTGTATATAGAAGTATAACTTACCCAATAGGGTAAAGGGTGATAAAATGGATCAAGGATTAAGAGAGGCAATAGTTGGAAGCAAAATGGTTTTTTCCTTTCTTTTTTTTTCGAAATGGACTTTTGAGAAGGGAAAGGATGAAAAGAGAAAAGGATAAACAAGAAAATAGGATGGAGTGGAATACAGTAATTACAAATGTGAATGGGATGAGCTCACCCATAAAGCAGAAGCAGGTAGCAAAATATATTAGAAACCAGAATCCAACAATATGTTGTGTATAAGGACACACTTGAAATAGGAAGGCATACACTGAGTTCAAAATAAAGGGCAGGAGCAGAATCTATTAATGTAAGCAGAAGTAAAAAAAAAAAGGTAGGGGTAACAATCATGATCTCAGACAAAGCAAAAATAGACCTAATTAAAAGAGAATCATACATGTTGTTAAAAGATACTCTAGACAATGAAGTAATATCAACTTTTACAGCAAGTTTCTCCGAGAAAGGCCTCATTTCTCAGATAGGTAACTGAGTCAAATTTATAAAAAAAAATAAGGGCCATTCCCCTATTAATAAGTGGTCAAAGGATATGAACAGGCAGTTTTTAGACGTACTCAAAGCTATGTATAGTGATATGAAAAAAAATGCTCTAAATCACTATTAATTAAAGAAATGTATATTAAAACAACTCTGAGCTACTGTCTCACACCTATGAGAAATCACAAGTGCTGGAGAGGGTGAGGGAAAATAGGTACGTTAATAAACTGTTGGTGGAGTTGTTACCTATTCAAGTCATTCTGGAGAGCAGTTTGGAACTATGGCTGACAGTCAATAAAACTGTGCATACCCTTTGACTCAGCAATACCACTATTAGGTCACACACCCCCACACACACCCACCTGTTTATGGTGGCAACTGGAGAAGGGATGAAGAAGTTGTGACATGATTATGATGGAGTACTATTGTGCTATAAGAAATGATGGGGGGTGGATTTAGAAAAAATATGGCAAGACCTCTATGAACTGATGCAAAATGAAGTGAGAAGAATTGAGAGATCATTGTGTACAGCAATAGCAACATTGTAGTGATGATCAGCCATGAAAGCCTTGGCTACTACTCTGATCAATGTCTGAGACAATTACAGAGGATGCATGAAGAAAAATGCTGTATCCAGAAAGAGAGAACTGATGAATTCTGAATGCAGATTGAAGTATAATTTTCTTGCTTTTTGGGGGAGCGATATGGCTAATATGGAAATATGTTTGCATGATTTCACATGTATAATTGATATTATTTTGCTTGCCTTCTCAGTGGATGGGGGGGCAGTCAGAGAGAATTTGGAGTTCAAAATGTAAAAAGAAAAGAATGCTAAAAATAAATATTTTTTTTAAAAGAAAAGGCATCATTGAAATGAAGAAAGTAGGGAAAGGATGGGAGGTGAGAAGTTATAATGAAGCATTTTCATTGGAAGTAAGAGTTGTTATTTTTCCTTCCTTCTTGAAGAGGACCAAGACATCAGGAGGGTGATGTCATGACTTGCAAGGGAATTGGATTTAAGTGAGGGAGGGCTATGCGAAGTCACTAGCCTTACTTTCTCCTCTGGAGTCTTCTGGGTCCAATGACAAAATATAGATCAGGATGACTGGAGATGGCCCTCTGGGGAGTAAAAGTGTAAAAGGTGTAAAAGTAAAGGTTGTGAATGGAAGTGAATTTGACTTTGGAATGGATCAAACAAGATAAGGGCATCTTGAAAACGAGTAGATGTGGTGTTGTACCCAAACTCAAATCCCAGGTCATCACATACCACCTGATTTGTGGCCCACTATTAAGCCCCTTTTATATTTCTAGTCTACATTTTGTCATAGCTTGAAAACTGCTTACGGCATGACTGGGCATATTGCTCAAGGCATAGTTCCCTGACCCCTCCTTCCCTACTCAGCATTTTATATATTCTCCTTGAATTATTATAGTGTATAAGGTTCATTATGGTGCAAAGATATTATCTAGGGACTATTCTGTCCTGTCCCACTGACCAAGCAGGACACCTTCTTAGCCCAGAACATGACCCTCACCTGTTCTGGGGAATTCCAGTTCCCTTTACCCTGTGATCCTCCACCCTTCTCTGGAAAGCACTGATTATGGCCCTCCACCCTGTTCTAGGAGGGACCCTCATGTCACAGGAAGATTGCACCCTTGTACCCTAGTGCCTTATTCTTAAATTAGCCCTGAGCTATAGATCTGACTAATGGCTGTACTTTGCTTCTGTACATCATGGCTTTGCTAGCTCCCCTCCCTGATTGTGGTTTTTGCCTATATAATCAAGTCTGTACCCCCCCAAAAGATTACTACTCATTTGAGTGAATACACTTGGGTAGTCCCATTCTTAATTAATACATCCACATCTAAATTTATCTTGAACCCAGGTCTTGCCTAGCTCTTTTTTCTGCACAACAGTGGGAGACTACAATAAAGAACAAGAGATGGTATGAATGTGTGAAATGAAAAAAAGTCATTCAGTTTTGTTAGGTGTCAGGGTGGGAATTCGACCTAATCTAGATAAGTGAATCCTTTCACTCAAGGAGCTTATTCTAATAGAGGCAGACAACTCATAAAGAGAGCTGTGGCCAGAAAGGTACTGTCTGGGGGAATCACAAGGCTGCTGAGCTGATCCTTACAGAAGTCAATTGACAGGCTCTTTCCAGGAGCAATGGTAATAGTATTGATCTGATCATTGATGACAGAGCAAGAGGTGGAAAGAAGAGTAGGGAGGGGTATTGTAAGCAGACTTAAGAGAAGATATTAAGCCAGCTGGGGTGGACAGTTGGAGGGGATGTAAAGCATGGTCTGGGTCTGTGTAGATATAGTGGGTATAGTTGTTCATCCACTTTAAGCTAGATGGTAAGCATGAGATAATATGGGCTTCAAAATAGGAGAGGTTGTTTAGTGATGGTCAGAATGACTTGTGTACTTTTATTGTAAAAAATGGGAATTATAAATTGATTGTGTGAACTTAGACTAATCATCACCATCTCTCTAAGCCTCAGGTTCACCCTCCATGTGTAAAATTCGAGAATGCGACATGATCTCCAAAGGTCCTTTTCTAGTTGTAATGTCTCTTGGTCTATAAGAAAATTCCCCCTATACACAAAGAGTGACCTTCATGATCCGGGGTCATAATTTCCATGGTGCGGCAGGTCCTAGATTGCCCCTCTACCATTTGAAAGGTCCTGAAACCGAAGGTCCCTGGGATACTTTGATCTCCTGAAGATGCTGCGACCACTCCTCTGCATACGAGATAGATGTTCATTCTGCCAGCCAAGAAGACTACAAACTCGAGAGCCATAGTGGAGGAGACAAATTCTGACAAAATCTGAACGTGGGATAGGAAAGCACCACGAGGGGGCAGCTCGCTGCAGCGAATATACACTCCAGTTGGCAAGCAAACCTACCAAACTTCCCCAGCTTCTCCAGTTCCTCCCGTACGTATTTCCGTTGCTCTGACGCTCTCCTAAGCCAGGGGGTCGGGCAGGAGAAATCGATTCTTTCCCTCCCCGTATCCATTCCTCTTCTTTTACCCAAAGGGAAATTCGAGTAGGAGTGAAGAGGTGCTGCAGCGGGAGACAGGAAGGCTTCCGAAAAGACATCTCAATCACTGGAATTGGGCTTCCTTGGACGTGGGAGACCGCAGAGTTTCTCTGGCGATCACTTTCGGCCAGAGAAGAGGCAGTGTGTCCCTGCTGGGCGTTAAGAGGGCAGCAAGAGGGCACAGAGCCTTGAACGTTCCGCGGTTCGGAGGCCTGCTCAAGCAGCTGTTGAAAAGGGTCAGGATTGCGGAGGTCAAGTTCGAAACGGTTAACCAATCCTGGAGATCAGATGCGCGGTGAATTGCGCAGCTAGTTCGAACTTCAGGAATCTCTCCCTTCCAGTGCTTAGCACCAAGCTTAGCTGGAGCAGCCGTGACTGCAGCAGCATTCCAGGGCATCGCTGTAGCTGTCATTCCTTTAGAGGAGCAGAGGGGAGAGAAAGCTTAGGATGCTCGAGGGAGTTAGCGGTCTGGAATTGATGCATCCTGTGCTCAGCCCGAGTCTCTCCTAAAAACAAAACAAACCAAATCCATTCCCAACAGACTCCAGAAATGAAGAGGAGGATTCTGACAACACAGACCAAACTTTATGACCCCCTTCGCTTCAGATCAGCTTGACCGAATCTCTGAGTTGCACGTTGAATATCTTTCTACTTGCAATGAAAAGATGGTAATAATTGATGCGATGAAGAGAGTCTATCAGTGGTGAGGAGAGAGACTTGGAGGGTTCCCCACCACCACCTTCCTTTTTCCCGACTCCTGGAGGATTATATAAGGTGGATGACGAGCTGCCACAAGCCAGCTAGAGGGAAGAACAAATTGCTGTATTGAGAAGTGGATTTTTGCCCTTTCCCT
Organism: Pseudocheirus occidentalis; assembly: GCA_028646575.1. Taxonomy (NCBI): domain Eukaryota; kingdom Metazoa; phylum Chordata; class Mammalia; order Diprotodontia; family Pseudocheiridae; genus Pseudocheirus; species Pseudocheirus occidentalis. The sequence continues at coordinate 72,672,016 of CM053600.1, read as the reverse complement.
TAACCTCCACGGGTCTTGTGTACCCAGCATCCTGCAGTGAAGGTGACTGACTCCCTGGCAGTTTGTTTCAGTCCTAGCTTGCGGTGCACTTTTTTTTTCGTGGAGGAAAAGGGAGGATCCGGCTAAAGCGAGGAGCTCCCAGGAGGGAGGCAACGGGGACCTGCGATCAGGTGGTGGGGAGCCCCATGGAGAAGCCGCGTAGGCGGTACAGTTTGGCAGGGCTGAGTTGGGGAAGCTCTGAGAAAGCTCCTAAGACTCCTCTGGTCTTGCGGGTCCAGCTGGTGCTGCGTTTGCTTTTTCACTCTCCTCGGTCTGAAGGGTACATCGCTGACGCCCTGGACCACCAGTGAACCTCTGGAGCCCACTAAGTCGCGTCCTGCCCCCAGTCTCCCCCCCCCCCAACCCCCGCTAGTCTGATTTTACCCTCTGCGCCCCACCCACTCCTGGACACGCGTGGGAGAGACAGGTGTAGCTCATCTTATCATAATGCCTGCCTGCCCCCTGCGGGGCGGACAGATGATTTGCTCGGGAGGCCTAGGGACTTGGAGCGGTCTGGAGATCTAGCTGAAAGGTAGGGTGAGGTTTTGGCTTGGAGCTGGGTAGGATTTGGTTCTCAAGAGAGCGCATAACTCCTGAAGCCCGTCCGAAGGGCTGTTTCTGCGCCACTTTTTCATTGCTGCTCCTGTAGCCTTCGGGACCCAGCGCATTTGGGAAGAGGGGAGGTGGTGACATCACGTCCAGAGATTGAGGGAGGGAGCTGGAAAACTCCCCCTTCCCCATTGCTCTTCATTCCTAGCGTTTTCTGGCTACACCCGCTGTTAATTTGTGGATGAAGTTGGCTGGGTCCTCTCTTCCGCGTCTCCCCTGGAGGGTGGCTGCCCTGATGCCTCCTGCCAGCGGCAGGCCCACAGTACCCGGGACTTAGGGCTGCTGCGTTCCCTGCAGCCGCCACCACCGGACTCCATGCTCCTAGGAGCGTCTTGGTTGTGCGCTTCCAAAGCCGCTGCAGCTCAGAGCGAAGGAGAAGAGGAAAGGCAAGGCGAGAGGAGGAGGAGGCGAGCAGCAGCAGCAGCAGCAGCAGCAGCAGCAGCAGGAGGAGGAGAAGAGATGGACGAGTCCTCCTTGCTGGATTTGCTGGAGTGCTCGGTGTGCTTGGAACGTCTGGACACTACTGCCAAGGTGCTCCCGTGCCAACACACCTTCTGTCGCCGCTGTCTGGAGAGTATCGTGTGCTCTCGCCACGAGCTGCGCTGCCCCGAGTGTCGCATCCTGGTGGGCTGTGGGGTGGATGAACTGCCCGCCAACATCCTACTCGTCAGGCTGCTGGATGGCATCCGCCAAAGACCCCGAGGCAGCGGCGGAGGAGGTGGGAGCAGCAGCTGCAGCAGCAACGGGAATAGCCCCACGGCCAGGGGTCACGGTCCTACCCCAGCTGGAGGGGGTGGAGGAGGTGGAGGCAATGGCCCGGGGTCCCCAGCCTATCATCCAGCCGCGGCTGCCGCAGCTGCCACGATCTCCGGGGGCTCTAGCGCCGCAGCCAGCCTACGAGAGCTGGCCGCAGCTAGCAGGAGCGCCCTTTTGGGAAAGGTGAGTACCTACCGCTGCCGAAAAACGGAGTGCCTTGGGTGGGAGGAGTAGAGGACTTAAGAAACGCGACCTGCGTATGGCGTGGGCTCCTTCCCGTGTTCTCACACTACTCCTTCCGCGTCTCCCGCCACTTTCTCCTCTTTGGTTTGCTTTTCTTGGGAGTTTTCGAAACATTTCTCTATTCACCCCCACGTCTTAACTCCTGGACCTTGAAATTTACTAGCTTCTGAAATTTTTGCACCTGCTTTTTTTTGACCTGCTCTCCATAAATCCCTTAGCCCCCTTCCACTCCCAACCACCTGTGCTTAGAAGTATCTCTTCAGACACAGACTAAAACTACCCCCTTCCCTCTTGCTCATGTTTCACCTGTCCTCAATGCTCCAGCATCCCACTTTCCCAGCTACATTCCTTAAGCATTTCCACCAATCTTATGCTCTCCCTGCCCCCCCCCCCTTTCGTGGGTTCTGTCAACACCTCAGCCCTTTGGGAATCATCCCCTCACTTCATATTTTCACTACTGAAACCTTCAGTTGACAGACTAATCGAGTCCATTGTTCTTTTGTATGGTGGGTGAATAAAGGTCCCCCCTCCCCGCAAAGACCCGCCCCCACACCCCTTATGGTGTGTGTGTGTGTGTGTGTGTGTGTGTGTGTGTGTGTGTGTGTGTGTGTGTGTGTGTGTGTGTGTGTTGGGGAGGGGGGCTATGCCTCAGCTGTTTGTGTTTTGTAGATGGAAAGAAAGTCACTATCCCGGCCAGTTGGTTTGGTTGAAACAAAGTAAATCAAAATCCTCTTTGGAAGGAAGGGAAAGAGTTAACAGTCAAGTGACCAAAGGAGCCCTTTTGGCTGAGCCCTTGACTGGACTTGGCAGCATCTGTCAGGAAGCGATTGTCTTTTTCATAGCTCTTAGCAGGGCAAGGTTTGCATTCCCACATGGGTCGTTAGTCTGGGTTTGTGCGGCTTTTACTGCTTCTAATTTTTAGCCAATGGGGCCATCTCTTTCAAGGCTCTTGTGATTTGGTTTCAAAATCTTTTAGATCTAGTGATTGTTTAGCCTCATCCTTTTTTTCAGTGGCACCCTGTGGGGGTCCTTCTGTGAAGGGCAAGACCATGTCAGGCTGATTAAGTGAGAAGCAACCTGTACTGGGTATTTTAAATGGAGAGAATAATTCTACAATCCATTTTTAAGATTAAAAAAAGTTCAACATTAATAGGTTGGAAGCATGGTTTTATTTTACTCTTATTAGCTGAGCTAAATCTTTTCTTTTTCCACCAGGAATTGATATGTAAGAGAGATTTTGATTTAAATAAGTCATAAACATGTTATAAAATTGTTGAATGTTATGAAACCATATAATACAATAAAATTGCTGAAATAAGAAACCTTTGCCCCGACATTCCAATTAGATTGATGTATGGTGTTCAAAAGGACTGGTCACATTTTAGAGAATGTTTAGAAATGTCATCCTCTTCATAATGCCAATTTTAGCTCTTTTTAGTAGACCTTGTTAAGAAATATTTGCTTGGGACTATTGTGTAAAGCAGAACCAAGATAATGTTCAGTTTTTTAAAAAAATGATAAATCCAGCTCCGAACTCGTTCCACATAGAGCCATAGTGTATTAAGTTTAAGATTTTCTTCTTCCTTATTGCTGTTTGACTTAATATATAATACTGTTCTTGGGGAAAATGGGCATGCAGTTTACTTCTCCAAGGAAGCACTTATCATTAAGCATTATCTCCAAAATGCCATAACTTCTGGAGCCACATTTTATTCTATTTCCAAACCTTTTGAGACACTTGGTCTGGAGCATTTTTGTTTTTGATTTGGTTCTTAAGGAAAAAGATGCATCTTTTCCACTGGGTGATAATTTGGCAAATATTTACAGTGACTTTACATGAATTCTCCTTTAACAGGACTTTTCATATATAGCCTCTGAAATATGAAAAGTCACTGCCATGGAGATTCACTTGCAGTTTTATAGTTTTGCATCCTTTAGGTTTCATCCTAGGTAATTTTTGAAGTCAGTAGAGTCAGAATGATTAGAGTGGGATTTTATTAACTGGACTTGTAAGCTTTTTTATAAGGGTACCTATAGTTTGAATCTTGCACAGTAGTCTTTTCAGTTCATAAGGTTATTTCACATCTGTTCTCTCTTTTTTATTTTTTCAGAGCAAAATTATGAGACAGCCACTGCAGATATTATCCTAATTTTACAGGAAAATGAAGGGTTGAAAGTCAAATGACTTACTTTAGGTCAAACAGTTAATAAAAGAGCTGGGACTAGAGCCACGGTTTCTGACCCACTAATTGAGTGCTGCTCTCCAGTATATGGCCTTTGCTTATTAAATATTCTATGACTTATTAAACAACAACAAAAAATACTTCATCACTCACCAGTTCTTTCTCCCCAGGCCCACTTTAAAGGTACCATAGAACTGCTCAGGAATTTATGTGATATTTTGCCCATATCTAGATGTTAACAGCCAAAAGGGGCTGCGGGTGGGGAGAAGAGGGTTATATTCTGTCCCTATTTATCCAGAAGAATGATCTTCACAGTGAAAAGGATAAAACAAAGTTTTCATCCTTTCCTTAAGAGGTAGCTGAAGCCCAGGACAAGTGAAGAGATAGTAAAAGAAGTACTAATTGTTCAAAGTCAAACTGTTGAAAGTCAACAAGCATTTATTAAATACCTTCTGATCACCTCTTTGGGATAAATTATATCCCATCAATCTACAAGAGTAATGAGAGAAATAACTGCTGAATCTTGGTCAATATTTGAGGAATCCTGGAGGATTGGAGAGGTGCCTAGTACTGGAGATGTTTGTTTGAATATTTCCTAATTTTTTTTTCTTTAGGAAGTGGGTGTATTCTATAAAATGAAAATGAATGGATTTAACGTCTACCTCCAACAAAGTTCTAGAACAAGTTATCTGTTGATGGTTTGTGGGCATTTGGTGATCACTAGAAACCTAGAAGGGTTCATTAGGAACAAATAAATCTTGCTAGTCTAACCTCATTTGCTTTGTTGACAGGTTAGTATTTCTGATATGAATAGGGAAATGTATTAGACCAGTGGTTCTCAACCTGTGGGTTATGTCCAATTTGTAACAATGAAAATACATCCTGCATATCAGATATTTACGTTATGATTCATAACAGTAGCAAAATTACATGTAACTACATTATGAAGTAGCAACAAAAATAATTTTATGGTTGGGGGGGTCACCACAACATGAGGAACTGTATTAAAGGATTGCAGCATTAGGAAGGTTGAGAACCACTGTATTAGACCTTCATTCAACAAGACGTTGGGCACAACTTTCAGTATTTTTGTGGATGGCACATGAAAATTTTAATTGGATGATTGCATAATTAGTTTGATCCATAACTGATCCAATGACCAGAACAAGAGTATCAGTTAAAGAATTAATGCTAACCTGGAAGGACATTCTGATGACATGTCTCAGGTTTGTCTTTGGGCCTTCTCCATATTCCATTTGTATCAGTGACTTGGATGGAAACGTAGATAACATACCTTTAAACTTGGAGATGACATAACCTGGGAGTATTGGCTTATTTGTTGAAAGACAGTTTCAGGATCTTCACTGTTCTCAAAGATTCATACTTGAAGTCTAATTTAAGATGAATTTATTCTAAGCAAAGGCCAGTACCTAGAGGGAAATAGGCAAGTATAAGCTAGACATATGTGACTAAATTATAATTCATACAAAAAAGAGTTTGGTTTGATTATAAATTTTATATGAACCATGAATATAACCATGAAAGAATGAACCATGAATATAAGAATGAGGCTATTATAATTTTGGATTGCATTAATAAACATACCATCCAAATCAAGGCTATTACTTTCAGTAGTTCTACTATAGTGTGAATTGGTCAGATTGTATCTGTAGTATAGAATTAAGGTTAGCGATGTAGTTTGACAGGGACAGCAACAAATTGGAGTATAACCATTATGGTAAGGGTTATGCCAAAGATGTTGGATGAAAAACCAAAACGTAGAAACTATGGAACATGGTAGCTATTTTCACATTCTTGAAGGGTTATTATGGGGAAGTGGAATTAGAATTCTTCTGCATCGTGCCAGAGAACAGAACCTGGACCAATGGATGGAAATTATAAGGAGGTAAATTTTCGCTCAATACCAGGAAGAGTGTTATAATAATTAAAACTGTGTAGAAGTAGAATGGGCTGTTGAGTGAAGTATTGAATTTACAATCATTGGAGATATTTGAGCAGTGGCTAACACTTGATGGAACATTGATTATAAAATTCATGCTTTGGTTAATGAGTTGGAAAGGACCATAAAGGTCACCTAGTCTAACCCAAAGATTCTATGACTCTAATCTGTTTTACCAGTCAGAGTTTTGTCCAAAGATTTTAAAATGTAAGTAAGTGTATTTATTCAAGGCTTGAATTTTGTTACTTAGTAATAGCCTGCTGGCATCATAGAAACACGTTATTTTGCTTTGTTAGCCATATCAATTTGTGTGCTGTGGGAACTCTGTAAACATAAGGGATTATTATTTATTAAGCAGTCCTGTAAATATGACAGGTAAAGGACTTTAGCTGGAAATCACTTTTGCATTCAAATCAACAAATATTTGAGTGCTTCCTATGTGTAAGGCCCTTTAAGCAGTTCTCCTTGTATTTTATTGTACATAAGATCACATTGAATCCTTGTGGCAAAACTAAATGGAATCTCATGTTGTTTAACAGGTCCATCATAGTGAGATTGAAAGCCATACTAATAATTTGTTACTTGGTTTCAAAAGGATAGTGTCAATTCCAAACCATAGCAGGTTTTCTAATGAAGAGAGCCATGAGAGTGGGACAACATTCACAGTTAAAATGATAATAAACATAAGCACCGCTTTTCATGATGTCAAGCAGACTGCTCTAGGTGTTTTTTTTTAATATTAATGTAGATAAGAGATGCTGTATTTCAAGGATGAGGGCTCTGTTTAAATGGATCAACTTGAAAAAGTCAAATTCTATCTCTGAACCTGAAAGTGAATTATCTCATTGTTTGGTCATTGTGAACTGAAGGACAAATAGCTTAATTAAGATCTGAACTGAGTAGGAGGATAATGGAGGAAGGAGGAAGGCCCAACCCAAATACTGCACAGGAGAGGGGGGTACCTAATCTCAGAGGATTTTTAAGGAAAGTGATTCTATATTTTTGAGAATACCACGGTAGTCATTTTGACCACATTGGATAATAAACTAAAACATATGTCAATGTTAGCCCTAAGTATATCCCTTAACTTTTCTGGGCCCTTATTTCCTCATACCTACCTAGGAGAAAGATTCCAGTCCTAGGTAGAGGCTATCTTGGACTTTCCACAGTCTTTTTAAATCCAAAAGTTCTATTATTTCATAACATAAATGTTTAGAAGGTATTGCTTAAAATAAGGACTTTAAAATCACTTAAGAATATTTTCTAAAGATTCTCAAAGAATCTAAGCCTCAGAACCCATCTAGTCCAGCCCAGAATGTGACAACCTCCCCAACAGTAAGTTGCTATCTTTGCCTTTGCCTGAACCTCTACTCTGGTAGAACCCACCATTTCTGAAGGTAGCCTACTGGAGGGGAGAGGAAAGGAACAAACAGGCTTGCTGTGTGCAGGCACTGTGCTATGTGGTTTACAACATTTGATCTTCACGACAACCCTGGGAGATAGGAGCTATTATTATCCCCATTTTATCATTGGGGAAGCTGAGGCAGGTAGAGATTAAGTAACTTGCCCAAAGTCTCACAGTTAGAAAATGTCAGAGACTGGATTTGAACTCAGGGCTTCCTGACTCCTGGCTTATCGCTAAGTGCATGCCAACTAGCTACTATTAGGATAGGCCTAACTGGTAGGACATTGTTCTTTGTATCAAGCCTAAGTCCGAATCTCTATAATTTCCATGTCTTGATCCTAGTTCTGCCCTTTTGGAGTTAGAACTTATCTCAACACATATGAGGTTTAGTCTACCCTTGTAAAGTTGAGACTGATAGTGATAGAGGAACTTATTTGTGACCAGAAAACCTAGTTGGTATGCCCAAAGGGCTATAAAAATGTGTATACCTTTTAACCCAGCAATACCACTTCTAGGGCTGCATCCAAGACATCATACAAGTGGGTAAAGGACCCGTATGTACAAAAATATTTATACCAGCTCTTTTTGTGGTAGCAAAGAATTGGAAATCAAGGGGATGCCCTTGGGAAAGGATAAACAAGTTGTGGTATATGAATGTAATGGAATACTATTGTGCTATAAGAAATGAAGAGCAGACAGTCTTTATAATAAACTGGAGAGACTTACATAAACTGATGCTGAGTGAGGGGAACAGAACCAAGAAAAACATTATATACAATTACAGACACATGATCTCTGTGACGACTGACTTTGATAGACTGGGCTCTTCTTAGCAATGCAAGGTTAGAAGACACCTCCAACAGACTCATGATGGAAAAGGCCATCCAAATTCAGAGAAAGAACTACAGAGTCTGAATGCAGATTGAAGCAAACTACTTGCTCTCTATCTTTTGTGTTTTATTTTCTTTCATTTCTTTTTTCTTGTTCATTCCATTGGTTATAATCCTTCTTTACAACTTGACTAATGTTTAATGTGAAGGTATATGTAGAACCTACATCAGATTGCATGCTGCCATTGGGTGGGGAGGGGGAGAAAAATTTGGAACTCAGAAACTTGTGGCACTGAGTATTTTAAAATAAAAGTAAATAAATTAAAAAAAAAAGAAAGCCCAGTTGGTTATTGTTTGGCACAAATGAAGATGCCAAGATCATGGATACGATGGCCAGTTAACTCGGCTCATGTCTCTTACTAGTTAGCACTTGTCTAAGGTCTTCAAAGTGCTTTACATGCATTATCTCATGTGAACTTCACAATGGCCCTGGCAGTCAGGTGCTTTTATCACTACTCCATTTTACAGATGAAGAAACTGAGTTAAATGACTTGCTTTCCTTGTATTTCACTAGCATAAAACATCCATTGCATTTACCAAGCATTTGATAAATGTTTATTGAATTAATGAATATGTATTAGGGAGAATTAGTCAGAAACCTGGCATAGCTCTACATATACTTAACTGGGAAAACAATTAAAATTTTGTGCTTATTGAAATGGCTTAGGAGAGTCTTTTTTCCTACATGATGTTGAAAACTTTTAGGTAAATCTTATCTTGCTTTTGTATTCAAAGTCTGGCCATGAGTAGTAACAATGGATTAGTTTAGACTAATGTGAGTCCATATAGAGTACTATTCTGAACCTGTTGCTTTCCCTTTTCTTTTCTTATCCTTTGAAACCTGCCCAATACTCCTGATCCCTAGAAAGTTCATTAAAGTGAAAGAAGTCTAAACTAATCTGCTTAAGAAAAAAAATAGGAGAGGAAAATAGTCCTGCCCAGGGTTGCTGATACAGTTGATTGGCAAGCCCTGGTACAAAACTAAATCCAGCACCTTTAATCTGTCTGAAACAATAACCAGGCCCCAAATGAATAGAATTAGGCTTTTTCATGGTGTGATTGTGCCGAGTAGAATTATATGCTAATTGTTCTTACATTCTAGCTGTTCACAGTAGCCCTGCTGGCTTTGTGGAGCATGATAAAATTGTGTCTAAATTATATACTTCCTTCAAACGCATTTTATATCAATTCAATCTACGTTTTATCTTTTTCTGATAGTATCATGATGGGATGGGATGGAGTGCAGTATTTGAAATAAAGTATCAGTAAGATTTTGGTTGGTGTGGGGGGGTTATGTTTTTCTGTAGCTTCTCTTGCCAACTAGAGGTCAGTTTTATCAGATTTTCTATTGCTTGGAAAAGCTTCAGTTACTGAATTAGAAATGTGTGTTTGATGTTTATCCTATTGGAATTTTAATTAACCTTAAAAGAAAAGGCTAACAAGGAAGGTGTTGGTAGCAGAGTAGGTTTTAAAAATATATACATTCACATGCTATATTTGTGGAGCTTCCTTAACTGATTGAGTTGAATCACAGTTGGAAAGAAAATGCTGTCACAATTTGAATTTTATGTAGAAGGGGTTGCTTTATCCTTTTGAGCAAAAATCTTATACCCTAATGCCTTATGAATATTTAATGGTAGAATAGCTCTTTTAAGTAAACTAAAACTAGTCAAAAAGAGAGTTGTTTCAGTTAGTTCTTTCAAATGTGTTTATACTTAGCAGCTGATGTGGTGGTTATCTGTTTGAATAGTATATTTTGCTTTTGCCTAATGGATGTTAGCGTGAACTCATATATGCAATTAAGTGACTGTAAGAAAGTGGGCAAAAGGGAGAGGGAGAATAAAAATACTTTAAATGAAACAGAAGAGACTTAAATGACTTTTTCCAACCAAAAGAGCATTTCAAGTAGGAAATGAACACTGTGCACACATCAGAATTCAAGTTCAAAATGCATTTTCAAATTAAATCTTACTTGCACTCTTCTACACCCTTTATGAAATAGGTTAAGAAGAAGATGGGTACTTGCTATGTCAGTAAAGAAAAATTTTATTGGAAAGGTGCTTTCTGGCTGTGTACACAAGATAAATACCTCTCTATATCTATATTTTAAGAATTGCCTTATTACTCGTTCAGGAATTTTGTGTTTCTGGTGAAATTTCATATTTTAGAAAAAATAGAATTGGATTGATTTAGCATTGTATATGAGCAAATAGCAAGAGTTTCTTGGTTTCTTCTTTTTTTAGCTTTTATATTTTGTTGTTTCCTCAGTATCCAAAAAGCCTTCACAGTTTTCTTTTTAAAACCTAGATAATTTTTATATCATGTAAAGGTTGATAGGAATTGGGTTGGAAATGAAGCATAAGCTATTTATTTTGAGAATTTGAGTGCTTTCAAAGAATGTGATATTGACTCCATTATTTATTATTGCTTGTGAGGCATGGAGAGAATGACATCAGACTCCCATATAGGTGTTCACAGCTTTTTTTTTATATTGTATTAATTTAATTTCAGCTAAGAGTTAGCTCCAGGGTAGAGCCTCTGCATACCACTTTGCCAGGAAATATAAGAATTTTAACCAGCATGCACATAGAAACAACTAAATTCAAATATATGGAGAATGTCTTCTCCAGCATTCTAAGATCTCAGAAGCATCAACAACAATTCTTAGCATTTGTCATTTGGTATCTGTCTGAATCCCAGAGAAGAACCATTATTGTTGCTCTGAGAAGAGTTGGGTTCTGCCAGTAGGGGAGAAAGCATGCTCATGCGCATGGAGGTGAAATGTTATGATCACAGATGACATTAACTATTGACAACTAGTGCTTTTTCTTACTTTGACTAATGATCATTCTTGTGTGGCCAGTCTCTCAAATATTCCTTTTTATTTGGAGAGTCAAATAATCATTGAACCAGATTACGGGAAGGTTGATATTTTACATTCTTGTTATCTTACTGGGACTTAGGGGCTCTTCAATTTGTATTCAGTGCTTATAGTATCTTGAATTTATGTAGCACCTATTGTAAGTACAAAAGTACCTTCATATATGTTATTATATAATGTTTTTAGTAGATAGGGCAAGTCATTGCATTCACATTTTTGTATATGGAGGCAGTGAAAACCTAAGAACTTCAATCACTGGCCTAAAATTGCTATTGTCATTACTAGATTCAGGGTTAGACCTCAGGCTTTTGGATTCTTAGTTTATCCTTTTATGTAGTGGATAATATTGTCAGAAAGAAGCTTTTAGCTTCTGAATGTTGTTGATTCAGGAGTTAAAATTATTACAAATTAATATTTACTTCTAGATACTCAGAGAGATTATTAAATGATGCCATTGGAGTAGCCGATTACAAGAGTAATGAAATCTATGGAAAGAAGAACTTTGGCTCACATAAAAATCTCATATGCTTTTTAGGTTCCATTGGGTATGTATGTCCAGATGCTCAAAGAGCACTTCAGCACAATGGACAGTAGCAATACTTTGTAGAATGAAGGATGGCTGTATTGGACATGTGTCATAGTATCTCTGTAACTAACTGTTTTGTGTAGTTTTCATACTTGTTCCATGTTTATAATAGTTTTAAAGTTAGTTCTGACTTCAGTTAAAGTTGGCACATTTTATTTCTATAGCTTACCTAGATATTTGATTTTGGTACAGTGAAAATACACTGAAGCTGTAATCAGAGGACACAAGTTCAAATTCCAGTATTTGCTGTATGACCTCAAGAAAACCACCTCATCTTTCTGAGACACAAGTTTCTTTATCTATGAATTGAGCAGCTTAGAATGGAAGACTTAGAGGGTTCCTCCCAGCTTTAAAAATGCTGTGATCCTATTCTTTTGTTTTCTTGGTGACCACACTCCAAGATCTTTCTAAATCTCTAATATTTAAAACTAATAGTCACAATATGGTCTCTGTGCTTCACATATTAGTAATGCCAATCTTAAATGGTTTATTTAGGCACTGAACTTAGTTTGTATTCGGTCTTGAATGTGTTTTTAATTCCAATAATACTTAATAATATATTACTTAAGTAGGCATATGATTATCTAGTCCAGAACTTACTGGATGGGTGACCTTTTACAAGTCACTTAATCCCTTTAAGCCTGAATTTCTCATTTGTAAAAAATGGACAATGATTGTAATACTTGCCCCACAGGGTTGTTGTAAAGCTCCAATAAAATAGTACAAAGTGATTTGCAGACCTACAAGCCCTACATAAATACCTTTTTGGAACCTGTAGTACTGTTTTCCTTGTAGCTTATTTTACATTGCTATTTTTTATGTAGCCAAGAATACAAATAGAAGAATTGCATAAGCATTTTTTTTGGTGTTCCCTTGGAGCTCAGTTAATTACTTCTTTCAAAATTCCATGATATCATTAAAAGAAGCTATAATATATTCTTGGATTCAGTTGAATATGGGATTCCATTATTGATGCTGTAATGTATAGATGCCAAACCTAAATTTATAAGAACATAAGTTTGTTCCATATTGCTTAAAATCCAGTAACCAACTAATTATTTCGTGGGGAATGTTTATACTACCTAACAAATATTGAATCTCTGAAAACATAGTAAGGAAACCTAATAAATTACGTCAGAAGTTTTTAATACACTACTTTGGCATTTATATGGTGCTATTTTCCTCAGAGACTAAACTGTCACTATTAAAACTTCTGTTACAAAACTTCTTTTCTTTCCTCAAGTCTTTCATTGAATTCGTCCCTCCTCTCTCTCAACTGAGTACTTTCCTTAATATTTTATTAGGAAAATTGAGGCCATTTATTGGGGGCTTCCTCTTCTTTCTCACAATTCCTCAACACATCATCCCACATCCTTTAGTCTAGTTTGTGAAGACGTGGCCCTTTTTCTTGATCAAGGCCAACCACTCCTCTAGATGTTTGCATCACACTTCTTACTCCTGTTTTTTCAGTAGATTGCCCCACTATCATCTCCTTTTTCTAATTCTCCCTATCCATTGATTCCTTTCCTGCTACCTACAAACATACCAGTCTGCTCTGTCTATATAAAGCATCAGTAGATCCTACCATACTTGCTAGCCAGTATTCTATTTCTCTATTCCCTTTCTTAGCCAAACTTTTTGGAAAGGTTGTTTACTCTATGTACTATCATCTCTTTTCACCATCTTCTAAATCTTCTTCAATCTGGTTTGTGACTCCACTAAAACTGTTCCTTCTAAAGATACCAATGATCCATTGTCAGATTGGGAATAGCCTTTACTCAGTCCTCATCCTTCTTGACTTCTCTGCCATATTTGACAATGTTGACCAGCTTTTCTTCCATGATACTTTCTCCCCTCTGGATTTCTCATGACATTACTTTCTTCTGGTTTCTCCTACCTGTCTGACTGTTCTTTCTCAGTCATCTTGGTTGGAATGTCCTATATGTCATACCCACTTCCTAGAGTCATGCCTCCAAGATTCTTTCACTTAGTGTCTTCATCAATTCTCTTTGGCACAATTATAGCCTCTTTGCAAATGACTTCCAGATCTGTATATCTATACTGCCCTATGCTGATCCTAAGCTGTAGCCCTGCATCATTATTTGCCCAGTAGATCTTTCAAATTGGGTGTCTTGTAAGCATCTCAAACTCAACATATCCAAAAACAGAATTTATATCTCACCCCTTTCCACTAAGCCACCCCTATTCTAAACTTCCCAATTGCTGCCAAGGGTAATACCATCCTTCTGGTCACAGAGGTTCTCAACTTTGGTGTCATCCTTGGCTCCTCTTTCACACTCATCTCACACATCCAAGCCAATGCCAGTTCTTGCCAATATCTCTCACATCTTTCCATTTCTGTTCGTATGCCATTACTCTAGTTGAAACATCTATTATTTCTCACTTAGACTATTGCATTAGCATCCTAACTGATCTCTCTGCCACATGTCTCTCCCCACTACAGTCTGTCTCCATACAGCTGCTAAAACATAGTTCCTAAATGCAGTTCTGATCATGTTACACCAGTTCTTCCTAGATTATCCTTTTCCCCACAACTCAATAAACTACATGGCTCCCCATTATATCTAGCATCAAATACAAATATAAACTCTTTTTTTAAAACTTTATTTTTATTTGTTTTCTTGTTTACATTATTCATTTTCATTACATTTTTGAATTACAAGTTTTCTCCCCATCTTGTCTCTGCCCCACCCCTAAAACAGCAATCCCACTGTAAAGCCCCTCCCCTGCTCTGCTCTTTTATT
>CM053600.1:72637069-72657199 GCA_028646575.1 Pseudocheirus occidentalis | reverse complement strand
TGGCAGTCTGTAATATTTTCTCCTTGATCTGGTGACTCTGGAACCTGGCTATAACATTTATAGGAGTTTTCTTTTGGGGATCTTTTTAAAGAGGTGGTTGGTGATTTCTTTCAAGTTCTGTTTTGCCCTCTGGTTCTAAAATATCAGGGAAATTTTCCTTGAGAATTTCTTGAAGGATGCTTTCTAAGTTCTCTTTTTGATCATGGCTTTCAGGTAGTCCAATAATTTTTAAATTGTCTCTCCTGGATCTATTTTCCAGGGCAGTGGTTTTTTAAAAGGAGATATTTGACATTGCCTTCTATTTTTTCATTTGTTTGTATCTGTTTAATAATATCTTGATTTCTCATAAAGTCATTTGCTTCCATTTGCTCCACTGTAATTCTGAAGGAATTATTCTCTTCAGAATGCTCTTGAGATTCTTTTTCCATCTGGCAAATTCAATTTTTAAGGAATTCTTCTCTTTATTGGCTTTTTTGGCCTCTTTTGCCATTTGAGTTAATCTATTTTTTAAGGCATTATTTTCTTCCGTTAGGTTGTTGACTCTCTTTTCATGGTTTTCTTGCATCATTCTCATTTCTCTTCCCAATTTTTCCTCCACTTCTCTTATTTGCTTTTCAAAGTCCTTTTTAAGTTGATCTATGGCTTGTAGGCAATCTTCATGTTTCTTGAAAGCTTTTGGTGTGGGAGTTCTGTGTTGTCTTCTTCCTATTCCATGCTTTGATCCTTTTTGTCTCCCAAAAAGGGATTCTAGAGTTCACTTGCTGTTCTTACTTTGCTTCCTTTTCCTGCTCATGTTGCCAGTAAATTATTTGTCTTTTTAGCTCTGTGGAACTTTGCTTCCAGAGGAGAAAGCTCTGTCCCAAATCACTGGGGTTTTCACAGCTACCAGAGCTATTATGGGCTGCTGCACCCCCATCAGCTTTGGCTCACTGAAAACGCACCCTAGGACCACCACCCAAGACCATAATCTGGATATGGATTGCTCAATGCAAGAGCACTTACTCTCTGAACGATGGCTTGGCCCCCCTGCAGTCTGCAGGCCAGGAGCTCTAAAGCAGCTACCTGGAGGCCACAAGGCCATTGTTTCTGTCACTTCCTTGCCCTGGGGGCAGTTTGGTTGGACCACTTTTCTCCCCCAAATTTAGCTGAATTCCACTGACCTTTCACTTAGTCCTTATTTCTTCTGGCTTGATAAATCTGGAGACTGCCACAGCTGCCACTGATCCACTCTCCTGGAAGCTCCAGGTACGGCTCCTCCCGACCTCCCTGGGGCCAGGCCGCAGTTTCAGGCTGGGCTGGTTTCGGCTCCCAGCCTGCTGTGTGATGAGCCCTTTGTACCAAGCCACCTTCATCAAGAGATGTGTTTTCTGTATTTTTGTGAGTTTTAGAGCCCTAAAATTTGTTTAGAGTCATATTTTATGGGTGTTTGAGGTGGCTATGTGGGAGCTGTGAAAACTTGTTGCTTCTATGCCATCATCTTGTCTCTGCCTCTCATTAGTTTCTTTTTTATTTTATCAAAATATAAATAAGTTGAATTTTCAAAGCTTTAGTTGGAGTGTCTCTGGTGGATGGTTTTCCAGTTTCTCGTGATTTCCTCCTCTGAAGGGGTGTTCCACAGTGACTCAGGTGTGTATGTGTTTCAGGAACCCCAATAACCAGAGTCCCTTGTTGGGCAGTCTGGAATAAATTCACAGGTTCGAGCATTTTTTAAGTCAGGATAACCTGTATCCTTAAAAGGGTAGAATTAAAGTTTTTATAGGATAATTCCACCCCTTTAAGGTTGCAGGTTCCCAAAGAACTCTTGCCTGCTGTAAAGCATAACAATAAACTTAAATTATCCTGACTTAAAGAATGCAAAGCACTGTGACTGATAAAAGGGAGCCTGTGTGGCTCAGAAAACATGTGACTCTTGCCCTCATAGCACCTACAATCTAATGCATGAGAGTATATCCAGAGGAGAGTAACCAGGGAGGTGAGAGGTCTTGGGACCTTATACCTGGTAGAAAACACTGGGAATGTTTAGCCTAGAAAATGAAAGGCATAGGAAAGATGGGATGGCTGTCTGTAAGAATTTGAAGAACTGAGATTACACTTATTCTGGGTAACCTCAGAAGACAAAACTAGGCTGTGTTAGCAACAGAGAAACAGTTTTCAACTTAACATACAGTTTTTGTTTTTGTTTTTTACTAATTAGGTTCATCATTGATTTAGAGCCATTTAGTACAGTATCATTTTATAGATAAGGAAAACTGAGGTGAAGTGATTTTTCATTTAAGTAACAGAAGAAGGATTTGAACTCTGAGGTCTTCTGGCTTCAGATCCAGTGCTTTTTCCATTGCCTTTGAGGCCATACAAAAATAGAATGGGCTGCTAGGTTTGGTTATAGGTACCTCTCTGCTGGAAGTGTTCAGACAGAAGTCGGATGGCCACATGTTAGAGAGAGTTTAGAAGATATATTCCTTTCCATGGCACTTTCAATTGTGTCTAAGATTAGTGGGTTAATTCAACATTGCCATCTGTGTGAAAGTTTTCGGGGATATTGTCTCTTCTAGATAGGTAAGATTGAGGTTCGCCTTTTCTGAAACTGACATTGGTAGCTTTGGAGTTACATAAGAAACACACTCTGTAGAGAGATCTCTAGGTCAAATACAGATCCTCTCAGGCATATCTGGAGACAGAACATGACCTTGTCAGCAATGACATCTGCAGGTATGGGGAAGAATATTATACAACAAGGTACAGAAGAAAGAGTCCTGGTCTAAGAATCAGATGACCTGTGATTCAGCTTTGGCGAAATCACCAGGTAGATGACCTTGACCTTAGACCAGACTTGATCACTTTGAACTTTCTCATTTATAAAATGGAAATAACAATACTTGCACAACCGACTTCACAGTAATTTTGAGGAAAATAGTCTATTTTAAATCTCAAAAATCTACTTAATTATGAGTTATCATAATGCATATACAAACATATACATAATGCATATACAAACCATAAAATTATATGATCTAAGAAGTCTTACTGATTAGAAACAACTTGGAAAGAAAATCATTCTTGACATACATTCTCAGTTCTAGCTTTCACTCTGAAATAAATATCCTATTATTCCTCAAAGGGCTTCATTACTCTATCCTGAGATTGATTATTTTACTTAAGACCTCTATCTTGCCATGATCCATTCCACGTATTCTTAGGAATACATTAATATTGTTTATAATTGACTACTTTTCCTCGGATGATTTAGAATCTCTTACTGCTAAAATAGAAGTTCAGATATTAAATATTAGTCAACTGAATATTATCATTTGATTATTCTAGTGGCTTTCTTAATTCAATTCATATTCATTTTGACTATGTTGGCTTTTTTTCCCCCCAAACAAAGGCTGTCTTCATTATATTAAATTTCCCTAGCCATGTGGAGGCTTTAACTTTTATAAGTGACCAAATAAAAGTTGCCTTAAGAGCTTAAAAATGAAATTAAATGAAAATAAATTTTGATGCGTCTCCATAATGAAGGAAAGCATTATAAATCTGGAGTATTTCAAGGGATCCTTGATCTTACTGATGCAGTCTTGTCTTCAGAAGTCACCAGTATTCTTGTATATACCTCTTGGAGTCTGACTTTGGACTAATTTTGCTAAATTAAGTATCTTTTAATATTGAAACATGACAGATCACGGAAACTAATCACAACTGGCACAACATTAATCGCAGTATGCATGTATATACATATATATGTATATATGCACATGCATAAACTGCATACATAGATCTATAAATGTTAGGTTCACATGTGTTTATAGTTATACAAATGCACTGTATAATGTATTAATGTGCAACATTTATAGATATATGTATTAACGTGCATGCATGTATATTAATGTTAGTGTATTTTGTGATATTGTTGTACAGATATTTTTTGTAGACAATAATTATTTTTCAGTTTCTTTCATCTCTACAGTAATTTTGAAAAAGGATATATAAATACATAAACATACGCACATGTACATTCATCCATATATGCATAACATCAGACCACATCTATGGAGCAACTTGGATTGTAAGATAATTTAATTCAATTCAAATTCAATAAACGTTTATTAAGTATATTATATACAAAGTCAAGAGATAGTATGAAAAAGAGAGTCAGTTTTCAGTCATGAAGGAAGGATTGGATTTAGTCTTTCCTCTGATACCTACCAGGTGTGGGACCCAAGATGAGTCAAAACCTCTCAATGGCCTCAGGAAGCTTCATTCTTGAATAGGAGTTCCCTATGTGAATGAAATCACAAATATCCCTCCTCCCTCTACCTTTCCTACCTCCTAATATGTAGAGATGAAAACTGACCCAGTCTCTGCCTTAAAGATGCTTAATGATGTAGAAATCCTGGGAAGAAAAGCCATGCCTCTTCACACTTTTCCTTCAAGCCATTGCAGTAACTTTTTTTCAAGTTCCTCATTAAATTCACTCTTGTCATTAAAACGACTGTTTACATACTTTCCCGTTTATGTGTTATATCTTCCTCATAGAATGAAGCTTCTTGAGGGAAGAGCTCTTGATTCATTTTTGCACCCCAGCATCATGCAGTGCCCTTGTGTGTATATATACATATGTGTGCATATGGGTACATGTGTTCACATGTGTGTGATGCATGCATGTGCACACACATTAATGCAGATCCATCACATGCATATACAATAACTATAAAATATATTTGCATAAAAATAATACATGCGGTTATTTATGCAAAATATGTATATGTAACATATATACACAATTTATGCATATATACAGACACATAATATTCATATTTCACAACCATATTTATATGTATGCACATATATGTGTATATATGTATCACATACTTAGTTTTTTCGGACTAGAGACTCTAGGGGCCATCTTTGACACTTTCTTCTCTCTCTTACCACACCTCCAATTAGTTGCCAAGTCTACAAGAAATATTAGTCTTCGTCTTGGTTGTCCTTTTCTTTAAATTCTCGGTTGCTCATTGTGCAATGATCAACTATGATTGACTTTGCTCTTCTCAGCAATACAATGATCCAAGAAAATTTCAAAAGACTCGTGATAGAAAATGCTATCCACCTCCAGAGAAAGAACTGATGGATTCTGACTGCAGATTGAAGCATGTGATTTTCACTTTTTTTTTCATGGTTTTTTTCTTTTTGGTCTGTTTCTTCTTTTATATCATGACTAATATGGAATTACGTTTTACATGATTGCACATATATAACCTATATTAGATTGCTTATCATAATCTTAGGGAGAAGGGAGGGAGAAAATTTGAAAGTCAAAATTTTATAGAAATGAATGTTAAAAACTGTCTTTACATGTAATAGGAAAAAATAAAATACTATTTAAAAGAAAAAAAAATAATTCCCTGTTGCCCCTACTCTTCATCACTTGTGATTAGATTATTGTAACCAGCTCCTAATTGATGTTAACCTTATATTGTCATCCAATTTTAATCCATTTTGTATGTTGCAGGAATCTTAGTCTTCCCAAAGCAATCTACATTAGCAATGACTCATATTCCTATTGTGTGCTTTCCTCACGACAGCCTGTGAGTCAGGGCAAATAATATCTCCATTTCATTCATGAGGAAAGGGAGGCTGAGAAAGCCTTTGCCAGTTACTAAAGTAACTGGCAAAAATGCTACATTGCTTGTCAATGTCAGAGCCAGAGTTAGAATTCAGGTCCAGGATTCTTTCTTCTACACCATATTCCTCTTCTGCCAAGGTTAATAACAACTCTCAATGGCTCCCCTCTCCCTGCAGGATCATGTTCAAATGACTCATCCTACCTTCCAGACCCTTCACAGTTGACCTCTCTGTGCTTGCTTCTTTTATCCCTCTCCCCCTCCCCTCTCCTCCCTCCCTCTCTCCCTCCCTCTCCCTCTCCCTTTCTCTCTCTTTTTCTTTCTCTCTTCTCTCTCCTTTTCTCCCTCTCTCTCCCCACTTGCCACTCTCTCCACTTTCTGTCCAAAATATATGATACTAGTGGACAAGCTTTTACAGGTATGTGCATAACTGATATAATATGGACAATAGCCATTTTTAATAACACTTGGTTTTTTATGTGTGGTTGGTTAGACTAAACTCTTTTGAATAGTTACGGATCTTATTCAGGAAGTTCAGCAATGCTCCATGCTTTAATTAGCAATGTGATACCCAGGAACAGGAGCATTCTGATAACCTCAAGTTCTGTAGGGAATTGTTTTTTGATAGCTAAACATAAAACAAAGGAAAACTGGATAGGCACAAATGTGAAGTGCTAAATGCTACAGGATTTTTAATTGAGGGTATAGATTAGGGAAGGCTTCACAGAAAAGGTTGCATTTAAACTGGGACCTTGAAGGATGGATTAGATGAAATTAATAATAAAAAAAAACCCAAGAGGGTATAGATCAGGAAAGACTTTATAGAAAAGGTAACATTTAAACTGGGGCCTTGAAGGATGGATTAGATGAAATTAATTTAAAAAACAAGAGAGAAGCCAATCTTGGTGTAGGAAACAGTATGAGTAAGAGTCAAGGAGGTGGGGCGGCTAGGTGGCGCAGTGAATAGAGCACCGGCCCTGGAGTAAGGAGTCAAATCTGCCCTCAGACACTTCACACACACACACACACACACACACACACACACACAAACACACACAAACACAAACTAGCCATGTGACCTTGGGCAAGTCACTTAACCCTAACTGCCCTCCAAAAAAAAAAGAGTCAAGGAGGTGGCAAAGATGGTAAGAGATAGTATGAGTATGTATTTGTAATATGAGGAGTAGTCTTATCTGGCTAGGGGATAGGGTATGAAAAGAAGAATATTGATAAGACTAGAAAGATAGGTTGGAGTCATTGTAGAAGACCCTCAGTGCTATGTTAAGGAGTGTAATAGACAGTGAAGTCATTGTAGATTTTTAAACTGGAGAATGACAGGACCACATTTGTACATTAGGAAGATTTATTTGACTATTGCGTATAAGATGAACTGAAAGAAGACAGACTAAAGGGAGAGACACTGAGTTACAAGATTCCTTAGGGGCATTTCCTTCTCATGTTCACCCCAAAGTTTCACATTTTCAAGTGCTATAAAGAACCTAAATGTTTTTTAGTTTACAGTTCTTCTTCCAATAATTGTTCTTTCATAGTGCTCTTTGGAACGGTTGTATCTGTCTTCTAGCCCTGTGATATCAAAAAAGATCTGCTCATCCCCAAGTCACCCAAGGGTTAAATTGTTGTCCTGCTCATTTTCCTACTTCTTCATTTTTCTGTTCGTTGGCTTTGCTAACAGGCTGTCATGGCACCCGTTCTAACCCTCTTGTGATGAAGTAGTCCAGATAGTGAGGGGTGAACATTCATAGCTGACTCCTGGCTCTCCCCTGCTCAACACTGATAAGCTCCTTTAAGTGCTTTTAAGGAGAGTGATTTTCCAGAAGACTATTTTTTGATCCTCAGATATTTTGTGCATTTTGCAGTTAGTTTGAATGGGATTTCCTTTTCTAATATTGCTTCTTGTGTTTTGTTATTGTTTTATAGGAATGCCGTTGATTTCTGAGGATTTATTTTGCAGCCTGTAATATTATCGAAGTTGTTAATTGTCTCAATTGGTATCTTTGTTGATTCTCTAGGATTTTCCAAGTAAACTATCATATCCCCCCAAAATAAGGAGGTTTTTTTCTCTCCTCTTTAATTCTCTAATTCCTTTCTCTTCTCTTATTACTATTGCTAGCATTTCCAAACTATATCAAATAATAGTGGGGAAAGTGGGCATATTTGCTTCATTTCTGTATTTGGAAAAGGTTTTAGTGTAGCCCTAAGGCATATGATGCAATTGGTTTATGTTATTTTAAAAAAGAAAAAAGTTTCACTATGCTGATACTTCTTTGTAGGTTTGTTTTTGCTTTTAGCATAAAAGTGTGTACTTTTTTGAAGGCTTTTTCTGTATCTGTTGAAATAATCATGTGGTTTTGGATGTTTTGGTTTTTAATGTGATGAATTATGTTTATTGCTTTTGTAATATTTAATCCATCTTTTTATCTCTGACATAAATCTCATCTGGTCATGATGAATGATTTATTCTATAAATTGCCACAGTTGTTTGATAGAATTTTGCTAAAAATTTTTGAGTCAATGTTCATTAGTGATATTGGCCTATAGTTTTCCTTCTGTTTTATCTTTCTTTGGCTTAGGTATTAAGACTATATTTTTGTGACAAAAGGATTCTGGTGGGTTGCTTTCTTTTTAATTTTTTGAGAATAATTTGTAAAATATAGGTACTATAACTGTTCTTTAAAAGTTTAATAGAAATATCCTATGAATCCATCAGGACCAGAAGTTTTTTTTCCTTTGGTAATTACAACTAGATCTAATTCCTTTTCTAAGACTGCTTAATTTAAGACCTCTATCTTGTCTTCTGATAGTCTGGGTGTTTTGTAATTTTGAAGGTATTACTCTATTTCTTTTGTGTTCTTGGTTTGTTAAAATATGATTGTATAACATGTTCTGATTTTTTTATTTATTCTGTTTTTACTGTGATTGCACCTTGCTCATAGGTTATTTTATTGATTTGATTTTCTGCTTGTAAAAAAATCAGATTAGCTAAGGCTTTTAAAAATAAATTTTATTAGTTCTCAAGAGTTTTATTTATCATTTGTATTTCCTGAGTTTCTAATTTATCTATTTTTCTCATTTTAATTGTCTCATTTTTTGTGGCTTTCTAATTTCTTAAAATTAGTTCTTTATTTCTCTCTTTTACTGTGCTGTTGATGTATATTTGTAGGGATAGAAGATTTCCCCTGAGGACTAATTTGGTAGTATCCCAGAAATTTTGGTATGTTGTCTCATTATTATAATTTTATTTTGCATAGTTATTAATTTTTGTGATATATTATTGACCTACTTATTATTTAGTGTTTCATTAAGTTTCCATTTGGATCTATATGGTTTGTGGTCCTTGAACCAATTACTATTTTTATTGCATCGTGATCATCTATAAAGGATATGTTTCCTATTTCTGCCTTTTTATATTTGCCTATAATATCTCTGTGCCCTAGTACATGGAAAAAGTTCTATATGGTATTGAGAAACACGTATGTTCTTTTGTTATCCCAGTTAAAAGGCACTATAAGGGGGCGGCTAGGTGGCGAAATGAGTAGAGCACCGGCCCTGGAGTCAGGAGTACCTGAGTTCAAATTCGGCCTCAGACACTTAACACAAAAACTAGCTGTGTGACCTTGGGCAAGTCACTTAACCCCAACTGCCCTCCAAAAAGCAAAAAAAACAAAAAACAAAAAAACAAAAGGCACTATAAGTCTTTTAAGTCTAATTTCTCTAGCAATTTATTTAGGTCCATATTTTCCCTTTTGTTTATCTTTCTGTTTGACTTATCCAAAACTGAAAGGATACTGAAGTCTCCTGTCATAATTGTGCTACTGCTTATGTCTTCTTGTAGATTAGATAATGTTTCCTTTATGAATTTGAATTCTAAGGCATTTGGATTTTATAAATTTGTTATTCTCATTGGTTTGTTCTCAATGGCCCCCCCTTTTTTTTTTTAGCATAATGTAGTTTTCTTATTTATCCCTTTTTTACTTTTGGAATATTTGTTTTTACTTTGTCAGTTCTGTTAGAGAGTGTGTATTTATAACTCCTGTTTCTTTTTTGTTTTCACTTTTGTATATGTCTTTTGCATGTATTTTTATAAGCAATCCTATTGAAAGTACTTCTCTCCCTGAGCCTACAGGAGTCACTTTCCCCTTGTTTCTGACCCTCGTTTTGATTTGGGCACATCATACATGTCTCTCTGTCTACTCTCCCCACCCCCCTTTCACATGCCCTCCTATGTTACAATGTAGCATCATTAAAAAAACTAAACAAACAAAAACATTGATTCACCTTTGGATAGGGTATTGCCAGATTCTGTCCACAATGTCCCATGTCTATCTTGCCACTGTTACATCCACTGGACTTCTGCCTTCACCTAATCTCCTTGTGTATATTTAGAGGAAAGGTGTTTTTTTTCCCCACTGATGTCTCTATTATCACTCTGTTGCTTTTGTCTTATCGACCTCTATCTATATTTATTTTCTCCTTCTTCATTTCTGTTGCTTGGTAGCAAATAACCTTTTTAGTTCTGTTTTTTCCCCTAGAAATGTTTCAAGTGTCTATTATTGAAAGTCTATCTTTTTTCAGGTATAGTCAAACTCAGTTTTGAAGGTAGGTCACCCAAGGGTACATCCTTAGCTCCCCTGCTCTTCAGAACGCGTTATTTAATTCCTTGGTGGGCATTTTCTGGTGGGGACAGAATAATCTTATGTTATTTCAATTTCCCTCTCTTTGTATTTGAAACTCTTTCTCCTGATTGCTTAAAGAACTTTTTGTTTCTGAATTGAATTGCTAAAGTTATTCACTATATGTCTTGGTGTTTACAACCTTGCACCCCCCTCCCACATCTTTTTTCTTCTGGAGGTGATCTGTGAATTTTTTCCAATTGGCATTTCACTTTCTATATTCAGAAGTTCTGGGCAGTGCTGTTTTATTTCCTTTATTGTGCTGTCAAGATTTTTTTGTTCTATCAAGTCCTGGGAGACCTGTGATCTTTAGGTTGTCTCTGTATATTTTCAAGATCAGTACATTTTGCTTGCATAATAAACATGTTTTCTTTTTGTTGTCTTTTCTTTTTGCTCTTTACTTATGTATAGCTGCATTGCCCATCTGTTATTTTCATGTTGTTTATTTGATGAGATTTGCCAGTACAGATTCCAGTTTTTCTATTTGTCCATTATTTTTGCTCTTGCTGTTCAGTCATTTCGGTTGGGTCTGACTCTTCATCACCAGATAATGGAGTGGTTTACCATTTCCTTTTCTAGCTCATTTTATAGATGAGGAAACTGAGAAAAACAGGGTTAAGTGCCTTGCTCAAGGTCACACAGCTACTAAGTGTCTATGCAGGTCATAAACTCCACTCTCATAATTCTCATTTTCAGGATGTACCCCACAAATGGTCATATTCTCACCTTTGCCCAAACTCTTGACTTTGTGTGTAGTAACTTATTCTATCTCTACTACCTCCTTCACCCCATCAAAGCATTAGCAAGTCTACCCTTTTCAAGACTGAACTCAATTCCATGTTCTCCACAAAGCCTTCCCTAATTCTTCCTCTTGCATCCAAAGCAAAAAGTAATTCCCTCTTTCTCCCTGCCATCCTCTAACCTCCCTAAGTACTCAATTGATACTTCTTTTATTATCCTGCTTCTTTATTCTGCTATGTATCTTGGGTTATGAAAAATCACAGACTTTTACAAGTGGAAGAGATCTCTGACATCTAATTTCTTCATTTATAATTAAAAATTTTTTTGAACCAGTCAGGAACAGTTGTTATGGTTCCATACTCTTCTTAAATTCCCCAGGGTCCTCTGTTTCAATAAGCATCCTTTGTTTTGAAGTATTTATTCATAGATGCTTGAACTTCTTTACTAGGTGTGGAGGCCATATTTCCATGTGTTGTTAATGTTTTTTCTGTTGACTTATCTTTTATGTTCAAAATCTTTGAATTTTCTCCTTCCCGAAAGCTGTAGTGATATCATTCTTCCTTCTCCCCACCCCCTGTTTTCTCCTATCACTCACTTTCTGACTCCTCTCAAAGTGGCCTACCTGAAAATCTGAACTTAACCATACACGAGAGGTGTGGGTGCATTCTATGGACATGAAATGTCGCGTGTACTTTCAGATGAGATCACTAGGTTATCAGTTTTTCTTAACTGGTTTACTTTGTTATAAAAGATCTATCAGTAAGTGGGAGTAATATATAAATGTGAGTAATATAACAATAAAACTTTAAAAAATTATAAATGAAGTTAGATGTCAGAGGTCTCTTTCACTTTTAATAGCCTGTGATTTTTCATAAACAAAATAAACAGCAGAATATAGAAATACAATAATGAAAGAAGTATAAATTGAGTACTTTGGCAGTTGAGGGGGGAAGAAGGAGGGGATGAGGGAATTTCTTGCTTTAGATGCAAGAGGAAGAATTAGGGAAAGCTTTGTGGAGAACATGGAATTGAACTTGACCTTGAAAAGGGTAGACTTGCTAATACTTTGATAGGGTGAAGGAGGTAGTAGAGATAGAATAAGTTATTACAAGTCTGGGCAAAGGTGAGAATGTGGCAATGTGTGGGGTACATCCTGGAAACAATTAGTAGTCTAACGCCATAAAACACAGGGTGGAGAACAAGAGATAAAGTTGAAAAAAAAGTTTGAACCAAACCCTGAATGCCAGGCAAAGGAGATTAGGCTTTAGTCTATAGACAATAAGGAGTGGTCCTCAGTTTGCCTTCCTGCCTTTCCTTCCTTTCTCTCTTCCTTTGTTCTTTCCTTCCTAGGGACTGATCTCTTCTCTTCAGGTCCCTTCAAATCTATAATCAGAGCTATGTTTTCGGAATATGACTGACATTTAGTGTGTAAGATACATTAGAAAAAGAAAGACAACAGCCATAGAAACAACCACAAAAATCCAGGAAAGAGGCAAAAAGTCCCCAAATTAATGTAGGGAGGTGAGAGAATGGAATTAATGAATGTTGCTGAAGTAAAGTTGTCAACTGATTGGATATGAAAGGCAAAGGCAAAGATGAATGGGAAAGGCCACTGGAATTTCAAGCAGCTGAGTAGTAGGATAATAGTACCATTAATACCAGGGAGTTAAGAGCAGGGGCAATACCATTTCTTTCTGGGAGAGGGGAGGAGGAGGATGTTAGACTTTTACATTTTAAGTCTAAGTTGGAAAATTGTTTGACGTGTAGTTATGAAATTTGGGAGAGAGATCAAGGTCAAAAATATAGATTTGGGAATGATTCACAAAGAGGTGAAGAAGTAGATAAGCTCAGTATAAGAGAGAATGTAGGAGAAAAAAGAAAGAAGGAAGGAACATTTATGAAATGTTATGTTCCAGGCACTTGCTAAGCACCTTACAATTATTATCTCATTGAATTTTCACAACCTTGGGAGGTAGTTGCTAGTATTACCTCTATTTTGCAAATGAGGAAACTGAGGTAGAGATTAAATGACTTGACTAGGGTCACACAGTCCAAGGCTGGAGTTGAAGTCAGGTCTTCCTGACTCCAGACCCAGTATTCTATTCACTGTGCCACGTGGCTGTCCCTAAAAGAGCCTTGGAGAACCAATGACAGGTACTGCTTTGTTTTTGTCTCTGTATCCCTAGCACAAGGCTTGTACATAGTATTTATGGAATTGAATTTAATTTCAACATTTGTTTGGCTTTTTTTGGCGGTGGGAATTTCAACATTTAATGGGCAAGAGAAGAAAGAAGAATCTGCAAAGGAGAGGTGACAGATACAGAAGAGAAAAATACAGTGAAAAAGAAACCAAGGAAGATGAGAATTGCAGGGTGGAAATGATAGTCAATAAGACAATGATCTTGGGTGGAGAGGGGCAGTCAGAGAGAGAGGAGATGTTGAGGAGGTAAAAGGAAGAAAGAAATCGGCGTATTCACTACTTTTGGTCCCAAGTCTTTCTCCTTTCCTAACTTTTAAATTTCACTGATCTCAAACCGTTAGCTCAAGGCACCCATCTCCCTTGACCTTCCTCGTCCTCTAGTCTGCTGGGTTTGCAGGTTCGTTTGTACCTGGTCTTTTTACCCCTCCCCTTATCCTGCTGACATTTATTTTAGTTTCCCTTTGCTCTCTCTTATCACACTTAAGCTTAAGCAAAACTATTAACCAACAAAGGAAAAGTGACTATTAATCCAAAAATAATACACCAGGGTAAGGTATTTAGAAGTAAGCAGGCAAGATTTCATCCAGCACAGACTGAAAGTTATTTAAATTTCTAAGGTATTCATCAAGCTACAGGGCTTAGGACCTAGCTTAGCATTCATCATCACCTCTAAGACTGGAGTCCACCCTATAACGGTCCACTTTCTCATTGTCTGCCAAGAGAAAGACATCTTCCTCCTCCCTCCTGATGATTTAGTATTTGCATGCCTGGGCTATGGACTGAACTCATTCACCTGTTCCACAGACTCAACCAGTCAAGAACCTTTCTGATTGCCAGGAAGCCTTGGCAATACAACTGCTTATCTCCTAAGTACAGTTTCTTCCCTTTCTCTGCCTTAAGGGGTAGGGAAGTGGACAAAAATCACTATGATATACTTACCATTTTTCCTCCTAGCCTTCAGATATGAAAAACTAAAATCCATATCTATTCGCAATGTTTGTAGAGGAAGTCATATAGGGGTACTAATTGAGTCCACTACAAACTTTTTATCTCATCTCAGCCAGGCCCTCACCACAACAAGGCAATACTTTTACAGTTAAGTGACTCTCTAGAAAACTCCTCACTGAAGCTATTCTAAATCCATTCTTCTCTCCTTATGCCACCCACACTATCCTCTCAGCTGAGGATCTTCCTCATATTTCACCAAGAAATGAGAGATCATTTGAAGTGAACTCCTTCTTCTCCCTTGTTCAATATCTCCTTGACATCATCCCCCATTCTCTCTTCCTTAAGTTTTTAGTGACAACAGGGCCCTTTTCTTAACCAAGACTGACTCTTACTTGTACTTCTGATCCTATGCCCTTATATTTCCTCTTCTGACACATTATCCTCAAACAATTCCTCTCCCCACCCCAATATTTAATTTCTTTCTATCTACTGGCTCATCCCTTTCTGACTACAAGTCCACCTAAGTTTCTCCTATCTGTAAAAAACGAAAATGAAAACCAAAACCCTCTATTGATCCCTTCAAAGTTTTGTCTTGTGTGTGTGTGTGTGTGTGTGTGTGTGTGTGGTCCAAAACCATGTGGTATCTCCACTTCCTTTCTTCTCACTTGCTTCTAAATCATGTGCAGTCTGGCTCGGAAGCCATACCTTACCATCCAACTGAAACTCTTCTCATCAGAGCTATCAGTAATCTCTTCATTGCCACATGACCTTTTTTCTTATTCCTCTTTCTTCTTGATCTCTCTGAGGTATTTCGCACTCTTTACCACCCTTTCTTCCTGGATGTTGTTTCTTCTCTGGGTTTTTGGGACATTGTTCTCTCTTGATTGTCCTCCTTCCTGATCATTTATCAGTGTCACTTGCTGGATCACCATCCATTATGCCATTAACTATGGTGTTAATATACCATGAGACTATGTCCTAAGCCCTCTGCTCTTAGTAATCTGGTCAGCTCCTAGAGGTTCAATTATCTCCATGCAGATGACTGCTAGATAAAAATTTCTACTCTCTTTCCTTAGTTCCAGTCCCACATCACCCATTACTACTATTACTACTATCTTTGAACTGGATTTCTCCTGGGCAGCTCAAACACAGCATGTATAAAACAGAACTCATTATGTTTTCTCTCCCCAACCACACCTGTTCTAAAATTCTTATATCTGTCTGAGGTCATTACCAATGTTCTAGTTACCCAGATTCACAACCTCAGTTACCATGGGTCCTCATGCTCTCTTACCCCACATATTTAACAAATTATTGATTTTACCTTATTGATTTTTACAAATTTATTGATTTTACCTTACCTTCATCTCCTATCTTCTCATGCAGATAATATATTAGTTCAGGGACTTATCCTCTTTGCATACATGATTATGAGAGCCTCCTAACTGGTCTCTCTGGCTCAAGTTAGTTTCATTTCTAATCTAACCCAATTCACTCAAAAGTCAAGATACCACCCTTATAATGACATTAGTCCTTTCTAAACATGAAGGATAAACAGTAACAATGACAATCCCACATATACCTGCTGAAGTAATTGTCCTAAAGAATAGAAGGAGAAATGACAGTATAACTTCTAAGCTCAAGATGGTTAAATGGCTAAGAACCAAATATAAACTCCTCCATTTGTCACTTAAAAAGCTCTACAACTGGGCTATCGTCTACCTTTTCCAGGCTTATACATATCTCCCTTTCACAGATTCTTTCATCCAGAAAAAAACTCATCATTTTACTATTCTTCATGAATTAATTATTAAGTGAAAGAATTATTGAGCCTTTGTTATGTGCAAAGCACTGTGATAATCCCTGGAGATATAAAGACAACAGTTCCTGATCTCAAAGAGCTCACATTTTAATTCATGATAGTTCATCTCCTGTCTCTGTGCCTTTCTGAAAGGTAGAAGAAAGGGAATTTAGGGAATAGCTTATGAGAATGCACAGAATCTAGAGATGGAGTATTAAATTCATAAAAGAGTTAGTGGTTCAGTTGGCCTGGCAAATAGAGTTTGTAAAGAGAATTAGTATGAAATAAGGCTGGAAAGGGAATCAGGGGCTAGATTGTGGAGGACCCAAAAAGTGAGTTAGGATTTTGTCTTAGAAGAATGGGGAGCCACCAAAGTTTTTTTGAGCTTGGGATTGGCATAGTGAGAGGACAAGGAGGGCCAGAGTTTATCAAGAAGTCAGAAATGTTTTGCTACACTCAATGTTTGTGAGTGCATGGGTATTAATTGTTCATGGAGCTAACCCTCCTCTTCTTCTAGATTCCCCTACATGAATTTTGAACAGACAGTTTTCTGACATGGTAACTTTACTCTTAGAGAAATCAGCTAGTTTTAAGTAGGGTTGAACAGATTAAAAGTAAGAAAGGATAGGTGAAGATATAGGGATACTTTGAGCTGGAGAGTAGAGAAAATGAGGAAGCTTACTAGATTGTCAGAGGCAGTAATGTTGTTCAGTGGATAGGGCACTGGGCCTGGAGTCAGGAGACGTGAGTTAAAATCTGACCTTATACCCTTAGTAGCTGTGTGACCCTGGACAAGTCACTTTACCCTATTGCCTTAATCCGTTGGAGAAGAAAATGGCAAACCACTCTAATATTTTTGCCAAGAAAACCCCACAGACAGCTATGGTGTGCTATAGTCAATATGGTTAATACAAAGAGATGGACAGGACTGAACAACAATAACAACACTAGATCGTCTCACTTGTCCCAGTAAAACACTGGAATTAATCTGTCAAAAATGTAAAGGGTGGGGATTGGGGACTTGAGGAAAGTAGTACTGGCCATTTCAGGAATGTTATAGGGAATCAACTAGAAGTTAAAAAAAATGACAAGTAGAGTTGAATGCTCAAGAAAGATAGTGTAAATCCATAATAGAACTAATATTCATACTTTCATTGGAAGAGTTGAGTAGATTGGGAGCTGGAGTAGAGAAAACAGGTGGTTAGATTCATCAGGGAGTGGTAATACAGGTATTATAAAAGAGTTTAGGGGGGAGAGAAGAATGGTCATCGTAGATTAGTAAAGTGAACATCTTTCACTGAAGAAGAAAGCACACTATAGTAGAAAGAGTTATGGACTCGTTGGAGTCAGGGGAAACTGGTTCAAACTCTGCTTTCTATACTTATCAGCTGTGGGACCACTACAATTTGTTTAACTTCTCTAAAGTGATCTTATATAAAGTATTCTGTGAACCTTATAGGATCATATAAGTTTTAGCTATTATTATTAATGTCCTATTCTGATGCCACATTGTGGCATGGAAGTGACCCTGTGTTCTCAAAGCCTGCTTGCATATTGGATGGTTCTAACAAGCTCTAAATACTTCAAATGTAGGGCTAGAGACTTTGTCTTCCAAAGATCAATTTAGATCATCTCAGCCATAACAATTCCATTTAGATCACCTAAAGGGATTGCAATCTGCATTAGAGAAGGAAATGCCTACCCCTTGAAATGATGTAACTTTGGAGTAATGAAAAGAAAAGGGGGGCAGAGAGAAGATGTCAGAGTATAGGCAGCAATCCAGCTGAACTTTCCCAACATTCCCTTTCAAACAATTTTAAAGTAACTCTTCAAATCAAATTTTGGAGCAAGAGAGCCAACAAAGTGTCGGAGTGAGATGTTTTTCCAACCTGAGACAATTTAAAAGGTTGGTAGGAGAAGTCTTTTCCAACCTGGGAAACAGTTCAGGACATGACAGCAGCACCAACCATAGGCCTTGCAGGCAGCTGGGATGGTGGCAGTAGTAGTAGCAATAATAGTAGAAGCAGTAGCAGCTTTGAGAATTCTAAGCCCAAAGATGGTAAGGGGGCCAGACAACTTGTCAGGAAGAGGATACAGGGAACTCTTACAGTGGGAGCATTTGCTGTTGACTGGCACCTCCATAATCCATATGCAATTCTAGACTGCAATTCCAGGGCAGAGAGAAACACTTGTAGTCAGTCACAAGGGAGCAGCGGCCTTGGTCTCAGTTCAAAGGCAGAGAGGAACATTAGTGCTCATAGGAGAGCAAGGGTCATGGTCACAGTTTTGGGGCCAAGAGGAGTGCTAACACTTGCAGCTACAGAGAAGCAGTTAACCCTTCTTGGGTAAAGATCAGAGCACAAATCAGAAGAGTAATGATCATACCTCTCCCTGGATTACACCATTTTGGAACTACTGAAAACTTGCAGACCCCAGAACTATCTCTGAAAAATACACCACGAAAATCCTGGAACTTGCCATAGTGTTCCCCCTCCCCCAGATGAGCAAAGCCCAACTTTAACATAAAGTTCAAAATCAAGAAATAGTCTGGAAAAGTGAGCAAACAACAAAAAGAGAGCTTGACCATAAAATGGTACTACAGTGGCAGAGAAGACCAAAGCATAAACTCAAATGATGACAATAATGTGAAAACAGGTATAAGCAGTCTCAAAGAAAAATGCTAATTAGATTCAAGCCCAATAAGAATTCTTACAAGAGTTAAATATAAGAGATATAAAGTAAATGTGGTAGAGGAAAAATTGGAAAAAGAAAAAAATTATTAGACAACCTGAAAGCTATGATTACAAAAAAAGAATATGGACATATTTCAAGAAATTATGAATGAGGAGAGGATTCTAGGAAGATAGAGGAATAGGTCAGAAAATTCCAAGTTCTCCAGATTTCCCCCACAAACAAGGCAAAAAAGTGCCTCAAGGTGAACAAAGAGCACCAAAAATAGATAAAAATTGGGGCTGAATAGTGGTCTTCCTGGGACATTCAGAGAAGATCTGAAGAAAAAATCCCAGGACCAAGGTTTGGTCCCTGTAAAGAACACCTAGTTCCACAGAAACAACAAGCAGTGAGCCCTGGGGCTTGTTGGGTTGGGAGTTGGTCTCAGCCCCAGCCCTAGGAACTTTTACCTCCTAGACAGCCTGGGAAGATCAAGGGAACCTCTGCTGACTAGGAATAGCAGTCCAAGCTGTTCCACCAAGATACAGCTCTGGGTTAGAAGGAACCAGTACACTCCCAGTGAGTGCAGAAGCAGTGGGGCAGGGATGGCACTGTTTGTGGGCACTTAAGGAGGGCAGAACTCTTGGTTTCAGTTCCAAGCTAAAGGGGAGAACTGAAGGAGGCTCTGAGGACAGAGACACCATCCCTATGCCCCAGGACTAGAGGTGATTATAAAAAAATAAGCTGCTATAAAAGTGGCAGTCAAAGAAGAAAGAAACTATAGAAAGTTGTGGAAATAGAGAAGACCAGGGTCCTCCTTCAGAGAATACTGAAGCAAAAAAACCCTCTCCTAGTCCAAAGAATAATGTCAAATGGTCACTTGCCCCAAAAGAATACACAGAAGAACTTAAAAAAGATTTTAAAAATCAAATGAGAGGGGTGGCTAGGTGGCACAGTGAATAGAGCACCAACCCTGAAGTCAGGAGGACCTGAGTTCAAATCTAGCCTCAGACACTTAACACTTACTAGTTGTGTGACCTTAGGCAAGTCATTTAAGCCTAATTGCCCTGCCTTCCTCCCTCCAAAAAAAAAGAAAAAGAAAAATCAGAGAGATTGAGGAAAATTAAAAAAGAGGACAATCCAAGAAAAACAAGGAATTTATGAAAAAGTCAACCAACTAGAAAAGGAGATGTAGAATCTTTTTTCCCCCCAGAATGTATTTATTTTTAGTTTTTAACATTCATTTCCACAAGATTTTGAGTTGCAAATTTTCTCTCCATCTCTCCCCTACCCCCACCCCCAAGATGGCAAGAATACTGATTACCCCTTCCCCCTGGTCTGCCCTCTCTTATATTCTCTCATCCCTCCCCTTGCCCATTTCTTGTAGGGCAAGATGGATTTCTATACCCCATTGCCTGTATATCTTATTTCCCTGTTGCATGTAACAACAATTTTTTT
>CM053600.1:72576579-72636569 GCA_028646575.1 Pseudocheirus occidentalis | reverse complement strand
GAGCTGCGGTGCTTTGCTGCTTCTAAGCCGCCATCTTGGCTCCGCCCCTGTGTGGTTTTCTAATGACTGTACTAGTGATTAATGATATTTAGTATTTGTAAATCTATATTAGCGACTGATTAAGTTAATGGTTGCCGCATGAGTGGAAATTTGATTTTTGTATTATGAATTGATTGAATGATTAAGTTAATGGTTGCCCCATGAATGGAAGTTTGATTATTGTATTGTGAATTGACTGAATGATTACGTGAGGAGGGTTTCCCCCTTAGGGAAACCAGATGATTATTCTTTAGTTCTTTGTTCTAAATATTGTGGTCACTGTAGTGAAAACTCTGTGGCCATTCTAATGTTAAGCTGTTATGAACACTATATTGTGATTTTCTGTTTTAAGGTGTAATGTTGTGAATATTATATTGTGATATATTGTGAATGTTTGCTTTGATTTGTAGAATAAACAGAGTGTTCACTATTACTGTGTAATCTGAATCTTAAAAGCTGTTCATGGCAGCATTCTTTTGGGAATCTGCTGGTGCATGGCGTTACACCTCCTCCCATCCCAAGGCAGTTACCTTAATCAAAAGAGAATCCTACTTTCCTTACTTGTGGTTCTGTCATAGATTTATAGTCACTAGTGGTATTAAGGGAGGGGAAGGTAGGAGTTGTGCTCCTCTTGTAATTTTTTGGGGCAAATTCTTTGTTAGTTGACTGCAAAATGAACCAAGTAAATGATTTCATGCTCATGTCTCAAGTTAAGAAATGGGGTACCATGTTACAAGGTACCTGATGTGTCTGGAGTGGCATTATAGTATTCAGAATAAAAGCTAATTTAATGCAAACAACAGAGTGTTTGAAAGTTCATTTCATGAAAATTGGATTTTTGGTTTTTATTATTTGCATTGTGCATTATCAGATTTGTATTTAAGACTGTGGGGATTATCATTCCCTTTTAATGGTATTATTTAATAAAGAGTTTGTGTTTCATAGTTTTGACTCTAGTGTGGACTCCCCGCTCGTTGTTAGAAATTCAATTAACTAGTTCTAGCTGGAGTGTGTACAAGGCAAAAAGAGATATGCACGTGTAAGCTCCTGTTTTGCTCTGGTGCTGGCAAGATTTAATGGAAGCTTTCAAATGGTTATATCTTGAATGCTGCATTATTTATAACAAATATTGCTGTATCTTTCAAACTTGTCTAAACCTCATATCTATGAATAGATATCTCCCCATTTACTCCCTGATACCCCCACATCTAGATATTATTGCCTGAAATTCCATTGTAGCAACCTTGTTTCTTTATTTTCATGATACCTGTTTAAATGAAAAACTCCATTGGAAGAGGCAGGTTTGATGGTGTTTTCAGACATTTATTTATACTTTAGTGTGACTGAGTTTCAAATCCTTTCTCAAGGTTACATTTTTTTTTTTTTGCTTTTTGGAGGGCAGTTGGGGTTAAGTGACTTGCCCAAGGTCACACGGCTAGTTTTTTGTGTTAAGTGTCTGAGGCCGGATTTGAACTCAGGTACTCCTGACTCCAGGGCCGGTGCTCTATTCACTGCACCACCTAGCCGCCCCCTTCAAGGTTACATTTTGATGGAGAGAGGACCTGAAAACAAGTATCATGTATGTGAGAAGTACTATTGGACCTGGGTTTGAATCCTTCCTTTGATTTTTATAGCCATTTTCTGTTGACTTCACAGCACTTGACTTCTAACACTTAGGGACTAGGGTTTCTCATTTGCAAAATGAGGGAATTGGACATAGATATAAGGTCCCTTCCCACCCTAAATCCCATGAAAGGGCTTCTACTTCAGCAAGTGGAAGGTGATGAAGTACTAGGAAGCTTGGACGTACTATGGTTATGTGGTACAGTGAATAGAGTGCTGTTCTTAGAGTCAGGAAGACCTCACTTTGAATTTTGTCTGAGTCATCTTCTAGCTGTGTCACCCTGGGTAAGTCACTTAACCTCTGCCTCAGTTACCCCATCTTAAGATGAGGTTAATAACACTACTTGCCTTCCAGGATTGTTGTGAGGATAAAATTAAATGCTATTTGCATAGAAGAACTGGCACATAGCTGAACTTAAAGAATGCCATTTTTCTTCTTTCCATAGACTTGTTTTTGATATGCAGAAAGTAATAGTACTAAAAAGGAGAAATCTGACGAGGTTAATAACCAATAGGGAAAGTTTTTCTGAAAACTTTCTCTTGGCTTTTGAGAGCACCTGTTAGAAGCAAAGATTTGGTAGGGCAGAACTGGTTTTCATGATAAATGACTAATGTCTATACCTCTATGTGGGGGTTAATCCATTAAAACTATTTCCACATGTGGTATGTCTATATCTATATCAGTGGTTCTCAATCTGTTCAATTTGTAACAGTGAAAATACATCCTGCATATCAGATAGATTCATAACGGAGCAAAATTATAGTTATGAAGTAGCAACAAAAATCATTTTATGGTTGGGGGTCACCATAACATGAGAAACTGTATTAAAGAGTTGTGGCATTAGGAAGACTGAGAACCACTGATTATAGGTAAGTATCTTTTCCAAGAAGAATGTACTTGTGACTCTTAGAGAAACTGATGTTGAAAAAGTTTTTAAAAATGTTAAAAGGACTAAAGAAAAGCCTACTAGATATATCATATACTATAATAAACTTTAAATGGATACATGAGATAAATATCAAAGTTCTTATAGATTGGAGGAGAAGGGAGGGAAATGGCCTTTAAAATTATGCTTAAAAGGGAGGATGTCAACTAAATAAGGGATAGAGATCACAGAAGACAAAAATGGACAGTTTTGATTATATAAAATTGAAAATTTTTTGCTTAGGCTAAATAATTGCAGTTAGAATTAGAAAGCAAGTGGTTAACTGGGAAAAATCCTCGAAGCAAATTTAATTGATAAAGTTCTGATATGTAAGATATATAAGGAATTTATACAAATATATAAGGAAAAGAAACATTACTTGATGGCATATGGCAGTAGGTTATGAATAAACCATTCTTGGAAAAGAAAGAAGAACTATCAGTAACCATTTAAAAGTACTCTAAATCGCTAAATGTAAGAGAAATGCAAATTAAAACAACTCTGAGGTTTCATCTCATACCCATCAGATTTTAAAGATAATAAGAGAGGAGAATGACAATTGTTAGAGGGCTATGGAAAGACAGGCACACAATTGTACCAATAGTGGAGCAATGAATTTATTTAGTCATCATGGAAAGAGATTTAGAGCCATATCCAAACAGTAGTGAAATTAGATATGCTCTGTGACCCAGTGATACCAGTATGAAACATATCCCCAAAGAAGTTGAAATGGAAGGGACCCATGAGTTCAAAAATATTCATGGCAAAATTTTGTTGTAGTGAAGTTCTAGAATCTAAAAGGGGGTCTGTCAGTTGTAGAAAAGTTGAACAAATTATGGTTATAGGAAAGTAATGGAATATTATTGTGCCATAAAACATAACTAAGACAAATTCAGAAAACCCTGGGAAGACTTGTATGACCTGGTATAGAGGGAAGTGAGTAGAATTGGGAGAAAAATGTATACAGTGATCACAATAATATCAAGGAAAAGAATTTTGAAAGAGTTTAGAGTACTAATCAATACAGTGACCAATCATGACTTTACAAGACTGACAATGAAACATACTTCCCCTATGCCCAAAGGGCTATAAAACTGTGCATGCCCTTTGACATGGCAATGCCACTTCAAGGTCCATATCCCAAAGAGATCATAAACAATGGGAAAAGGACACACATGTTCAAAAATATTTATAGTAGCTCTTTTTATGGTGGCAAAGAATTGGAAATTGAGGGGATGTTCATCAATTGATGAATAGCTGAAGAAGTTGTAGTGTATGGAATATGACTGTGTTATAAGAAATGATGAGTTCAATGGCTTTAGAAAAACATGGGAAGACTTGAATGAAATGATGAGCAGGCAATCTTCAGAAAAATCTGGAAAGACTTGTATGAACTGATGCTGAGTAAAATGAACAGAACCAAGAGACCATTGTATACAGTAACAGCCACATTGTGTGATGACTAACTTTGATAGACTTAGTTCTTTTCAGCAATGCAAGGATCTAAAACAACTCCAAAAGAATCATGATGGAAAATGCTAACCACATCCAGAGAAACAACTTTGGAATCTGAATGCCAGTGGAAGCATACTATTTGCTCACCTTTTTTCTTGTTTTGTTTTATTTCTTCTTTCTTGTCATTCTTTCCATTAATTCGAATTCTTTTTTACATCATGACTAATGTGAAAATTTGTTTAATATGAATGTGTAAGTGGAGCCTGTATCAGATTGCATGCCATCTTGGGGAAGGGAGGAGGAGAGGAAGGGAGAGAAAATTAAAAACTCAAAATCTTATAGAAATAAATGTAGAAAACTAAAAGTATGTAAGTAAATAAGTAATATACATACACATACATATATACATATACACACATATATACATATATACATATATACATATATGCACATGCTTCCTACCTCTTGGCAGAAGTGATGGGCTAGAAGTAAAGAAAAGGGACATATTTTTCTATATAGTCAATATGTTGATTTGGAATTGCTTGATCATACTTGTTATAGCAGAGGACTTTTATTTTGGAGCTGGGGAGGGTAGTATAATAATGTAATTTGGGGGGAGGGAAATAGAATCAATAAAACTTTTAAAAATGTGCAAAAAGCAGAATGAAATCTTAAAGGGGACAGAGACAAGACAGTTTTGTTCTTGTTTAATTTAAAAACATTTTCACAGGTTTGCACGCAGTTATCTTTTTTTGTCCTTTCTATATTGAACTCTTTATGTTTGTTGTTTAAGTTCATAATAAAAGATAAAATTTACTTAAAATTCTACTAAAAAGGAAATGTCCTATCTTCTACATATTGACTTTTTCTTATTCTTTGTGGCACTTCTGCAAAGACAAGTGTACTTAATTTTGGTAGATATTTGGAACAGTTGGACATCTTGGAAAGGAAAATGATGATAAGATTAAAAGGACCAAAAGAATAGCTGTGATTGGTCATGAAAAGTTTATAAGGAGCACATGCAGTATGATTCTTTGTACAATGACTAAATAAATAGACCAGTAGGTTAAAGGACAAAAAAAGGGTCAATCTTCTTTAAGAACTGTTCAGATAATCTTTTGCTCTGTTGCCTAGTCCGGTAGATAGCAATTTTGTCTGTGTGCAAATGGGTGCAATAAAAGATCAGTCATTGCCTTGCAAAAACATTAACCTAATTACTCCATTTCTAGTACCCTCTGGGGAATTAATCTGTTCTCTAGGGATTACTTCTCAAGTGCTTATATATGCTTACTTTCTGAGTTACTGATGTTTTCAAAATGATCCTTTAAATCTTCCTAGTTTTATTGGGTTTGTCTTTACTTCCTTATTGCTTTCCTTTTGTTATTCTCGATTAACCCACGGCTCAATATGCCCAGGAATCCCAGTTGGAAAGGGACCTCTGAATTCATCTGTCCTAACGATGTATTACTGAGGGCTGTTATTCCTAAAAGCTTGAAATCCTCAGGTTTGAGGTATAGCTATTGGCAACTAAATTAGATTCTTACTCTGATTAGTTTTAGAGAAGCAGTATGTGTGTGTGTGTGTGTGTGTGTGTGTGTGTGTTTCTGTCCCTTTCATTATTTATATTAGGGTCAAGTCTGATCATCCTTATTTTTCCAAGTTTTCTAACTAAATTGGTTGAACCTAAAATACTTACTGATTCAGAGTCATTCTTGAATCACTTGGGTGATTCTTTATACCTGGAGCAAACATGTTATGTGTAGCTTGCCTGCATTTATTGGACTGGACAGAACAGGGAAGGAAGGGGGAAGAAAAAAGGGTTGTACTCATCCTTTCCTCCTAATAAGTATACTGAGAAGCCTCAAGTAGAATTAGTGTCTCATACAGAATCAGATTTTCTTTTTGCCTGACAGAGTCGCTGAGGAGAGGCAGATTACCTGATTTTTAGGAAGGAAGAGGTGTCTTGAAATGTAGGACAATGTATAGGCTTACATAGCTATCTCTTTCCAGGAAGAGCTGTTGGTTCTTTATAGTGGATATGTGTGTGTGTGTGTGTGTGTGTGTGTGTGTGTGTGTGTGTGTGTGTGGTAAATCAAATGATAACTATCAAATAAGTTAACATCTGTAAAGTGCTTTGCAATCCTAAAGCGTTATAAAAATGTTGGCTATTATCTGTTCTAGGGTCATTGTATTTAGAGCTAACAGTGGTCTTTAGAGGTCATTCAGTCAAGAAGGATCGAACTCACAGGCCCAGGGCAGCAAGAGTGTGCAAAACTTCCTAGTGCAGCTTAAACCACATTAAAATACAATTGTACCCCCCCCAGCTGTGTGACCTTGGGCAAATCACTTAACTCCAATTGCCCTCCCCTCCTCCCCTCCAAAAAAATACAAAAAAATAAAAAAATACAATGGTGGGGTGGTGGTGGTATGGCTAGGTGGTGCAGTGGGCCCTGGAGTCAGGAGGGGCCAAGTTCAGATCTGGCCCCAGACACTTGACACATTTACTAGCCATGTGACTTTGGGCAAGTCACTTAGCCCCTATTGCCTTCCAAAAAGCAAAAAAAAAAAAATACAATTGGGAAATATTTAACAGAAGAAAAATAGCAATGCAACATAGATAATATTAATTTGTGATTTTCTAAGTCAAGTTTCTGAGTTCAAATCCATCTTGAGACATTTACTAGCTTCGTGACCCTGGGCAACTCACTTAACTTCTATTTGTCTTAGTTTTCTCATCAGCAAAATGGGGACAACAATAGCACCTACTTCCCAGGGTTGTTGTGAGGATCCAATGGGACAATAATTGTAAAGTGCTTAGTGTAGTGTGTGGTATGTTGGAAGTGCTATGTAAATGTCCACTATTATTGTTGTCACTATCAGCATATGACCCCAGAGGGATCCATTTCTCTTTTCATCTGGCAGCACTTAATTCTATTCTGACTCATTCTGACAAATGAAGAAACTGAGACCCAGAGAAGGAATATATCTTGCCTAACTAAGGTCACATAGGTGCTAAGCAATCATGGATAGGATTTGAACTAAGGTCCTCTAATTCCTAAATCTTCTGTTCTTTTTTGTTGTCTTGAATTTGTGCAGGACAGTCTATCTCATGGTACCTCTGGAGAGTGGAGTATTGACTCTCTGTATTTTGCTATCTAGACTTTTAGATGATCAATTACATTGTATGTAATTCAAGTTCATAGAATCAAACTAATTTGTAGAGTTCCTCAACCAATAAAGTAAGAAGTAAGTTTTTGGATAATATGATAGTGTGTTTAAGGTGGCTGTAGATAAGTATAGGAAGTATGAGCTCGATGTTCTCTTTGGGAATTACATTTTTAGAAACTGGTCCGTAGGGTGTAAGCGATGATGTTGCCTCACTACAGCATTGCAGGCTAAGGAATGGAAAGGATGTTAGAGATTTGCTCATTAGATGAATACTGAAGCTTCATCATCTGGAAGGTGTTATGTTTCTGAGCAGAGGCACTGAAGTCTCAACCTGGAATACATTGCTTTTTGGCATGAGAACTGAAGAGCATCCTAGAGATAGTTATTGCTTTTTGTCAGGAATCAGAGGGAGGAAACCCTTTGCTGATGCCTCTACCAAGAAGTATTAGCATTCAAATGGTAGAGCATTGGCGTCAAATTCCAAGAGAAACAGAAGGCACTATGAAGCATATATGAGGACCCCTGTGGGCAGCATCTTGACTAAAAAAAAATTACATATTAACATTCTCTGTGTTATATTGCATTTTAATGTATTTTGTTGAATATTTCCAATTGCATTTTAATCTGGTTCAGGCTATACTTGGGTGTGTTATTGGGTAATATTTGAAACCTCTGGGCTAGAGGTAGATCTTATTTTTGTCACCACTCTTAAAATTCTCCAATTCTCCTGTCTTAGTCCTATAGCCCATACGTCATCCATTGCAATGTTTTTTAAACTGAATGCATTAAAAATGTGCCTATCCAGAATTTTGGGTGATGTTCATTCAAGTCTTCTTGGCCATGGCCTGTTACATGGAAAAGTCATGGAATTCCTACTTTTTGCAGAATTTTAACTGCTATTTTATTTTTCATTCATTTCACTCACTATTTATTGACACAAACTTATTATCTAATTGCAAAAGGGAAGTACAACCTATTTTTTCAAATTTAGCTCAAAAAAACAACACTATGGTATTGAATACTTTTGCTTACTATAGGATGTTACCGTGAATAATCACCTTTTGAGAATAGGACACCCAAAGTTATTCCATAAAATCTTATTGTAAATTCTAAAAAAAGCAAAATTACTATAGACAATATTGCTATAGACACTATTAATTTTAGGTTGCATTTCTGTGATTGCATTTTATATCCGGAACCTTGTGCCTAATCAGCATAAAGCACATTTATATCCATTTCCTAGGTCTTGGGGCAGGGGACAGCAAACTTCCTAAATCCTGTTCACTTTTGTAGTCTGGAGAGCTAAGAATGGTTTTTATGGTTTTAAATAAAGTTTCATTGTATTTAAAAACATAAAAATAAACATTCTTAGCTCAGGGACCCTGTCGAAGTAGATAAGATTCTGGATTGTACAAAAGCAGGTAATAGGTCAAATTTGGCCAGTAGCCCGGCACATTATACCTTTAGAGCTTGATTGTGTTTTGGATGGTTTTTAATCTCCTTCTTCCTCCCTAATCTTAGAGTGGAGGAATCTGAAGGTCAGAGAAAGGATGTGATTTGCCCAGCGTAATAACCTACATATTAAGTGGCAGATCCAGAATTTTTACACAAACCCTCTGACTTCCAATCCACCATTCTTCCTAGTATACTGTATTACCTCCTCAGTTGTATGAGGTTTGAATTATGAAGAATTATGAACATTATTGGTTATATTTATGATTTTATACCAAGTCCTTGGTCAGAAACATCACCAATATCCTAATATTGTTTCCATGGGAAAAGTAAGATTCAGTTTTTGATAATAGGCTTTTCAGAAGTTGTTTAGCTATTTCATTTGTGTTTGACTCTTTGCAACCCCATTTGGGGTTTTCTTGACAAAGACACTGGAGTGGTTTGCCATTTCCTTCTCCAGTTCATTTTATAGATGAATAAACTGAGGCAAACAGGGTTAAGTGACTTGCCCATGGACACACAGTTAATAAGTATCTGAGGCCATATTTGAATTCACAGAGATGAATCTCATTGACTTCAGGTCGGGCATTTTATCCACTCTACCATTTTATGGCAAAAAAGTTAAGAAATAAGTGTGAGTATGTATTTATGGTTATATTGCTTCATTCTTTGAAGCCATTGGGAAATGTGAGATTCAGTAATCTGGAAAAATTTGCTTATGTTGGGCCAAGTTTGTCTTTTTAAGTGATAATTTTCACCATTTGTGAAATTCAAAATATATTGCACATTCTTCTGTTTCATTAGCAGACTACACTGAGCATGATTTAATCC
This sequence comes from Pseudocheirus occidentalis, assembly GCA_028646575.1. Taxonomy (NCBI): domain Eukaryota; kingdom Metazoa; phylum Chordata; class Mammalia; order Diprotodontia; family Pseudocheiridae; genus Pseudocheirus; species Pseudocheirus occidentalis. The sequence goes on along the minus strand of CM053600.1, from coordinate 72,627,075 downwards.
TTTCTTGATGACTTGGCATCATCATTATAAATGTGAATTATCGAACCATTATAAATCAGTGATGTCCTCGGGGGCTGTGGAGGTGTATGGGGGCTATTGACTTCTGTGCTTCAATGACCTTGTGTTACCCTATGGTTAACGATGCTTTTGTCTTTTCTGTCTGTTCCTGTGATGCCATTTCATAGCTGGGTCTTCTTTCAACAGCTCCCCTTACTACTTCCTAACCAAAGCATGTTTAATGAGTAGACTTAATTATATGCATATTCCATGGAGGGGTCTTCAATATACTTTCTCCTCAGTTTGTCAAGCTAATGTATTCATTTATTTGGCCTCATTTCCCTACATAGGCTCAGTGTATTTTTATTTGTTGCCATGTCCTTTGTCCTTGTCAGCTTTATTTGCCTTGGAACCTAAGTTCTCAGAGGGCAAGGAAACTCACTCATTTCTAACCCAGGCACTTTTCTTTAAAAAAAAAAAAGCTTGTTGATGACTCTTGCTTGGAGAAGAAAGTGCTGAGGTATGATTTCTTCCATTTTAAGTATGGGAAGAGTTATGGCAGAAGCTTTAAAAATACACTAGGTGCTCTCCTGGTTGAGAGAGAGTTCTAGTTTTGCCTAGAACCAAAGGGTGGAAATTATATAATCTTTGCCTTTCAGAGCCATTTTTAGAGAAAATTGTACAAATTCTGCTTTCTAGTTCAGATGACATAGTTAAAAAATATTCTGCCCACATTAGCTAACTCCGACTATTCCTTGGTTTGACCTGGGCTTTCCTTTCTGGTGATGTTGCTTTATTGATTATATCATACATGAGTCAAGACATCATTCCATGATGTCATTGGTCCTCTTTGAAAATGAAGAAGAAACAAAATAATATTTTCAAAGGGAGAACTATTTTTGGGGGGGGGAGCATATTCTTAGATATACCTTATTGGTGATCATAAGATAAAAGGAGCAAACCAAGTGTACTTTCCCCTCCACCCCCTTATTGTGCAGATGAAGAAATAGATTCAGAAAAGAGAAGTATTTTTCCCCTTTTTCCCCCTAGTATTTAGCATATAGTGAACACTTACTAAGTGCTTCTTTACTGACGGAATAACTTGGCTGATGTCACACAAATAGGAAATAGCTGAACAGGAAACTGAATTCAAGTCCTCATTCTAAACCTAGAGTTCTTTCCTACCATATTCAGAAATTGAATTTATATATGTACGAATATTTTAAAATTGAGGTCCAAAAATATTGACATCAACTTCATATGTAAAGCTTTGTACATATAAATGCTATTGTTTAATTTATATGTTATTATTTGATCTGTTGGAATATATAGTTCTGAAATGGAATGGAATGATCCTCCCTAGGAATGGACGGGAAGGTTTTTTCAGGGGTACCAGTAGCTATTTGTTGTTATAGAAAGAGATCTTAATAGCTAATTGTCAATGGTTGATATGCCCTGTGATAAGAAGGGAAGATGGGCTAGTTATCTGGGGGAGAGTGAAGGATGATAGATGGACAACCAGAGTGCTTCACGGATACCCTCATGATGTAAAGAGAAGTAGAGGGAGGTTTCTATCACATTGGGTATATAACCCCATGGATTACTTATGGGAAGACATGGAAAAGAGTCATTGAGGATGGGCACACCTGAATGCCTTGCAATTTGCTTTGTTGGAAGGAACTTCCAAGGCAGTGAGATCATAGATCCATTTGAGAATATTTGAGCTATTACCATGAAAAACAGGGAAAGACTGACTTCTAGGAGATAAATACAGGGCAAGAAAGGGTGGTGGTAGAAGAAAGAGGGAAGCATTATAAGAGCATGCTTTGGGGGTAGGGGTACTTGTAGAAGGTAATTAGGGTGATGGTTCATCATTCACTGTTAGTAGAAATTGTAGTAAGATAGCTATAGAACTAGATTTATTAGTAATTTAAGGGTTGGTTTAAAGATGTATGAAATTTTAACTTTAGAGCCACTCTTTATTAATTAAGGAAGAGATCCTGATTCTTTTGTGCTGGAAAGGTTATTTACTTAAAACTCTCATCAGCAGGTAAGGTAAGGTTATTGTAGCAGGGAAAGGGAAATGTGAGTCTGGGAAAGGAGTGAGCAAAAGGTAAGGGCTATTGGCAAATTGAAAGGTATATGCTAATAGCTACCATCTCTTCAATTTTGGAAGTTCTTAGCAGTTTTTTAATAACTATTTCCTCTCTCTTTAGAAATACCTGAAATTCATCAGCAACTTTCAATTCTATCCCTTTCATGTAACTTTCAGGTACTAGTGTTCAAAATGAAGTCAAGCTGTTGTCTTCATCTAGCTATTAAGGGCATTTCACCTGCTTGGCCAGCTTTCAGGAGAAAGGTCTAGTGACTGGTGGTTCCTCTCTAGGTATGCTTTCAGTCTAATATTTCCAATTGGAGACATGAGATTGACTAACAAACCTTGACCTATCTGTTTGACTCCTGGGTTAAGTTACTAACTCCAAAATTCCTCTAGTCACTAAAGTCTAGTAAAATGGAAAAGTTACCTGGGAGGGGTTCACATTTAAGCTTTTGCCATGGGTTAATTTGTCATATTAGTTGGAAAGGGATACAATCTAAGAAGATCCTAATGGAAATGGAAGAATTTTTTTAGGGCATAGGGTACTAGAGAAGGCAGACCATCATAGTGGAGATCCTGGGAGGTAACTAGAAAGTGTGAGAGTATAGGCACCTAGACTTGGGAAAAAAGCCATTTAAATAGAAAACCAAGGAGGATCTAAAGACAAACTTCATATCTACCTCAATTTCCCATCATCCCCTTCAAATCCCTCTTCCCCACCCTCGCAAAGATCTGTATTTAACTTCAGAGAATCAATCCTGTATTCAGTATTTTAGTTTGTTAAACGGAAGAACTCTTTGGGGATATTGAAAAATTCTTGTAGAAGTGTTAATATAAGTATTAAGAGAAGGTTTCTGAAAAGTAAATGACAGACTAGTTTTCAAAGCCTTGACTTCCTTTATGTTTCTTGTTCTTTTCTTTTCTCCCTTCATTCTCCTGCATTTCCTCCTTCCCCATGGATGCCTTCAACTTTGAACACTAGTTCTCTGATTAGGGTCTTGTTTTCATCCTGACACCACAAGGTCAGCGATGGTAGATAATAACAGGAAAATTGTCTCTTCATCCCTCCTTGGTCACAAGAGCAACTTAACCTTCATCATTTAAGATGGTTGAAATTTCCACCTGTCTTGAAGATTTATAGTCTCTCTGTTTTGAAGGCTGTTCTGATTTTTTAAGAATGGGAATAGTTATAGTTGTTGCAAAGGCCTGACAAACAGGTTCAGCCAAATAAGAGACTGAAGTTGAGTAGATTAATAGGATTGAGCCCTCTATTTAACTTGGCAGGGTTCAATTGGAACCATTAGAGCAATGGCTTTGACAGTGGTGTTGTAGGAATGAATAACAGGAACAGGGAGAAGGTCACAAAGAAACTGAAAGTTGAGCTTTGCCTGGAAACAAATAAAAACTTGTTGAACAACTTAGTTGTTCAACAACTCAAATAACAATCTTTTTTTCCCTCTTGGTATTTCATTATTTGTAGTTATGACTCTTAATTTTTCTATAATGAAATTGAACAGAAAAGGGTTGGGTGGAGACCAGCTGTGAGTGGGTCCTAAGTGCCACCAGAGCAATATCCCTATCCTGAAATTTTGCTCTTTAAAATAAGAATCAATATTTTTAAAATTATTATTTTTAGAACCATAGGCTTGGCAATGGTGGATCAGAACTGTGAGTGCCTTGCTAGTTTTCCCAGTGTTGTTAGTAAATTTTGAGTGAGCCTCATTGGAGCAAGATGAGAACAGAATTTTGGACAAGAATTTATCATTGTAGTGACCCCAGAGAAAATAGGGAATGAATTTGGATGACTCAGTGTAACCCATCTCCCTTGTTGGAAAGAAACTTTAAAGTCTTAAAGCACACTTCTTGATGCCATTTTTTGGACAGAAACTGAACTGAATTAGAACTAAAATGGACATTTAAAGTTCACTGGGACCTATTTTGAGATATTTAAGGCAAATTGGCACTACACTGAACAGATACCACTTGCCAGTTAATAGTCCCAACTACTTCTGATCATATTTTTAGTTTCTTGGGCTCATAATAAACAATGGATATACCTTTGAGCTTCCTTTAGCCTAGGTTTTGACATGCACAAAAATTCATTAGTACATTTTAAATATGCCTGCAACTCCAGTTATAGGCTAAATGATTTAATATATACACTTAAAAAGATCCTTATTGGAAACTTACTTGTCAAAACAAACTTTCTTTTGTGAATCTTGCTTCTCTAACTCTGTTTTTTATTTTGTTTAGGCCCAATCTTCCTTTCCTTTTTTCTTGATAGCTTTCCTCAGCTTTCCTCTTTTCCTGAAGCCTTACTGAGTAGATAAACAAAACCAAGAAATGTAAGAGACTAGCCAGAGAGCCAGAGATAGTGTAATGTAAGAGCACAGATTCCAAAGTCGGAGGACTTGGGTTCAACTCCCACCTCTGATACGACTTGTATGACTTTGAGTGAAGTCACGTCATTTCTTTGGGTCCTGCTTTCCTCATCCATAAAATAGGACGGTTAGATTGATTAGATGGCCTCTGAAATTCCTTACAACTTGGGCACTTTGATCTTACTGGCTAATTTTTTGGTGTGAAAACAGGTGCTGTAAGAAGTCTGTCTTTTAGTTCTGGCAGGTATAGATCTGTTTTTTTTTTAATAGCCTGAGACTTAAAGAAGCTGCTGGATTCTTTCTCCTCCTAAGTTCTTGTTTTTAAAAATAACATATTGTTATGATCACTGTAAGTGTAGAGTACTGTAGTCATTACCCTTTACTGAAAGAGCCAGTTAGCTACTGGAAAGTATAGGGAATAAGCTTTTTCAAGGCAGTTGTCTTTGGATCCATTCCCCACCCTCTCTGCCCAAAAACAACACCCAAACTCTGAGTGGTAGTATATAGAGATGGAGTATCCGCCCTTCTTGTATCTTGCTTCATCATATGGTTCCTGGAACTCAATTTTTCAGTACATTGTATGTATTGCATTAGTGTTTTATTAGGTTATTTTTTTTTAAATTTGTGACCTTTCCAAAGGTTCTCTGTTTTCTGCAGTATACATTTCTCCCTCTCTCCAGATGTGGGAACCAGAGTTGTCTTCCATGAGGGGAAACATCTGAAATTATAAAAGGTGCCTTGATCTACAGCAACATCTCAGGAATATTTTTTATATTGCTGTTTTAACAAAGGTGGGGATGGTGGTTTCAGATTAAAGAGTGACAACCTAAGAAGAAGGGGATAATTACTCTGCTCATTGATGAAACTCTTATGACTTCTGAGATCTTTTGATGCTAGGTACCAGTTCAGGGCCTTCTTCCTCCTCTGGTCCAATTTCTGGCCAGTCTGCCCTTGCTATGAGGAACATAGAGTCTTAGAGCTGGAAGAGACCTCAGTGATCTCCGAGTCAGTGTTATCTGCTTCATCTATGAATGACTAGACATTATTCATTTAAAAAATGTTCTCTTGTTTCTTTGGCGCCTTTTTATTAACATAACATTAATTTTTGAACATGTCCTTTCACATCCAGCAAACCATCCCTTATGCCAAAGCTTGAAAAAAGACAAAGAAGAAAAATTTAAGTAAGACCAATCAAGACGTGAGATTGCAAAGCCAACGTCCTAATGAGAGAAGTCAAAGGTAGAAGGTGGGAAAGCATTATAGTTCAAGTTCACAAGTTGGAACAGAGATTAGACTAGAGGGGCAGAGGGGCAGAGGGGCAGGTTGAGTCTGTCTGGGCTCTTAAATGCCTGATATACCAAGTAATGTCTTCTGTAACAGATTCAGTATTCTTATAATTGTGAGGCAATTATTGTGTACTAAGCAACTTCAGAAAGAAACTCAAACTAGTAATCTCATAATTTTGAGATTTTTACATTTCATTGTGTTGGGCAGCTAGGTGGTACATGGATAGAGCACTGCACGTGGAACCAGCAAGACTCATCTTCATGAGTTCAAATCCAGCCTCAGACACTTACTAGTGGTGTGACCCTGGACAAGTTACTTAACCTTGTTTGCCTCAGTTTCCTCATGTGTAAAGTGATCTGGAGAAGGAAATGGCAAGCCACTCCAGTTTCTTTGCCAAGAAAACTCCAAAATGGGATCATGAAGAGTCAGATATTACTGAAGCGATAACAACGTCCACTTAGATATGCATGAGACATCAAGATTTTACTGGAATGTATGTTTACAAGTCCCTGTGACCTTTTGAAAACATTGATTTTCATCTTCTTTTTAGTTTGATTTGTACATAATGCAAAGAACTGCCATGTTACAAATATGATAGGCGATACAACCAAGAACTTGCAAACTTCTAGCCAAATACCTAGTCAGCTATATTCCATAACAGTACAGGAAAGGTAAAGAATGTAAACAGATTGGACACTCTGCTGTGTTTACATGGGTGTGCATGGAAATTTAGAAGGTGAATTAACAGGACTGGCCCATATGACGTAGTGGTTGTGGTTGGAGTAGGTCTATTATTTCTCTTCTTGCTTCAGAGTAGGAGAACATATTTTTAAAAGTAATAATTTTTGTCCAAAGGAAAAACATATTGGTTTTTAAAAAAGGTAATAGGCATCGTTGCCTGATTGTTAGACATAAGCCTTTGAGTAAGGAAGATTTTAGGACTCAGAGAGTTACTGAACGTTTCATTGCCCCAGGTCACTGCTAGAACTATAAATTGCAGAGCAGGTGGTGGTCTACCTTGTCAGCTGGGTGGTGTAATAGAGCACTGGACTTGGAATCAGGAAGACTCATTTTCATGAGTTCAAATCTGGACTCCAACACTTTCTAGCTGTGTGACCCTAGATGAGTCACTCAGCCCTGTTCGCCTCAGTTCCTTGTCTGTAAAATGAGCTGGAGAAGGAAATGGCAAACCACTCTAGCATCTTCACCAAGAAAACTACAAATGGAGTCATGGAGAGTCAGATATGACTGAAAAATGACTAAGCAAAATTGATCTATGTTGGTAGAGGGGCTTTTTAAATTTGAGTTCCCTATAACAATTAAATTATAATGCTAGTTCATATGGAGCTTACAGTCTATTGGGATGCTCCCTGCTGCATGTGCAAATGATATATACGCAACTCTCATACAGAAGTATATGGGGGTAGCTAAGAGGTGCAGTGGGTAGAGGACTGGCCCTGGAGTCAGGAGGACCTGAGTTCAAATCCGGCCTCAGACACTTAACACTTATTAGATGTGTGACCTTGGGTAAGTCACTTAACCCCAATTGCCCTGCCTTTCCCCCAAAAAAGCAAAAAAAAAAAAAAAAGAAGTGTATGAAAGAAGTACAAAGAAAGTGTTAAGTGAGGCTGAGGGGTGTAAATGTTGATCATAACTGATAGGGAACCAGGGAAGTCCTAATGGAGGAAGTAGCATTTAAGTTGACCTATGAAATATTAGTAGCATTTCAAAAGAGAGTTCCCAGTATGGGGATAATGCAGGCAAATGTATGGAAGCTAGAAAGGATGCATTTGGGAGGATAAGGAGTAGTTATGAGTTCAGAATACAATGGGAAGTAGTATGAAAAAAAATCTGGAAATATAAAGTGGTTCCAGATTGGAAATGGTCATAAACATCAGACTGAGGAATTTGAATTTTATTTGAAAGTTGTTTGGTAGGCATCAGGGGAACCACTGATGAGTTCTGAGCAAAAGAGAGACATGAAGAATATTAATTTGACAGCAGTAGATTGTAGACCGGAAGAGCCATTGTGAGGCTACTGGCAACAGAGAAGGGAATGGATATAAAAAGAGATTGCAGAGGGCAGCTAGGTGGCACAGTCAATAGAGCACTGGCCCTGGAATCAAGAGGACCTGAGTTCAAATCCTACTCCAGACATTTACTAGCTGGGTGACCTTGGGCAAGTCACTTAACCCCAATTGCCCTGCCTTCCCCTCTTCAAAAAAAAAAAAAGATTGCTGAGCCAGAGATGGCAGAAGTTGGTGAGGAAGAAGGAAGAGTAAAAGGCAGCCCAAGATACAAGACGCATGAGATGGAAATGGTGAGATCAGTGACAGACTTATTGAAGGGTCAAGTCAACAAGTATTTATTTAGCACCTACTGTGGTGGGAATGCAAAGAAAGGCAAAAACAAAGCAAAACACCACCTGTTGAAAAAAAAGAAAAGAAAACTAAAACTTGTCCTGCTCCATGACAGTCATCATGCAAACAACTATATACAAAGGAGACATAGGCAGGATAAAGTGCTGATAATCTCAGAGGGAAGGCACAAGACCAAGGAGGACTTGGGAAGGCTTTTTGTGAGGTAATTGAGGTTAAGTGACTCGCCCAGGATCACACAGATAGTGTCAAGTGTCTGGTCAGAGGCTGGATTTGAACTCAGCTCCTCCTGACTTCAGAGTTGGTGTTCTATCCACTCTATCTTTAGATGACTCTCAAGGGAGGCCAGGGAAGCTAGGAGACTGAGGTGGGAAGGAGAGAGTTCGAGGCTTGGGAGTAGGGGTGGGGCAGCCAGTAAACATGCTTGAGTTGGGAGACAAGTGACTTGTGCTCGGAGAAGTAAAGGAGACCAGAGTTAGTAGGAGAAAATGCAGCATGGTGGAGACTGAAAGTAAGACGGGACTGGGAAAGGTATGAGTGCAGCCTGTTTGGAGGTTTGTGGCAAGATCACTTTGCACTTAATGGAAAGCCAAAGCTGCTGGTTTATCACTTACGCTTGGGCAATGTAACAACAGAGAGGCAAACAATATTACCAAAGAGTTTGCTGAGGTAGTGTTCAGAGATAGGGGGATCCACAAAGGGAGCCCCAAGGAACAAGAAGTGTTCATCCTCAGCCAGCCTTGAGAGTAGGAAACAGTGACTAAAGGGACTGTACTATTTTAGAATTCATAATAAAGTACGGCCTACACTTTAACCTTTAATGGAGCATTGGCACAGTGGATAGAGTGGTGGTCCTGGAGTCAGAAAGACTCATCTTCCCGAGTTCAAATCTGGCCTCAGACACTTACTAGCTGTGTGACCCTGGGCAAGTCACTTAACCCTGTTTGCCTCAGTTTCCTCATCTGCAAAATGAGCTTGAGAAGGAAATGGCAAACCACTCTAGTATCTTTGCCAAGAAAACTCCAAATGGGGTCACAAAGAATCAAAAATGACTGAAAATTGTCTAAGCAACAACAGACTTGGAACTAGAAAGGACTATAGAGGTAGATGAGAAAATGAGGCTCAGATGGGTTCAGTGAATTGCCTAGGGTCACTGAACCAATATACCTCAGAATCAGGACTAGAATGCAGATCTTTCCAATGCCCAGGACAGCTCTTTATGCACTGTCTTCCCTAATTCAGAGAAATGATAAATGAGATTCTTTCTTTGAGACTTAAGGCCCAAGAGGATTTGATTTGTAAAAGTGAGGTCAATATGCAAACCAGAATGGGATAGGCCAGTCCTTAGGGTCTTCTCTTTGTTGTACTCACTACACTACTGGGTTAGAAACCGAAGACTTTCAATAGAAGTTTAGAAAAAGTCAAAAGAGTGATTAACTCAGACATGAATGGCCTTTCATCCCAGGGTCACCAATTGGGAGCCAAACCAGGAGAGTTATTACAGAATAGCTTTACCTCCTGCTGACTATTTGGCTGGTGGGAAATGACTTTCATGCTCTAGGTTCATTTCTGGACATTTGGCAACCCTCCTCCCTGGTGTAGTGTCCCAGCAGGAGATTAAAGGGAATCTGGCAGACTCTGTGGTTATACTATTGGTTAAAAAAAAGAAGTGGGGGGGTGGGGAGGAAAGCAAGGTGAATATAGTCCTAGCAACCTTGTCCTTCAGGGGGCAAAGGTCTTGGACTTGTAGAAGATATTTCTAGGGTGAAGAGGGTACAATCTCTGAGAAGGGACAGTCTGAAGATGCCTTGCTTTGTGCCAGTGACCGTGAGCTTGACCCTCTGATTTCTAAGACTGAAATTGCCTGTAGCTGAAATGTGAAACCTCACAACAGAGGCTGATTCTATCAGGCTGACAGTTGTGGACAGGCAGAGGTGACTGTCAGTATTACCTTTGATTACACAGAGAAGGACCTGATATAATGGAAAGAACTCCTCTGCATTTGACGGAGTTTTTGTTGAGGTTTGCTTTGGACTGACTACTAGACCATAGTGACTGAAATTTGTACGATGCTTTGCAGTGGTTCTCAGCCTTCCTAATACCACAACCCTTTGATACATCTCCTCCTGTTGTGGTGACCCCCAACCATAAAATTATTTTCGCTGCTACTTCATAACTGTAATTTTGCTACTGTTATGATTTGTAATGTAAATATCTAATATGCAGGATGTATTTTCATTGTTATGCATTGAATGTAACCCATGGGTTAAGAGCTGCTGCTTTAGGGCCTTACAAAGTAGGAAACTCTGGTGTAGTTAGGTTAAGTGACCTGTCCATGGTCTCCCAGCTAGGACCGTAGATTTAGAATAGAAAGGGATGTTGGACGTCATCTAGCCTGGTTTCTTTATTTTATAGATGAGAAAACTGAGTCTCTGAGAGGTGGATTCAATTACCTGAGGTTACACAGGTAGTAAGCAGCAGGACCAGGGTCTGAACTTCAGTCTTCAGGCCCCAGATAGATCCAGCATCCTTTCCGCTGCATCAGGAACCCTTCTCTAACAGTAGTCTATCAGAGGCAAAATTTGATCCATGTCTTATTTCTATTCTAAACTGTATCAGTTGTGCTGTGCTGGCTCTGAAGTGAGGCAGCGAGGTGCCACAGTGGATAGAACACTGAACTGGCAGTCTGGAAGACCCGAGTTCAAATTTAACCTCAGATATTTACTATCTGTGTGACCTTGGGCAAGTCACCCTGTTTGCCTCAGTTTCCTCACCTGTAAAATGAACTGGAGAAGGGAATAGCTCCAGTATCTTTGCCAAGAAAATCTCAAATGGGGTCATGAAGAGTTGGACACAACTGAAAACAACTAAACAACAAAAAGGCTTTAATGTCCCATCTGGCTTTAAATCTATTATTCTGTGACACTATAGATCACATCATTCTAATATTTAGGGAATTGGTCTTTTTTTCCCCCTTCTAATTCACAACGCTCAATTTTATTGAAAATATTTGTGCATAGTACATGAGAAATAGCATGCCATTTTCTGTATAAGAAATCTATTACAAATAAGTACCACAAATGATAGATTCCTGGATATTAGCAATGACTAATAAGAGAAAGTAAGTTATAGGTCACTTTTTCATTGACAGAACCAAGTTTCAGAGTGGGCGTTTGGGGCACATTCATGGTTTCCTAGTCATGCTTTTTTGTCTTGGTGTGAAGTATCATTTAGTTCAAGGTACATGCAGCAGGAATGGATGTGACCTGAAGGTCTGGCTGATCTCCTTTATTATGACCAATCCATATAGACCTACAAGAAACAGAGAGTGTGGAAATATTGGTATCTTCTGCTCAAAGGCAGCTTTTGCACACTTTAGTGATCTGGACTTTCAGACTGAACATTATGCAAACACAGCCATGTTTAGTGTTACGAGTTATAAAAGGATGGTTAAAAATAAATGTTAAAATAATAAGAGAACGATGATTGCTTAGTAGGCAAATTTCATCCTATTTCATGGTGGAAGTTATTTCTAGGACAAAGTTTAAGGGTATGGGATTTTATGTTATTTTTTTAAATAGTATTTTTCCCCAATTACATGTAAAGGCAATTTTTAACATTCACTTTTTTTTTAAATTTTGAGTTCCAAATTTTCTCCTTCCCTTCCCTCCTTCCTAAAATGGTAAGCAATTTGATATAGGGAAGCAGCTAGGTGGCACAGTGAGTAGAGCACTGACCCTGGAGTCAAGAGGACCCGAGTTCAAATGTAAGCTCAGACACTTAACACTAGCCGCGTGACCTTGGGCAAGTTACTTAACCCCAATTGCCCTGCCCTCCTCCCTCCAAAAAAAATAAAAATAAAAAAAACTTGATATAGGTTATATCTGTGTAATCATATAAAATATATTTCCATACTAGTCATATTATAAAAGAAGTAAGAGAATAAACAGGGAAAAACCCCCACAAAAAATAATGTGAAAATAGTATGCTTCAATCTGCATTCAGACTCCATCAGTTCTTTCTCTGGACGTGGACAGCATCATGAGTCCTTTGGAATTGTCTTGGACCGTTGTATTGCCAAGAAGAGCTAAGTCATTCATAGTTGATTGTTGCACCATGTTGTTGTTATTGTGTACTGTGTTTACCTGGTTCTGCTCACTTCATTTTACATCAGTTCATATGAGTCTTTCTAGGTTTTTTCTGAAATCTGCCTGCTCAACATTTCTTATAGCACAATAGTATTCATTTACACTCATATATCACAACTTGTTCAGTCATTCCCCAGTTGGTGGGCATCCCCTCAATTTCTAATTCTTTGCCACCACAAAAAGAGATACTATATATATTTTTGTACATGTAAGTCCTTTTCCCTTTTTTGTGATCTTTTTGGGATATAGAGCTAGTAGTGGTAGGGGTATGCTACTTCTTTTTTTGAGGGAGGTGAGGCAATTGGAATTAAGTGACTTGCCCAAGGTCACACAGCTAATTAAGTGTCAGATGTCTGAGGCTGGATTTGAACTCAGGTCCTCCTGACTCCAGGACTGGTGCTCTATTCACTATGTCACCTAGCTGTCCCCCCTTCTTGCCCACAATTTTATTTTATACTCAAATCCCAGAACACAAATAGAGAATAGAGAAAACAAAAACAAAAACATATCAGAAACGTTGATATTGGAACTTAAATACAAAGTTAGGAAGAAATAAAAGCATGTCATGTACATAGAAAGAACATAAGAGGGGGTGAAAAGGGGTGTGCTATTTTTGCATAATCATATATAATTATGATCTTTATTCCAAATATGAAATTTATATGCTATCTGTTAAAGTTCTACTCCAATACCTCACTAATACATAGAGATTGCCCTGGATTTTCAGACTACCAGATTCTCATAATACATATGCATCCGCATACTTAACAGCTGGGTGGTGCTTTGGATAGGCTGCCCCCACCAGAAATCTGGAAGACCTGAATTTAAATCTGGCTTCAGACACTTACTAGCTGTGTGACCCCAGGGCAAGTCACTTAACTCTGTTTGCCTCAGTTTCCTCATCTGTAAAATGAGCTAGAGTAGGAAATGACAAACTACTCCAATATCTTTGCCAAGAAAACCCCAAATGGGGCCACAAACAGCTGGACACAACTGAAATGAACAACAGCAACAATACACATACATTTACACACCCTCACGTGTAGTGCATGTGTGCATGCACATTCACACATGCATACCTATCTACATGCACACATACATCTATACATGTATACATATTCATATGCATACACACATAATATATATATGTATATATACTATATACACCATATACTCTTAATATTCAGATCATTCCAAAAGTCTTGGTGCTTAAAACTACAATAAAGTATGTGTGTGTGTATGTATATATATATATATGTATATATATATGTATATATATATATATAAAATCCGTGAGGCATGGCACATTTATAGGTGTGTTTTCAACATAATAAAGCTTAATATTGCATATGCTTTTCTTAAGATCTCACTTGGTTGGCAATGGCTTTGTGAATCCATGATTATGTTGGTCAGTCAGTGGCATTTACTGAGCTCACAGTCTGTGCACAATATCCAGTTGAACTCTGTAGGAAGTCATGGAATTAGGGAAGCAACATGGTACAATGGAAAAAGCATACAATTAATTTAGAATCAGGGGTTGAGTTTGAGATGTCTGGGCATCCAGAGCTATGGTAAGGAAAATAATAACTGAGTTAACAGTATCAGGTTTAAGAGCAGGTAGTAACACAATTTTGTTTTCTCTTCTCAATTTCCTTTTTTTTTCTTCACATTTTCTTAACAGACTAGAGTTGCCTTGAGTACTTAATCTTCAGTAAGTTGAGTGACCATAAGCCAGTTCAGTGAATGAAAATGAGTCCTGTCTGTGGTAGTTAGGACTACCCTTAGTAAAGTCTCATGCACTAGCCTCTGATAACTTTCTGTGATATTTTGTGTTGAACAGAATCTTTGGCTATCCTGGTTTGTATTTGGTTGTTGGTACCCATCTTGCCCATATCTTGCAAAGTGTGCTTTCAGGAGTGTGCAAGTAGGTGATAAAATGGATCGAGTGCCCTGCCTAGAGTCAGGAGACTCATCTTCATGAGTTCAAATCTGGTCTCAGACACTTACTAGTTGTGTGACCCTGAACAAACCACTTAACCCTATTTACCTCAGTTTCCTCATCTGTAAAATGATCTGGAGAAGGAAATGGCAAATCACTCTAGTATCTCTACCATGAAAACACCAAATGGGGTCATGAAGCATCTGACATGACTGAAATTTTTTGAAACACAGAGCAATCATTATACATAAAATACAATCATTTTAATAAAGCCACAATATGAAGGACTGATTCATGAGAATGAAAACCAAGTTGTCATTTGGCCTCTCTCTCTCTTCCTCCCCCTCCTCATTCCCTGAAGAAGAATACATTGGTCTTAGAGGTGAGCCTAAGAGTCATTCTAATATGATCATGCTGTGTCAAGATATGTTTGTTTTTCCCTACAGTCCTGTGGGTTAGGAGAGGTAATTGAGTGTTAAAAAACCCCCTGCCAGGAGACAGTTTGCATGAGGAAGTGAAAGTAAGCCAGAGATAGTTAATTGCATTAACACATGACTGTATGGAACTAGCTCTGTTTAATTGCATAAGTAGAATGTGAAAAGCAAGATATGCTGCTATTAACTGAGAGCAGGTATACCCCAGAGGTTGCTGCTGAAGAGAAATATGCAGTACCCCATGTTGAGAAACGACTTTAAATCACTGCTTAAAGATCTTGTTAGATGCCATTAAAATGTTTTTCTTTTTTTGTTTTGAACGTGATGCAAATGATTTTAGCAAGGAACTCAGGTAGAAAATCCGGCTGTATAAGTATGGACGAAACTTCCATCATTTCTAGGGAGAGGTTAAAATTTGTGTTCTGATCAATATGTATGTAGCCAACTCCAACTGCTAGAAACATGTGGGCAAAAAGAATTCTCTTTTCTCCAACAGAGAAGTTTTCCCAAACTTATTTGGCCTATTGCCCCCTTTAAAAAATTACTCTGTACCTCCTTGGAAATCTACTTGCTTGAACTATTTTTTAAAAAATTTGTGTTATTTCCAAAAAATATTAAAAGATGCAACTTTAATAATTTATTGTAAATTTGTGGGGTTTTCCCTGTATTGAAATTTTAATGATGCAATATTGTATTATGTAACCATATAGCATTGTATTGTAAACAAGCCATTACGTGCACATATTCCTGCAGATGCACTCTTGACTTCTTGACAATGTATAACATACTTCTGCCAATATTTGCTTGTTAAGCCCTGTCAGTGGACTTGACCACTGATGGTTATAACTTGCATTATGTGTGTTTATTTGGAAAATAATATAATTACTACAACTTCAACTCTGTTACACAATGGATGAAACACATATGAATTTTTCAAAATATTCTTCTCTTCTTTTGCTTCCACTGCCCTCTTATTTTCATTCATTGTCCCCCAGTTGCACCTGAGGCTACTGCCCCTTTCCCCTCCATTGTCCAGTGCCCTCCAGTGAACAATATCACCCTGCTTTTGGAGCCTATGATTAATCCTTGTGTCAACTGGGGCTACTAGATCTTGACGGTTAAATCTTTTTTTCTGCCTTTTTTATAGGGGGGAAGGCAGGGCAATTGGGGTTAAGTGACTTGCCCAAGGTCATATGGCTAGTGTTTTGAACTCAAGTCTTCCTGACTCCAAGGCCAGTGCTCTATTCACTGTGCCACCTAGCCACCCCAGGTAAAATCTTAATAAATGGCTCTGCACACATGCTCCTTCCTCCTTGGAAAAACCTTTGGATCATCCTAAATTTGACTTCTTTCTAGTTGTTGCCTATGGATAGTCAACAACCTGAAAGAAAGGCTGCCAACAAGCATTTGAATATAGAGAAAATAAATTTTCTTGTATTTATTTAGTACTTTTAAGATTTCCAAAATACTTTACTTATATTGCCTCACTTGAGCGTCACAACAATTCTGTGAGGGAGATGCTGATATCCCCATTTTACAGGTGAAAAAACAGAGAGAGAGAGAGAGAGAGAGAGAGAGAGAGAGAGAGAGAGAGAGAGAGAGAGAGAGAGAGAGAGAGAGAGAGAGAGAGAGAGAGAGAGAGTTTTAAAATAAAAAATAAATTGAAAAAAATAAAAACAAGTAACTAGATAGAGCACAGAGCCTGGAGTAAATAAGAACTGAGTTCCAATTCAGTCTCAGGTATTTGCTGCATGACCTTGGGTAAGTAACTTAACCTCTGTTTGCCTTTGTGTCTTCAACTGTAAAATGGCAATAATAGTAGCACCTACCTCCCAGGGTCATTGGGAGCATAAAACGAGAGGGTGTTTGTAAAAAGCATTTAGTACAGTGCCTGGAATACAGTAGGTGCTATATAAGTGCTTATTCCCTTTCCCTTCCCTTCCTTCTTAAATGACTTGCACAAGGTCCCTTAGCCAATATGTGTGAGAAGCAAGATTTGATCTCAGGTCTTCTGACTCCAACTTTAGCATTCTCTTTGTTATGCCACCTACCTAACACTAGAGTAAATTTATCATAGCCGTAATGATTAAAAAATGGGACACAAACTCGAAGGCAGATATCAAGGGAATAATACCATTTCTTTCTTGCTTCCCACAAGAGATCAGTTTTCACACCTGCATAATCAAAGGCGCTTACATAAAGACAATGTGTCTAGGTCTCACCACTTATTTCCTTCCCTTAGAGAGTTTGCTCCCTCCAGTCATTTTCATATGACTAGTCCATTCCCAACTGTTAGCTTCTGGGTCCACAGCCCTGCTTTTTACCCCATTTCCTTAAATTTCTTAATTTCACTGGCTTCCTTCAAGACTCTGTTTAAAGTCCACTTTCTCTGCTGCTTCTCCTAATTGCTACCACCTTCCTTCTATGATTATCTTCCATTTATTCTACATGTATCTTGTAAGGACCTAGTTATTTATATATTAGTTGCTTTCCCAATTAGAAGGCAAGTTCCTTGAGGAAAGAGGTTCTGTTTTTGCCTTTTTTTTTTGATTCCCTAGGGCTTAGAGAAATGCCTAGAAGATAGCAGGTGTTTAATAAATGCTTCCTGACTGACAATTGAATAAAATGCAAATGGAAACAACTCAGGGATTTTAAGGCACATCTGCCAAATTGGCAAAGATGATAGGACATAAGCAATTAGGGATTGTAACTGTTAAAGGGATGCCACTCTAATATCAGACTGGAAATCTGGGGAAAAACAATTTGGGATCATTCAATAGAGGTCACAAAACTGTGCAAACCCTTTCATCTGGGGGACTTTATCAAGAGACACAACCCCAGAGGAAGTCAAAGATAGAAGTAAAGGTCCCGTATGTACTAAATGTTCATAGCAGCACCTTTTTGTGTTAGCAAAACAACAACAACAACAAAACCAAACTGGAAACAAAATGAATTCTCATTAATTGGGGAATCTGCTAAACAAACTGTTATATTAACACAATGACCAACATAAGGAATTTCAAGAAACATGAGATTGCTTGTATAAATTGAAATGAGCAGATTAGACATAATGCCAACATATGTAAGTGGGCAACAAAGCTGCCAGTTGGCACCAGTCCCTGTCCCAGTGCACCATCTGGGGGTGGCCTGATATGAATCTGGCACCTCCTCTTGCCATGGTGCACAGCCTCTCCCTGAATCTATACTTTAGGATTGTCAATAGGCTAGTGAAAAGGAGTAGCCATGATATTATTAGTAGGGAGAAATCCCGGATGAGGAAATTCCCTCTACGAATTCAGGTTGGCACTTGTTCTGCAATTCATTGAGTTAGAGAGTATCCCTGGGGGCATGCAGAAGTTATGTGATGAATAATAACTTGGAAATTCTGGCAATGATATGATGCCAGAAATCATATTTCTGGAGCAATACAAGTTTATCTAGGCAGGACTTTATATATATTTTCTATTATATTGCTAGGGAGGTGATGTGATAATGCTTAAAAGATCATTGGACAAAAAGAAAAAGGATTTAGATTTACATCTAGATCTAGGTTCTATTCCCAGCTCAACTACTAACTAGCTATATGACCTTTGTATGATTGACGCAATTGCTTTTACCTGGTTAAAAAAAAAAAACCTGAAACATTGTAAGGTGAAGAAAGTGGCCAAATGCTAACATCTAGAAGACCCATAACCTCTCTAAAATCAAGAAAGCTTACAGAGCCCCTCCCTCCTTCCCCCCTTGGGCTTAAGGGTGGAGGTGGGAGAATTGAATCCAGTATATACTGTCTGATTATCTTAAGTTCTGATTTTATGTAGTACTTCTAACACCAAACTTGGTTAAAGAATTGCTGCCCTCAAAAAATGTAATTACTCAGGAAAAAATTTCTCTTACTTGCATAATCTGTGACCTTTATCTACTAGCTATTTTTATTTATAGCCGAAACATTCTGTTAAATTCCAATTCATTTCTCGTCTTCATAAAAAATGATGGCATTTTTCTATTAAAATGCATGGTCTGAGAAAATTAGATGATGCATATTGATCCCAAAGATAAGAATCATCACCACAAAGCTTCTCTTTGCCTTATTTCTCTCCCTCCGGCCCCCTTCACCCCTCCCCACCACTTCCTATCCTTCTTAATTTTACAAAGGACACTGAAAAAAGAGCAAGCCTTTGGGTATGCTGGAGCCGTAGAAATGTTATGTCTCATTGTTTTACAGTAAAACATATTAGAACACATGGGTGTCATTTATGTCTTGCCATCTATTATCTGTGTAGAACTGTATCTGAATCATTTCCTGTTAGGGAATAAAATCAAGAACCAAGCAGGCTTGTTTAGTCTGGGCACTGGGGAGTTTGGGATAGCTAATGTGTTCCAGAAGGTTAACCACTGTGAACTCCCTTGCCTGAGCTATTTCCTTGGGTGACTAGGATACAGCCTTCAGCATTTCTATTCAGGTAACAGGTCATTGCTTTTGTTCAGCCCAAAATGAAAGAGGTCTGTCCGTCCTCAGGTGAGAGATTTCAAGGGCATATGAACTTTCCAAACAGACCCCCAGGAGGAGAGAGGAAAAAGGGAACTGGTTTGTTTACTTCATACTGATGACTTCTTTTATGAAAAATAAAGATGTTCTATTTATGTTTTATGTGGGTTCATTTCCAGAAACCTCATTTTTGTGTCCCCATAAAACATATAAATGGGCACCGAATGGATTCATAACTCATTCCCCTCTCTGTGGCAAAATGGATTGTTTTCAACTGTTTTCAAAGCTGCCTCTGTTTCCCTACAAAAGCAATAGTTTGTTGATGCTATTTGTTGGTTGGTTTGGGCTTTCTGGGAAGATGAGAACTTCATTTTATCATTGTTAGGAACCATCCCAAGGTAAGAGGTAGACTTAGCTCTTTGTCTTGGAATTCTCTGATTAGTGAGGTCACAACTATTTCTAAATGTCAGGATTCCTGAAGCATAGAGTTAACAGCTTTTCTATGGGGAGTTAGGTGGTACAGTAGAGTGCTGGGCTTAGAGTCAGGAGGACCTGAGTTCCAATGTGACCTCAGACACTTACTAGCTGTGTGGCCCTGTGGAAGTCACTTAACTTTGTTTGCCTCAGTTTCCTCATCTGTCAGATGAGCTGGAGAAGGAAATGGCAAACCACTCCAGTATTTGCCAAGAAAACCAAGAATCAGACAAAACTGGAACAACTCAAAACAAAACAGTTTTTCTGTTGCTCTGAATCACTTATGCCTTCTGTAAGGCGTACTCCTGCTTTCTAAAGCATTTTGACTCTCACATTTCTGGATACTGCCTGTTCCTGGACCTTTCTTTTTAAAAAAAATATTTTCTACATCCCTTTTCCTTCCCCCAACTCCTTTTCTTTTCAGAAGAGAGGAGGGTGTTGTAATTTTAGGATAAAGCACATAAAAACATCTAAAAAAAGATCCTTTGGAGGAGTTTGAAGCTACTTCAAGTTAGGACCCCTTGTCGTTTACAAGAATACAGAAGTCAGTGTAATGAATAGAAAAAAAAAAGGAACCGCTTAATGAAATTTCTCTTTTATTTAAACTGTGTCTTTTCAAAGTAGATGAACTGAACTGCAGAATGACCTGATCATTCATTATGGCAGTCTTCATGGCCGGCACAGATCACTCTAACCTAATTGACCTTGTGACCATCTGCATCAATTATTAGGACTGTTTACAAGAACAGATTGGGATAGCCAAGGACTGTTCATTTTACTTAGGGAACACTGAAACTGTTTCCTGAGGCTAATTCTTCATCAGTTATATGCACCCATTGTTGGGTGCTGGTTTTAGTTAGTTATGTGAAGCAATAAATTAATACAGCTGATTTTTGTATCTTCTGGAAGTGGAATTTCTATCTGTTCTTTTAGTCTCTCACAAATAATTTTTAAAAAATTAAATTTAGTTATTTTCCGTTTTCAACATTCACTTCCACAAGATTTTGTATTTCAGATTTTCTCTACATCTCTCCCCTTCCCCCCACTGCAGGACAGTGTACATTCTGACTCCTTCCTCCAGTCTCTCTTCCTTTCTATCACCCTCTCCCTCCCCCTGCCCCTTCTCTTATCCCCATACCTTCTATTTTCCTGTAGGGCAAGATAGATTTCTATATACCCCATTGCCTGTATAACTGATTTCCCAGTTGCAAGTAAAAACAATTTTTAACATTCACTTTTTAAAGCTTCAAGTTCTACATTCTCTCCCTTCCTCCCTACCCACCCACTGTCATTGAGAAAGTAAGCAATTTGACATAGTTTATACATGCTTTTAGTCTCTCTTGCTATGTTATAGGCACACCATCCAAGTTAACTTGACAAAGTGGTAGAACAAGGACATATTTTTTTTTCTGGAGGAAAATGAACTTAAAGTGATTCTTTGGTTTTGGGAAATCATTAATTCATTTAGGAATAACTGAATGCAGGATAAAACCTGGACAACTAGGATGTTTCTCATTCATACAATGAAAAATGATACAACTAAACCCCACCCTGGTATCAATTATCTGCATATTAGGAGCAGATTTTTTTTTCTTTGAGGGGGGATGGAAGAGAGGACTTTTTTTTATCTACATAATTGACCCAAAGTTCTTAACTGACTATCCATATTATGCATTAACACAAGGGAAGAATTAAGACAACATAAAATATAAATATCTAGTTTTTGCTTATGGAGAGTTGGAATATTTGTTTTTAGGAGTCCTTCTATTGTGGAAACTTAGTTGGAGGTCTTTGGGAGAGAAGGGGAAAGCTAAAAAATTTCCAGTGTTCTATGATTGGGAGGTCATTTGTTGAAGAATGTGTTGGGAGCTGGAGGCAGTGAAGGCCATTGAAAGAGTTCTGAATTTGAAGTGAGAAAACCTGGATTGGTTTGAAGCCTGTCTTTGACTCTTTAATTCTTGAATAACCTTGGGGAAATTAATTCTCTGACTTAAGTTTCTTTATCTGGAAAATAATTGAATTTGACCAGATGACCTTTGAGGTCTTTTCCCAACTCTGATCCTATGATTATTTGAACAATACAAAGATATTGTGGTTATCTATAGCTTATTTGTTTTTTTCCTTTTTGGAGGGAGAAAGACAGGGCAGTTGAGGTTAAGTGACTTGTCCAAGGTCACACGGCTTATTTGTTTTCTTGAAAACACAAACGAGACAATTTTTAAAGGTACATTTTTAAAGCAAAATCAGGTATTTAGACTATGTAGTTGCTTCCAGAATGTTAGCATTAGAGATTCAGAGTTTAGTCTTCTGCTGATGTTCTTAGAGTAGACTTAATTCAGGTTTAGAGTATCTGCAATATGAAACTGCCTGCCATTGGAAATGCTACCTTGGCGCAGTTTTTATCAGGTGTTAGAACAAAATTGTTCAACCATCTTTCACCTTCTATCTGCACCTCAAGATTGTGTAAACTTTCTTCATGTGGCACTCACCATCTGGTAGTGAGATTTTGCCAAATTGAGGGAGGAGTTGATTTGATAGAACAAATACCAGCTTGTTTTATTCTACTAGTCCCTTTAGGGGGAAAAAAACCAAAGCTATTGGAGTATTTTTCTGGTAATATCTTGCTTATTCCAAGTGCTCTTATCCCGCAACCCCATTTATGCAGAACACAGCTGAGAACCAAGAAGTGAGTATAAAAAAAGTCCTTGAGAGCTGAAATTGATGTCACAAAGCCAATGCTTCAAAACTCATATACTTCACTTGTAAAACAGGGCCTCACTCAAAACCTATTATTCTTTCTTTATACACTATTCATAACCAAGCTCAATTATCTCGTTTCCTAGACCACAAAAGATTGAAAAAGGACACTGCCATTCTAATTTAGTAGCAGGATAATTTAAAGGATGACCTCAAGAGAGGAAAGAGAAAAAACCATCAAAAGGAAATGCAAACATACCAATTTAGGGGCATACGTTAAGAACCTACTGTGTTCCAAATCCTACTAAGCTCTAGTCTAGACATAGAAAAGATAAAAGAGAGTCAGTCCTGGCCCGTGAGGATCTTATGTTCTGGGGCCACTCAATATAGAGACAGAATAAATACATGCATTTTTG
This sequence comes from Pseudocheirus occidentalis, assembly GCA_028646575.1. NCBI lineage: Eukaryota > Metazoa > Chordata > Mammalia > Diprotodontia > Pseudocheiridae > Pseudocheirus > Pseudocheirus occidentalis. The sequence goes on along the minus strand of CM053600.1, from coordinate 72,604,340 downwards.
CATCAAACTTTGTTCAGTGTGCAGAGCTGTTCACATTTTTAAGTGATTGCCATCAAAATAATTTTTAAATGTTTTCTGCATCTGAAGGAGTTTGCTTTCAATTTATTTTCAAAATACACTTAAGTGTGGAATGTCTCATTATGCTGTAAGAAATATCTATTGTTTGGAGAAATGTTAGGAAGACTTGCTGTTTTCTTGATGGTCAAACTGGGGCAGAATTTGTGAGTTTGGGGGCAGAATATTTGGAGAATTTTGTTTCTTTTTTGAATCTGCCTTGGGAGCCTATAAGAATATTTTTCATCCTATAAATACTGTATTTATCCTGTCTGTTAACCATCCCTACATTCTTTTCATCATACCCCTCACCTACTATCCTTGTTAATTAGTTTAAGAGATTATATAACACATTATCAGTTGTCCTTAAAAGCACAAATTAATTTGAATAAGTACTTAAATACTAATTATAAAGAATGATAACCCATGTGTGTATATATTATACATATACACGTATGTATATGTGTATATGTGTGTATATGTGTATATCTATCTATGTATTTAACCTAGGTCTAGGAAATAGATTAAATCTGTTTTTTTAGTTCTTCAGAGAAACTAACTCCCTGTTTTATTCTTTCCCTTTTTTTTAATCATTTTTGTCAACTTTGAGTCTTTCACAACAAAAATCTGGGACTCAGTTGAATGTAATAATGACAAAGAATAATAATAATAATAATAATATTTCTATAGTGCTCTAAGGATAGGCATCCAGGTGGTACAGTGAATAGAGTGCTGGGCCTGGAGACAGGAAGGCTCATCTTCTTGAATTAAAATTTGGTTCCAGACTCTTACTACTTGTATGACCCTGGGTAAGTCACTTAACCCAGTGTGACTTATCTGTCAAATGAGCTGGAGAAGGAAATGGTAAACCGTTCTAGTATCTCTTCCAAGAAGACCCCAAATGGAGTCTCAAAGAGTTGGATACAACTGAAAAAATGATAGACCCACAAAAGTGCTTTAAGCTTTACAAAACATTTTACAAATATCTCTTTTTATCATCAAGAGAACCTGGGAGGTAGTAGTAGTAGCAGTAATAGTGTTATTGTAGTAGTAGTAGTAGTAGTAGTAGTAGTAGTAGTAGTAGTAGTAGTAGTAGTAGTAGAAGTAGTAGTAGTGGTAGTAGTAGTAATAGTAGTAGTAGTAGTAGTAGTAGTAGTAGTAGTAGTAGTAGTAGTAGTAGTAGTGGTAGTGTGATAGTAATAGTAGTAGTAGAAGAAGTAGTAGTTATAGTAGTGGTAGTAGTAGTAGCAGTAGAAGTAGAAGTCATAGTAGTGGTAGTAGTAGTGATTATAGTGTTGGTGGTGGTGGTAGCAGTAACAGTAGCAGCAGTAGTAACAGTAACAGTAGTAATAATAGTAGCTGTAGTAAGGCCAACTAATATTTGTAAATTGTTTACAATGTACCAGGCTCTGTGCTAAATGCTTTACAATTATCTTATTTAAGCTTCACAACAGTCCTGGGAAGAAATACTTTATGGGATTTAGGGAAACTAAGGCAGAGAGAGGTTAAGTGACTTGCTCAGGGTCACACAGCTATTAAGTATCTGAGGACTAATTTGAACTCGGGTCTTCTTGACCCAAGGCCCAGCATTCTATCCCCTGGGTCATCTAGGCTGCCTCTCGATACTTGGTGAATATGGGAGAAAGGAGCACCTTTCTTCTCCCAACTCATATAGCCTATTATTTCCCTTGTGTTTTTTGATACCTTCTCTCCTGAAGGCATTTTATACTGACTTATTGTCAAGTAGTAATGGTGGTAGTAGTGGTGAAGAGGTGGTCCTGAGCTTCCAAATATTTTGACAGCAGAGTATATAATCTCTGGCAGATCCTGCTAAGATGGAAAGGCTTGTGAAGATAAAACTTGTGAGGGGCACTGTCCTTTATTGGTGGAACAAACTGGCCAAGTTCCTAGAAGATCATCAGCAGGATACCTTCAGGATTAGAAGATTTTTGTGTGTGTCACTGAAATGCTTGAAAACTGGATGCTAGGAATAGTATGCTACAGTGAGCAGAGTGTTGGGGATGGAGTCAGGAGGACTTGGGTTTCAGTCCTGCCTCAGATACTAGCTGTATGACCCTGTGCAAGATACTTAATTTTCCTAAGCCTTGGTTTTGCTAGCAAATGAAGAGGTTGGATTTGATTTCCCACTAAGGACTTTTCTGGTTCTAAATCTAATGGTATAGTGGATATAATGTGCATCAGTGAAGGGAGTTTCCACACCAACAGAATCACAGATCCTTTAAATATTCTAACATCTTGACAATTGCATATTACCATGTTCAGTTTGTGTTCCATTATAAATACTAGGTCATCATCTGAGTGTAGAGTTAGACTTTCATTTTCTTTCTATAATTTGATAATACTTGCTAAGTATCCTACCAAATGATGCCATGTATGAAAAACACTGCAAACTTTAAAACACTATTAAATGTAAACTACTATTATCATCATCCTTGTTGTTATTATTCTTACCCTACACTTTTCACTGATATACTTTATTTTTTAGATTTTTTTTCTGCCTATTTTTCCCTGTTTCTATAAAATCTTTTTGGATTCAAATTCCCTAAAAATCACACCTTAGTCCATTTCTATCGTATTTCCTAATACAGTGTCTGGCGCATAGTAGAGGCTTAATTAATGTTTGTTGGTGGACTTGGTTGATTTAGAAACCACATGATAAATGAGTGATAAGAGTTTATAGCAGTTTGAGCTTGGCTCTTGGTCTACTTTAAGTTTGCCTTCCATTCCCCTCCTTTGTTTTTCTTGGAGTACTGAATATCTTATGTTGCTCATTTAGAGCTAATTAACGTTTTAAATCGGTGTGTTGTGTGGTTCTGGAAGCTGCTTATTAAATTACATAGGTGTCCCTGGCCACATGAGATGTTTAATAAGAGAAATAATTATATTGCAGTGAAATACAGATGTATCTTTTCAGTGAGTTCATAAGTGAATTAAATGATGATAAGAGACCTTGAGCCAAGTCGTGATGGAGCATCTTTAGTGCATTCTCCGAGTAAGAACTGAAACTTTTTCTGGGTACATCATATCTTCTTAAAAGAATGTTTTCTCCTCCTATGGTAATAATAACCATCTACATGTTCTATGACAGGACAGGCACTGCTCAGTAAAGTTTGCTTCTAGTCTTCTGACTGCCCCCTAAAGTCTCCAAAATGCTATGGAAAGTGAAAGAAAAAGAGTTATATGTAAGGTATTAATTTTTAAATGAGGGCCATTGTACACAAACTAATCAATAATAAAAATTAGCTTATGTTTTTACTTATAAAGAACCTTTTATTGAAGGGTGACATTTTCCCCTCATGATGCTGCAGATACAAGGTTATAATGAAATAGTAATGCCAAAGCAAGAGAGAGAAAGTGAGATGGAGGAAGAAAAGAGAAAGAGAGAGAGAGAGAGAGAGAGAGAGAGAGAGAGAGAGAGAGAGAGAGAGAGAGAGAATAAGAAAGAGTGAACATGAAAACACATAATTTTAGAGCTGGAAAGGATGGTTTCTGGATACGTTTTCATTAGAACATTAGAACATTTCATTAGAACATTTGAGAGAGATTAAATGACATTTAAAGTCATCCAATTACTGAGATACCAAACTACACCTATCAGTTTGGCTAATGTGACAGAAAAGAAAAATAACAAATGATGGAGGGGATGTGGGAAAAAAAGGCACACTGATGCATTGTTGATGCAGCTGTTAACTGATCCAGCTACACAGGAGAACAGTTTGGAACTATGTTGAAAGGGCAATCAAACTGTTCATACCCTTTGACTAGGTAATACCACTACTAGGTTTGTATTCCAAAGAGATCAAAGAAAAAGGAAAAGAACCTATGGGTACAAAAATATTTATAACAACTTTTTTTTTGTGGTGACAAAGTATTGGAAATTGATGGGATGACCATCAGCTGGGGCATGGCTGAACAAGTTGTGGTATACTTTTATGATGGAATATTATTGTGCTATAAGTAATGATGTAAAGAATGTAAAGAAAAACCTGGGAAGACTTACATGAACTGTTGCAAAGTGAAATGAGTAGAACCAAGAAAACATTGTACACAGTAATAGCAATATTTTGCAATGATCATCTGAATGACTTAGCTATTCTCAACAATACATTGTTCTGAAGGAATTATGATAAATATGCTATCCACTCTAGAGAAAGATCTGAGGAAGTCTGAATGCAGAGTGAAGCATCCTTTTTAAAAAAGCCATCTTTATTATTCTTGTTTTATTTTGTCTGTGTTTTCTTCTGCAGCATGGCTAATGTGGAAATGTTTTGCATTACTGCACATGTATAATCTATATCAAATTGCTTGCTTTCTCAAGCAGGGGGGAGGGAGAGAATTTGGAACTCAAAATTTTAAAAAACAAATGTTAAAATTCTTTGTTTACATGTAATTGAGAGAAAATAAAAATAAACAACATTAAAAAAAGAAAAAAAGTCATCCAGTTAGTAACAGTTGGTTGTAGATGCTCCCAGGTTTTTGTACTTTTAAGTCTTGTGTTCTTTCCATTATACATACAACTAAAGCTGGAAGGAATCTCAGAGACCATCTGATGTAACCTAATTTTATAGATGAAGAAGCCGAGGGCCAGGAAGTTCAAGTGAAATATCTGTGGCCCCACAGTATCACTGTTGCCTACTTGTTTATTGCTCAGTGTTACAAAGGCTACTGACCAACAGACATTAAGAAGAAACTTGAAAAACCACAGAAATAAAAGGCTCAGGTGGGACTAAAATCTGATATAGTATACTAGAAAAAAACATTGAATCCGGACCTAGAACAACTGGCTTTAAATCTGGTTCTTCAATTTAAACTCTCTCAGCCTTGGTTTCTCCTCATCACAAATCTTTGATTCCATAACTTCTAGCCCCAAATTCCTTCAATGACATCGGATTAGAATGTAAGCTCCTTGTGAGAAGTATTCATTCATTGTACTTGTCCCTGAAGTGCCTGGCACATAGAAGGCACTTAAGAGATACTTTTTGGTATCTTATTGTGCAGACATATCTGAAAACACTTCATTGCAGCAGGGAAAGAATAAAGGACCTTGAAACAGTAGTTGGGAGACTGAACAAGTCAGCAGGTTTACATGGATGGGCATGCAGAGCTGGCTTTTGTGGCTTAGAGTTTTTGAAGAGAAAGAGTATTTCATTTTTAATCAAAGGGGAACATATATTGGGAATTAGAGAGAACTTGAAATATTTGCCTTTGGTTTCTGTGGACAAGGGCAGTTGGAGAGTGATTTAATTTTGGATGTGCTCATGGGTTATCTACAGGGAAGTGTTTCTTGTCAAGAAACAGAAGTGACAGAGGAAGATAACTCAGGGGGAATGTCTATGGGGATTGTAAATCTGCTTGGGTATGCCACCTACTTGGCCCAGCCACTCTTCTTTCCAGTAGCACTCACCACTGATTGCTGGTTCTGTTGTTTGGTTGTTTTTTTTTTTTGGTCAGTTTAATAGTGATATGTCATATTTACAAAGTTACTTTTAGGCTTCCCAAGCATTTCCTCACACTGACCTTGTATAGTAGGTAATGCAAATATTACCCCCTTTTATAAATGAGGCTAAAGAGACTATTCTTTTGTTCCATTTTGTTCTATACTCTGTGTAATCCAGCTCCACCTAACATTTGAAGTTAGGTTTTATGGTAACACAGTATATACAGCACTGAGCAGGATGGAAATTAGGATGGACTGACTAGGTTGCCAACTTCTGAGGGGAGTATCATGTTTGACTTTTGGTCCTGGAATCTTATGGTCATTCGCTAGTTCATGACATGCCGTACAACCACATCTGCTCCCTTACCTGGCCCCAAGACCCCTGCATTCCTTTCCAAGGAACCATTGCCCCTCTCCCCTGCCTCTTGCTTAGGGCTTAGAAGGCACAGGTTGGGCTCTCAATAGCACATACTTCCCTCTGTCCTTCACCCAGGGCAATTGTGTCTAATGGGAGAGGACCTTCTGCTTCCTCAACTTGACTCTAGTTGTAAGAATTCCTAGATGTATATCTAAAAGATAGATAGAATGCCGTGTTATAGTTATTGAATGTTAGAACTGAAAGGGACCTTAAAACATTGTCCGAGGTCTTGTCCATTAGCATGCAGTTCAATGACCAAAGCTGGGAGCAACAGTTGATGCATTACCTGGATGTCAGGTTTCAGAAAGGTATTGTTTGGCTAGAATATTGGGTCAAATCTATTAAAAAGAAATCTGTAAATTTAGTATGGATAAATGGTAGATTTGATATTTAAATCAAATTTCACAGGTGCATGACTACAGAAGAGTGGTTAGGGAGCATATGATACACATTTGGAAGAATAGGGATGTTTATACCTAAAGATTTGGGTTGAGGATGGGGAGGATAAATATCTTCAGAAATCTTAGGAGCTGTCATTTGGGCAAGTTCTGCTTAGCTTCAGAGGGTCGAATTTTGGACAGTCAGTGAAAGTTTAAAGAGACAAATTTAGGCTGAATACAAGAAAAAACTTCCTAAAAGCTGGAACTATTGAAAAGTGGAGTGGGTAATATTCTCTGCTTGGAAGTCTTCCAGTAAATGCTGGATAAACATTTTCCGAGAATTCTTTAGGTACAGATTGAAGTAGAAGGCCTCTGGGGTCTCTTTCAAATCTGGGATTCTCTGATCTAGCCCATCCCATCCTATTTGTAAAGCTGACGATCTCCAAGTACAAATGAACAATTTAACTTTGGTACCATTTTACTGAATGAGGACAAGTGCTGTATAAGATGCATGGGCCATTTTTCTCTCTTGTTAGAGAATGGTGGTCTAGGATTTCAGGACTTAACCATCTACTCTGTGTGTTTGGCCTCTCTTTGTCTTACCCCTAGATAATTGTAAATAACTTTCTAGCAGATCTCCATATCTTCAGTCCTTCCTTCTCTCTAATCCTTTTTTCACATCCAAATAAATCTCAATAAAACCATACTTTCTTCATATCATTGGTCTGTAGAAGACTTCACTATATCCCCATACTTTCTTCATATCATTGGTCTGTAGAAGACCTCACTATATCCCCATACTTTCTTCATATCATTGGTCTGTAGAAGACCTCACTACATCCCTCTTGTCTTCCAGATCTTGTCGAAATTCCTCAAATTGGCATTCAAGTTCATTAACTGATTCCATCTTACCGAAGTTATTTTTTCCCTCAGTTATTCCCAAAACATACAACTTTTGTTCTAACCAGACTAGTGTTCATTCATACAACGCCCATTTCCTTTTCCTTGCCTTTACTTCTGCTCTTTTCCCTTTCCTACCCTGATCCAAATCTTTTGTTTCCAGCCTGGGGTGTGAAAATGTCATTTCATCCCTGGCATAGAGTTGTGTACATAATATGTGCACAATAAAGACCTTGTTGAACAAAAAGAATGGATGATCCTCATTCTGCTGTTACTTACAGTGACCCTAGGCAAGTGTTTCAGTCTCACTGAACCTATTTTTTCAACTGTAAAACGAGGGGAAGGGACTGTACTAGATATGATCTCTGAGGACCCTTCTAGCTCTGAATTGCTGATCCTGTGAAACAGTCAAGCACTTTTCCATTATCAATTGAGCTTCCTAAGAGAAGCTGAAGCAGCAAAGTTTTTGTGGAAAGAGCATTGGAGGATCTGGAGCCAAAGCACTTTGGACTGGTAATAACATATATGAAGTTCTTTGCCAATGACAGACATTACTAACATTGTTGGGGCAGCTAGGTGATACAGTAGATAGAGCATTGGACTTAGGATCAGAAAAAACTCATCTTTCTGAGTTCAAATCCAGTCTCAGACACTTACTAACTGTGTGATGTTGGGCAAGTCACTTATCCTTGTTTGCCTCAGTTTCTTCATCTGTAAAATGAGCTGGAGGAGGAAATGGCAAACCGTTCCAGCATCTTTGTTGAGAAAACCCCAAATGGGGTCATGAAGAGTTGGATGTGATTGAAATATCCGAACATTAGTGTTGTCATTGTTACTATTTTATCACATGTATTATCTTGGCTAGGTCAGTCTAACTCTAGGGACCTATTTCTCCTTTTCATCAGGAAAGCTGGTCTCTAGATGAAGTTATTTCCAACTCTATATCTTGTGTTTACCCATATGAAGATTATATTTGAATATTCCCCTAGTAACTAATGTTCTTAACATTAATAAACATTGAACTGAAGCCTGTTAACTACTGACATAATGGAGCATAGAAATATGTTAATGATAATAATAAATAGAGGCAGCTAGGTGGTGCAGTGAATAGAGCACCAGCCCTGGAGTCAGGAGCACCTGAGTTCAAATGTGGCCTCAGATGCTTGACACACTTAGTAGCCGTGTGACCTTGGGCAAGTCACTTAACCTCAATTGCCCTCCAAAAAGAAAAAAAAGAGCTGATATATGTATATATTGGTACATATGCATGTATTTACATATATGCATATTATATAAATACATATACGTATACTTAGATTGTGTGTGTGTGTGTGTGTGTGTGTGTGTGTGTGTGTGTGTGTGTGTAGTTTTAACGCCTGCAAAACAAACTTTGAGTTCTCTTGTTTGATTCTCACAACGACCCTGGGAGGTTCTGTCCTCCATTTTATAGATAAGGAAACTGAGACTGCCCTGGTTCATACAGCTTATAAGTGTCTGAGTAGGGATTTGAACTCAGGTTTCCTTGATTCCAAGTCCATACTCTTATTCATGGGACCACCTAGCTACTTCCCTTTCCCCCCAATTATCAAAGCATTCCCCTTCTCCTACCAATTAAGGCTGCTCAGAACTAAAGTGGGTCTTTTCTTTCTTTTTTTTCCCCCCCTGGAGCATTTGGCTAATTGCCTCAGCAATCCACAACACATTAGTGGAGGAGGCTTGGCCATGGCACACCAAGTATTGCCCAGAGCTCAGTGAAGAAAGCTTTAACTTTGCCCACCCAGTCAGGCAAGGAGCACATTAAAAAATCATCCAGAGATGATGGGTAATAAAGTAGTTGTCTAGACTCCTGAGAAGGGGGGAAAAAACCACCAAACACTCTTGGTGTTTGTTGCTTAGAATATAGCTTCAGGTCTCAAGAAAAACAGTAGCCTCATTAGATAAGTGTGGGGAATGGTCCAACTTTGCCATGTCTATCTCAGAGGAATGAATGACCTTGAACTGGGGTAGCCAAGACAGATGTGTCATTGTTCCCGTATTGTCACTACACCACCTTTTATTTATTGTGGTGTCCAGTGTGCTCCCCTGATATTGAATGTACAGTGGTTTTCTTTATTTAGTGAGCAAAGAATATCACCTGGCTCATCTTAACCAGTGAGTCTGCAGAAAGGTTAGAGTTCCTCATGATACTTCTCTCCTTATTTTGTGCATTCCATTTCCACTGAAAATTGAAGACTATTCCAGGCATGTCTTGAGTTGCAAAATACCTTGACAGAGATATTTTGTGAGCTAATAGTTCTTTCCAGATTGATGTAATCAATTTGCTAGTGCTGGAGGAGTTAAATAAAGGTGTGTAAGTAAGAGAGAGTGAAATGGTAGGGGAGGAGTGAGGACAGCTGTGTTTATTTTCTTCTGGGATCCTAAACAAATATGATCTTGATCTCAGTCCCTGGGTTGGAGAGGCAAATAGGTATTAAAAAAGAAAACAAAACAAACTCTTAGCATATTCTATTAACCCCAGTGGGAGAAATGTTTAAGAAATACAGATGTTGTGTGATAAAGGCATCCTTTGTTGGGTCTGTTGAGATTTAGGGTTGCTGGGACCCCAAACTAGCGACATGCAGGTCCTTCCCAAATGAATTCGACCCAAGCCTTCTTTCAGCCAAAGAAAAACAAAATTTATTAAAGATTTGCCATATTGGGTTAGACTCCTGAAGAATCTCAGCTAATGACAGCAGTCAAGATTGAATCTGAGCCCCTTCACGGTGGTAAGATGGATATAATATATAGAAAGACTGCGGGAGGGCCAAGTAATCTGGAGTGATGGAAGGAGGGGTCCTGGGAAGATCATGAGGAGGAGTCTAAAAAAGATCTTGATGGGACTGGGGTGACTGCAGGTCAGACCCCTGGAACAGAGAGAATGGGATTAAGGATGGGAAACTACGTAGAGATAACAGACTACAGAAGGCTAGGCTAGGTTAAGGGTAACAAAGATTTGAGCATAGCCATAAAGGAAAGCTCATAGCCTCAGGTGAAGACCAGATCAAGTGGGAAGATTCAAAGAGGGTTCAAGGGGGTTCCCAGAATCTGTACCCCATCAGCTCCAGAATTTTAATTAGTCTTTATGTGATCAAAAATCTAGAGTAAGAAGGAAATTCAGAGGTCATCTAGTCTGACTCCACCGTTTTACAGATCACAGAATTGATTATTAGGAAAGTTAAGTGACTTGCCCAAAGTCACAGGGAGTACATGTTAGAAGCAGTTTTTGAACTAGGGTTCTGATTCCAGAGACTTTCCCTGTGGCACCACATTGTCTCCTTCTTTGAGTTCTGATTTCTATCCCCATGGACAGCAAACAAATCCTATGTAGCATTCTGGGTATTGCAGTGGATTCTCCTAGTTCCTGGTGCAGCAATTTTATAACTGCCTTTAGTGAGATGGCTATAACGGGAAACTGAATATTCTGTGGGCAAAATAGGAAACTCAATAAACTTGGGATAAATAAAGTTCATCCAGTGTTTTATTATAACTTTAGATTATGAAATGTATTAAACTACAGCTAAATGTGGACATTGACATAATAGTAATATAAGCAATTAACCTTCTGTGCCAGAGTTTCTGAATTGTCTACTATGTCTGGTAATTTGAGAGCTATTTTTGAATTAATGAAGCTACCAAGTCAGTCATTAATACAGCTGGAGTCTATTTTGCTATTAGTCATTACTCCCACCTTTGACACCAGGGAACATGTTAATGCCTGATTCTATTCCCTTCTTTGGTATATCTGGGCAGCCATAGGTCTTTCTTAGTTGACCTGGGTACATTTAATATCTTTCCCTATGATGTTTTTTATTGCTTTAACTATTGTAATGATAATTTTCTATTCTTAGTCTAGTGTGTTCTGTGTTCCAGCTTCCTTGTGGGACTTTTACCCCAGGAAGCAATGACATCATCTTCCTATATCCTAGTATAAATACTTCTTTGTGTGTGTGTGTGTGTGTGTGTGTGTGTGTGTGTGTGTGTGTGTGTGTGAAATGTAGCAGCATTAGAAAGAGTACCGACCCTAGAGTCACAGGACCTGGGTGCAAATTCTGTCACTGATAGTACCTGTGTGACCTTGGATAAGCCAAGTCACCTCTCTCAACCTCAATTTCCTCATCTTTTGAAGGTGATCTCTGAGGTGCTTTCCACCTCTAAATCTATAATGTTTTTCTCTCAAATGAGCTTTGCCTAGTCTCCCAGGGCCACGTTGCTTGACTCTTCTTGCCACTAGACTTCAGTGACCCTGGAGGAGAGAGTGAGGCTGATGACTTTGCACAGCCCTGCCTCACTTAAATCCAATTTACGGGAAAGTCAAGACATCCCCCCATGAAGTCATTGGGCCTCTTTGAGAGGGAAGGATGAACAACAAGCACAAAATAACAGCAAAAGCCTGGCCTTTGTGAACTTGGCCACCTACTTAATACTTCCTGATTCAAAAAGCAGGAGGAGGCATTAAAGTAAAGTTGCACAGCTTAAACTACCCTAAGATCTATCACATTATTAGTGTGAACACCCTCTCCACATCTCAGGGTATGATTTCATGAATTGCTTTGACCAGAAAAAGTCATTACCCAGTAGTCAGCCTGCAGGAAATCTTCTCTAATCATTAATCAGATCGATAATGAGATGCCAGACCTGAACCTCATAATCAAAGCCTTCCCAACTTGGTAGGACTTGTTAGATCTTGGGTTCTACCACCATAGCCTTCAAGTGCCAAAGGCCTCAGGCAGCTAGGTGGTGCAGTGGGTAGAACACTGGGCTTGAAGTCAGGAAGACTCCTCTGTGTGACCCTGATCAAGTCACTTAATCCTGTTTGCCTCAGTTTCCTCATCTGTCAAATGTGCTGGAGAAGGAAATGGCAAACTACTCTAGTATCTTTGCCAAGAAAACCCCAAATGGGATCACAAAAAGTCATACATGACTGAAAGGACTTACCAGCCACCAAAGGTCTCAGCTCAAGACTACGTCCCCAAATCCACTTTATTGTGCATATGTACTCGGACTCCAAAATGTCACCAAGTCTATACCCCAAAGAGATCAAAGAAGGAGGAAATGGACCATAGGTACAAAAATATTGATAGTAGTTCTTTTTATAGAAGCAACCCCCTCCCCAAACTCTTACAACTGAGTAGGGTGCCTATCAGTTGAGAAATGACTGAACACAATTATGGTATATGAATGTTAATGTAATCAAATAGTATTTGTGCTCTAAGAAATGATGAAGGGTACGGTTTCAGAGAAACCTTGGAAGGCTTGTTTGAACTAAGTGAAGGGATAACAACAGGCATATACTTTTTGGATATGGCCAATATGGGAATTTATTTTGTCTGGTAATACATATTTGCTATAAGACTTTTCCCCCCAATGGTGAGGTGGAGGTAGGAGGACAAAAAAATAGACTTTTGTTAATTGAAAAAAATATTGGGCTAAAACATATAAAAATCGATTTGCTACTATGAGGCATCAGAGCAGTACTTAAGAAGTTAGAAACAAATATGAAAATACAGAATTCTGGAAACATTTAAATATATACATACATACGTAACTACTAAAATTAAAAAAAATTCTGAATTGAGAGTTACGACTTTAAATTGGTCAAAAAAGAATCTTCTTCCGTTTGTTGTCTTTGGAGGAAATGCTTTCCCTCCTTTCCATAAAAAACAGAAGTTTTTAAGATGATGAAAGATGCTCTGTTATTGTCTTCTCATGTAAAATAATGGTTTTGGTTCAACATTTTAGTTTAATATTTCATTCAAGACAGCTTTTTCCTCTCTTTGCTAATGTAGCAAAAACTTATTATTCTAGCATCCTCTAAACTGAAATTTATATTTGGACAGAGACTAGGCTGAAGTTGACTTTCATTTTACAGACTCTTTCTGTAGAAATTGTCCAAGTTAATGGAATAAAAAAGATAGCATAGCAATGTTTCAGTTTCTTAAGAGAATAAACTTTTCAGAAATGTGGGAGTCTTTTTTGAAGCATCTATTTCCATAATTTTTGGAGCTGGAAGAGACTTTAGGATGCTGGTGCCAGGTAGGGAAAAACAGAAAATTAAGAGAAGTTGAGTTAAGTTTTCCAAACTATACAGATAACTGGATAACTAATGGTGGTGGTGGGGCCAGAACACAGGTCTCCCATTTCATGGTGCAATTTTTTTATCGTTCCTTGGGTCCTCTTACTAAACAATTGCCACCCAATTACATTATCTCCCATCTAGACATTGAAACAAATGTCTATAGGGAAGTTTGCCTTTGTTAGCCTCCAGAATCACTGAATCTATTTGAAAGTCACTTGGCCTATTAAACACACACACACACACACACACACACACACACACACACCAACACAGAAAACCCCCCTACAATCCAAACTTTGTATTAGAACTGATTGGTCCTTCTAAAATCAATGTAATAGTAATGGTTTATTCTCTTTTATGTATCTACCCTAACTTTATTTATGTAGAAAAACCTCAGATCAAATATTCTAAGGAATGAATCTTCAAAAACTGGAAAATTAAAAAAAATAATCTGGTGAGCTTGACATATGCTTCTCATAAAGTCCTCAAATGGAATATTATAGGAATGTAATTTCTGAATGCTTAGGAAACAGTGATCTCTGGAAGCTAGCACATAAATTCAATAAAACAAGTCATGCCAAACTTAATTCTTACCCCTACCCCCTTTTCCAGAGATGTGGAGGGACGGGTTTCTAGCTTCATAAGTAAGGAGAGAGCTACCAAAAATATCTGTAGATTTTAGTAACGGATTTGATAGTATATCAGGCTATCCTGGTAGACCAAAAATTGATTGATAGTATAGGTAAGTGGCCCTGGAAATCATTGATAGACCAGAGAATATCAATAGATCTATCAATAAATGTCAACCTAGAGTCCACTTTAGTAGTGTCATAGGCTGTCCTTGGTTCTGGATTTTTAATGCAATGAATCAACAGTGTAATGTTATAGGTAACAAAACAGTCTATCATACTCCAAAAGATGATGATTTCATCAATGTAAATACACTGTACAGTGATGATAGATTACAGTCCCTGATATTGTAAATTGTTGGTTTCATGGATTGATGTGGCCAAAAGAAGTCAGCTTTTGGTTGCCACTCTGTTCATTTTCTTTGGATTTAGCAAGACTAGTCCTTAGGTGAGTGTGTTGTGATAAAAGAGGCTTTTATAGAAATGTTATTTCCAGAGCAAGGGACATAATAGTCCAATTGTACTGCTGTAGTTAGGCTACATCTGGACTACTATATTCAGGTCCATGCTTTAGAAAGAACACTAATAGGTGAGAGAATGACTGGGATTAATAGGTAGCTCAAAACTGTAAAGATCATTTGAAGGAATGGGCTATGTAAAGACTGGAGAAGAGAACTTATTTGGAGTGAGGGAATGGGAAAATAAAATTCTCATATGGAAGAAGAAATGGATTTCTTCTAGTTGGCCTCAGAGAGAATTAGGATTAATGAATGGAAGCTGTAGAGAGCCAGCATCAGCCTGAAGTAAAACAGGCCTTCTTAACTTCTTTTGTTTCATGGATGCCATTGGAAGTCTGGTGAAAACCAAGGACCCTTTTTAGAATAACGTTTTTCATATTGTCTTCTACTTTTCATTCTTTTGGTTCTGTTTTATAATTTCTTGATTTCTCATAGAGTCATTAGCTTCCATTTGCTCCATTCTAATTTTTAAGGAATTATTTTCTTCAGTGAGCTTTTGGACCTCCTTTTCCATCTGGCCAGTTCTACTTTTTAAGGCATTCTTCTCCTCATTGGCTTTTTGGACCTCTTCTGTCATTTGGGTTAGTCTATTTTTTAAGGTGTTATTTTCTTCAGTATTTTTTGGGGTCTCCCTCAGCAAGCTGCTGGATCATTTTTCATGATTTTCTTGCACCACTCTCATTTCTTTTTTTCCTTTTTGGAGAGCAATTGGGGTTAAGTGACTTGCCCAAAGTCAAATGGCTAGTTTTTGTGTCAAGTGTCTGAGGCTGGATTTGAACTCAGGGTTGGTTCTCTATTCACTGTGCCATCTAACCACCCCTTGTCATTTCTCTTTTCAATTTTTCCTCTGCTTCTTTTACTTGATTCTCAAAATTCTATTTGAGCTCTTTCATGGACTACTCCCAATTCATATTTTTCTTGAAGGCTTTTCATGTAGGAGCTTTGACTTTGTTGTTGTCTTCTGGTTGTTATGTTTTGATCTTCTTTGTCACCTAAGTAAGACCCTCTAGTCTAAGATTTTTTTATTCTCTTTGCTCATTTTCCCAGCCAAATACTTGACTTTCTAAATCTTTGTCAAGGTAAGACTCTGCTTCCAGTGGGGGTGGGAATAAGTGTGGGCATACTGTCCCAAGCTTCAGGGTTTTGTGCAGCTGTTTTCAGAGATAATTCTAACATCCTGTAAATTTTCAGCTCTTCCAAGGTGTTATGATCAAAGGAGATGTTTTTACTCCTTTTCTGGCCTGTGCTGTGGTCTGTAATGACCACAAGCATTATTTTCTGCCTTGGAACTGTGAGGAGGATTCCCTCTTCACTGCATCACGAGCTCTAGCACACCAGCCATCCTTTTCACTCCTGGACTCCCAGCAAGGACTGTGACCCAGATTCAAGCAGTACAAAGCAAGAGAATCCTGCCTCAACTACAGCAAAGAGGTCCCTGCAATCCCCTTCTGATCAGCTGCTTGATCCCTACACCATTGCTGCCACCTCCGCTGCCCTGGGGCAAGACCACACTCCTCTTTCATCTTGGTCCCACAGAGTATTCCCACTGACCTTCTATGCTGTCTTTGGCATTTGTGTGTGAAGAGGTCTGAAAATTGCTACTGCTGCCAGTTATTTAGTCCCCTGAAGCCTTCTCCTGCCCTGTCTATGCTGGCACAGCCCCAACTAGATTGTGCTTTGCTCCCAAGCCTCGTGTGATATGCCCTTCCCATCAATCCTCTAGGCTGTCTTGAACTGGAGATATGTTTCACTCCATCATTTTTGTTGGTTCTGCAGCTCTAAAATTTGTTTAGAGTAATTTTTTTTTACAAGTATTTGATAGGGTTTGGGGGAGAGCTTAAGCAAGTCCCTGCTTTTACTCTGCCATCTTGGCTCCACCCCCATGATGTTTTTAAATAAAATGAAATATGTATGTTTGCCAAGGAAACCAATTCTATTGGAACACAGTTAGCAACATATTAAAAAATGAACTAATGGACCCCTAGTTAAGAACCCCTCATAGAAGATAATACTTCTTAATAATTAGAGCTGTATACCAGTAGGATACATTTACTTGGTGAGTTTTCCCATCCTTTGAGTTCTTCAAGTTGAGATCAAGTAATCACTTGATAAGAATGTTGTAAATGAGATGTTTTTGATTGAATAAGTAAACTAGATAAATTATGAGATTCCTTTTAATTTTGTGTTTCTGTGGTTCTGACATGGCTTCTTAGGATGTCTAGTACAGTTACCACAATTCTAGTGTAGTTATTACTCTATGAAACAAAGTGTGTGCCACAAAGGCTTTGTGGCATAGTAGAAAGAGAATTGAAGTCAAGATTAGAAGTCCTTGGTTGGCTTCCACACCAGATACATCCTACTGTGGAAGTCACTTAAATCTCCTAAACCTTAATTCCCTAGCTTGTCAAATTGGGATAGTAATTTCCACCATTTTCCTCAGAGTTGCTGTGAGGAAATTGCTTTGTAAGCCTCAACGTGTAAGGCAAATGTTAACTCCTATTTATTATTGGCAGGACCACTCAAGCATCGTTACTATTGTTTTATCAAAGAGATGATAAGAAATATTACTTTTCATGCTTGAAGAGCATTGCTGTATAGAATTATACAGTGAAGATATGGCCTCTATCACTGAATGGACAAGATGATGATGCGACTTATCAACCTTTCTAAGCCTGATTTGTGGGTATAATAAGGAGCCTGGAATTGTTGTAACCTTGCATGTGCATGCAGGAGGTTTTTATGGAAAATGTTTTTTTGCTTGGCTACATTTAACAGTGATTGCTGTCAGTGGCAGCTTTTTATGAGTCTTGCCAAACAACAGTTTCTTAGTAGTAAATTGCAGCAATTTTGTTATAAATAATTGTTATCCATAAATAGAATAAAATACTACCCACTTTTCAAATTTCTTTAAATGCAGTGTTCAATTTTTTTTTAAAGAAAAGGTGTTTTTCCAGGTGCATCCTTATAGCACCTGACATTTTTTCTAACACTTGTCATTTGGAAGAATTTGAAAACGTTTCCTACGTGTCCCTCACATAAGGCTAACATAAGGAAGGAGGCAGCTACATTGGAGAGGGAACAAAGACAGTATAACTAAATGAAAAGTGTTGGTGGGACCTGGAAGGCCGCTGTAGTAGTCAGTAAAGCAGATTCGGGGCCAAGATCTTATCTAGTATTGTCTTTAGCGATACCTGGTGTTTGTGAAGCAAGGCTTCTCAGACACAGCAGTGTTCTTCTTTAGTTACTGTTGTTCAGTTATTTCAGTCCTGTCTGACTCTTCATGAGCCCATTTGGGATTTTCTTGTCAAAAATGCTGGAGTGGTTTGCCATTTTTTTCTGCAGTTTATTTAAAAATGAGGAAACTGAGGATTAAATGACTTGCCCAGAGTTATGCAGCTAGTAAGTGTCTAAAGGCAGATTTGAACTTGGGTTTTCCTGACTCCAGGCCTGGTGCTCTATCCACTGTGCCATCTTGTTGTCCTCTTATGGTCCTGAAAGTCTAAAGATGAGAATGTATCCAATAGAATCATCTATTATCCTACTGTATCATAAATTTTTTCATGTGTAAACTACATCTGACACACCTAGATTCCACTCAATATTTACTAAATATCTTCTATATAAAATATACAATAAATATCTCTAAGCCACTGAGGAAGAGATAAAGATGAATAAGATGGAATTCCTGTCTTCAATGAGCATACTTCTGGGTCTATTCTGTCTGTTGTTGTTCAGTCTTCATTCTCCAAGAGGACTAATGTCATCTGGAGGGCAATGTCTTGACTTGTAAGTGACTTGGATTTAAGTGAGGCAGAGCTGTGCAAAGTCAACAGCCTCACTCTCTCCTCCAGTCACCCAAGTCCACTGGCAAGGCTTAGGTCAAGATGACTGGCCATGACCCCCCTATTCTGCTTAACAGAGTAAGCTATGACTTTCTGAGTAAGTTACGACTTTATTCTGAGTAGGCTATGACTTTCCAGGTTACAAAATATATTGGCAATGTGGCTTTATGAGGTTGAGAATAGGCCTGGCAGGCAGAAATGAATTCAAGTGTGGCCTCTGACACATAATGACTGTGTGACCTTGGGCATCTCTTAATACTCTAGGTAACTCTAAGCCTTCAAGTTTTAGGGCCGGTGATGACTGTCATTGATAGAGGGAGTGTCCTCACCTGAGAGTTCTCTGTGTCAGTTAAATTGTAGGTTCAGTCCCTAACCCTATAAATGCTGGAGGGAGAAAAAAAGGATAGTCTGAATTAGGTTTTTCAGTTTTTCAACATGATTTTATATTGCTTTTGGCATAGAGCTGAATAAGAAACTCAAGTTCTGCTTTATTTGGATTAAGGAGCTCCATTTTCCTCTAATCTTTCATGAAAAATGATTTTGCAGCTTCTTATATAGACATACCTAGGAAATAGATCATTTTAATCTATTGCAAAATGATCAAAGCAGAAATTAAAAGCTCAATAAAATAGATTTTATGTTTGTTTCACCGACTACTTTTCTAGAGCTTCTAGCTAGAATGAAGACCTTTATTAATTCTCCATAAGCAACTCTCACTTCCCAACACCCCACAAAGCCCCCAAGCAGTCAGTGACAAAAGATTATTATGCTAGATCTTAGCCCCTTTCAGGGCTTGGCTAGAAGCTAGAAACTGTACTTCTTGTACATAATAGAGTTCTACAGGCTTTTGGGGTATGAAACTAAAAATGTGATTGATGGAAATAGTTCTGTAGTGTTTACTTAGTGAATCTGTTAGCTTATTATTAAGGAAGTCTGTAGAACTAGATGAAGAAAAGCTTAAATAGCTCTACTGTTCAGTGTAAAAGCTATCGAGGCTATTTTTAACTTTTATAGAAAATATTTAGGTTGAGTGGTTTTTCTGTATACAGGAGATGTTTTTTTTTCTCTCTCTCTCTATAAATACATATATATGTGTATATATAGGATGTGTGAGTGTGTGTGTGTGTGTGTGTGTGTGTGTAGAGGGAGAGAGGAAAAGAGAGGGAGGAAAAAGAAGAGGAGAGGGAGGGAGAAGGGAGAGAGAGAAAAAGGGAAGGAGGAAGAGAGCAAGGAAGAATGAGCAGTGTGTGTGTGTGTGTGTGTGTGTGTGTGTGTGTGTGTAGGGGACAGAGAGAATGGAAGAGGGAGAGAGAGAGGAAAAGAGAGGGGGGACAGAGAGAGAGGGAGAAGGGGGGAAGAAAACTCTGTGTGTGTGTGTGTGTGTGTGTTCTTAATTTCCCAGTGTAACCTGATGAGATAGGCTAGAGCAGCCTGTTTTCACTAGCTAGAGCTGATTGTGTTATAAACTCCCCAAATGATGAATATTGTTCTTTGGTGTAAAGTCATAGTTTCCATGAGCAAAACTCTCACTATGGTTTAAGTTACATTCTTTTATCTCAAGATGTTTGTCTCATAAGTTCTAGTCATTGTTTTCCTTCCAAAGCTTAGCTGTCATCCACGATGTTTTTATTGCTTGCTCTGTGACAGGAACTCTCCTAAGTTCTGGGAATATAAATACGTAATTGAGGCAATCCTTACCTTTAAGCAACTTACATTCTACTAAGGAGGAACCAACATGAGTACAGATGAGTGTGTATGGGATTTGCAGAGTGTCCCATATGACATAAGGTACTTACGAGTTTTAAGAGTTTCAATAAGCTTCAATAGCTTAAAACTGCCCTAACAAATGTGGGACATCCTGTATACAAATGAAATACACAGTGATGGTAGTGTATGGGAGGGGGAATCAGGAAAAGACTAAGTAAAGGAGCTTTGTTCTTGAATTGAACCCGAATGGGATCTAGGCATTTCAAGGTGCGTGAGACGGAGGGGGAACATTCTAGGCACAGGAGACAATCTGTGGGAAAGCACTATAGGTAGGAAACAGCCTGTCTTGTTTGGGAAACAACAAATAGACCAACGGATTGTTGCAGAGAATGTGTGAGAGGAGTGATGTATAATCATATATGAAAGACTGACTGGGGCCAGATTTTGAAGGGTTTTACTTGCCAAACAGAGAAGTTTACAACTTATCTTTAAGACACTGAAACTTCATGATTCGTGGAACAACACAGTCAGACCTTTGCTGCAGAAATAAATTTTTCATTTGTTTCTATGGTGGATTGGAGAGGGAAGATGGATGCTGGGAGGCCAATTAGCAGACTATTTCAAAACACCAGGGAAGAGGTAATGAAAGGGCTCGGCCTGGAGTGGCTGTGTTATGAGTAGAGAGGAGGTCAGTTTTGGAAATGTATCGCCTACATCTTTTCCTCACTTTTTCCTGCCTCTTAGTTGAGGATCCAGCTTCATATTTTACGTCAGTTTCAGTACATTTTCTCTTGTTTCTTTCTCTTTATTTGTAAACCCCTTAAATAATTTATTTCTCCTCCTTCCCACTAATCTTTTGTGTCTCTTCTTCCCTCCCCTTTCCTGTTTTTATAGGGGTTCATTTCAGAAGAAAAGCTCCCTTCACCTTGTCTTTTAGGCTTTGGATAACATCTGATGATTCATGTTCACATCTATTCAACAAGCATTTGTTAAATATCATTTAGGTACATTGCAAAACAAAAGTGAAGCAATCTTTGCCGTCAAGGAGCTTATATTATATTGGGGATAGGAGATGGGGAGAAATGCACACAAATAAGTCAAAGCAAAATAGATGCAAAGTAATTTTTTGGAAAGTCCACCAACAACTGCAAGAATCTGGAAAGGCCTTTTGTAGGAGGTAGTACTTGAACTAAGCCTTGAAAAGAGCTACAGGCTTTAATTGGCAGTAATGGTGTGAAATGATCATGTTTACTTTTGGGGTGGGGCGGCAGTAAGGGTTAGGTGACTTGCTGAGGGTCATGAAGCTAATAAGTGTCAAGTGTCTGAGGCCAGATTTGAACTCAGGTCCTCCTGAATCTAGGGCTGGTGCTCTATGCACTGTACCACTTAGCTGACCCATAATGTTTACTTTTGAAGAAATATTAGAGCATCATGAGAGGGGACTGAGACTAGGGTAATCGAATTGGTAATAAGAATTCTAGGGCTTTAAAGCACATAAGAGCCAGAATATTGCAGCTATTTGAGAATCATACACATGTAGCTGGTGGCACAGTAGACAGAACACTGAGCTTAGAATCAGGAAGACCTGAGTTCAAATTAAGTGCCAGACACTTACTAGCTGTGTGACCCTGGACAAGTAACTTACCATATGTCTGTCTCAGTTTTTTAATCTGTAGGATGAGGATAATAACAGCCATCTTTCAGGGCTGTTGTAAGAATCAAATGGGATAATATTTATAAGGTGTTTAGCACTTAGCGCTGGTACAGAGCAGGCAATTAATAAATGCTTTTTTGATTGATTTGATTGATTTAGTATTGTTTATACACGTGTTCTTCAGTGCATAGGCAAACTTCCACAAACTTCTCTTATATTAGGACTTGGGTTTCCCTGTTGACTTAAACCCAGAGACAAATTTGGGAATTCTGGGAACTGGAATATTACTATTGCTGCTGTGGTGGTGGCCGTGGTGGTAGATGGGTAAAGAGATAGACTTACATACACTTCACGTTTTTGAAGAATGAATAGTGGAAAGAACACAAGATTTAGAGGTAGACAACATGGGTTCGCGTCCTGGGTCTCTCCTTAGCTGGCTTTGTGACCTTGACAAAGGTACTGAAACCCTTTGGACTTTTGTTTTCTCCCCTCTATAATCATATGCAGGCATCACAATACTGTGATAATGATATCTGATTGCAATGCCTGCTTCCCCCAAGTACAAATAAAGGTGGGCTGCTATTACTCTTACATAAGCAAAAAAATGTGTGTTCAATTAGTTCACATCAATGCAAATAAATATTTGTTGCGTACCTGCTATTTTGTCCTGATTTTTATAAATTTTGCAATCACAGACTTCTATATGTTGAGTAACCATATAATATTTAATAACTCTGGTGAGAGAGTCCACTGAAAAGCAATATGTTATTTAAAATAAGATAAATTTATGGTCACTGATTCAAGGGCCTGTGAATGTGTATCTTGGGGAAAACCAGAGCAGGTCTATTGACTTCTAAAATATGACTCTGTGGAAAGGAATTACTTAGCATGGTTCAAAGGTGAGTAGCTAGATGTAATGAAATGAAATTAGGAGAAGACAAATTTCTTAACATTTATAACTATTGGATTTTCTTTCCCAAAGGAAGTGTTCCAGTCCTTGTTCTCTGGGAGAGACAAAATCTTATTAAGTGAATCATATGTCTTCAGTGACATATGATGGAGGAGTTGGGGGTGGAGGGAGGAGAGCAGTGTTTGAAAATTTGGCCCTAGTTTTTATGATTGTATGGAGAGAGGTCTGGAACTGCCAAGACTCAAAACCATTGTACCTGCTCAGAATTTCTAATTAAAATGTATATAAAACAAATTTCCTTTGCCTCACTCTATTGAATAATTAAGAAGGAGAGCTTTTATTTTTTCTTCAGAGGGAGTTAGATGGCATAGTGGATAGAGTACTGGGCCTCAGTCCAAGTTAGGCCTTAGATGCTTACTAGCTGTGTGACCCTGGGCAAGTCACTTAACTCTGCATCAGTTTCTTCATCTGTAAAATGAGCTGGAGAAGGAAATGGCAAATTACTCTAATATCATTGCCAACAAGACTCCAAATGAGGTAATGAAGAGTTGGACGCTACTGAAATGACTGAAGAACAAATGTCAAGCGTTAGGATAAAAGCTGGGGACACAAACACAAAAAATAAAATAAGGGACGAGAAGGATAACTTGCCAGAAATATGGACGTTTGGGAGATGGGAGTGTTTTGTTTTGTTTTGGGGGGGTGTAGATAGAGAATTCATTTGTGGATATGATGAATTTGAATATAATGTCTCTGGCGCATCCGGTCTGAAATGTCTGATAAGCAATTGATGATGTGAATCTAAAGGTCAGGAGAGACTGGGCCTAGATTTTTTGGCTAGATCTGTGAGTCATCTCTAAAGTGATGAGAGTTAAACCCATGAGAGCTAATGAGGCTACCATGAGAGAGAATGGATGTAGAGAGAGAAGAGAGGATGGCTCAGGATAAGTAAGGAATGTTGGGTCATGAGCCCACCAAGGAAACCGAGGAGTGGTCAGACAGGTAGGAGGAGAAAATAGGCACAAAACCCCACAGAACAGAGGGTATCTAAGACAGGATGGTCCTAGAAGTGTTATGCAGTAGATAGGTGAAGATAATAGATTTGAGAACTAGCAACAGCAGTTCTCAACCTGTGGATTCTGTTCAATTTGTAACAATGAAAATACATCCTGCATATCAGATATTTACGTTATGATTCATAACAGTAGCAAAAATTACAGTTATGAAGTAGCAATAAAATAATTTTATGGTTGGAGGTCACAACAACATGAGGAACTGTATGAAAGGGTCGCGGCATTAGGAAGGTTGAGAACCACTGCTTTAGAAGGAGGTTGGAGAGTAGTAATGATAAACTTTATTTATCTCAGAATTTTACCTAAACTCAACCTTGTACCAGGAAAAAAGAGAAAAAAACTTCGACTTCCTTCTCCTTTTCATCTTCGTCTTCCTTTGCCCACTACTTGTCCTCCAGCTTTCAAAACTCAGAACTCAGTAGGGTATCATTAACATTATAGTTCAGCTATATCATGAATTAAATAGGCTTGGGGACTGGCCTGGCAGCCTGACCACCATTTATAATTTAATAACTGTACAAATTGGGAATGTATTTCCCCATATATACATTGGAGTTACAAATAGACTTTTGAAACACTATCCATTCATAGACTGAAGAAGGAAGAGGAAGGGAAGAATAGAAGGAGTAGGAGGGAGGAGAGAGAGAGAGAGAGAGAGAGAGAGAGAGAGAGAGAGAGAAAGGGGGGCTATTTTGGTTTGAAATAAGAACTATTATAAGTTAAACAAAGAACATCAGACATTTATATGATGAGCACCCTTGCACCACCATATGTTCTAACTGTCATGTAGAGAACCTCTGACTTACAAGGGACACTTGGAAGCTAGAGTAAAATGTAGAGAACAAGAGAAATTAGAAAGAAAATAGAGACTAAGATTCACAGAATGAAAAAATAGTGAGAGAATATGCTAATAGTTGTGAGCATCTGTCCATTTTGGGGGTTCAGATTCATAAATGTAACAAAACTTCATAGAAGTCAGAAAAAAACAAAGAGGGATATTAAAAAATTAAACTTTTGGCAATATGACTAAAAAAATAATCATTTTACAAATGTATTTGTAGTTGCCAGATGGTTCAAAAGGACACTTTGGTTCTACATGAAATGAGATAAGCTAATTGGAGATGGACTAGGTAAATAACAGATGTCCTAATTAGCTAATTTACTTCTCTTTTTCTGAAATAAGAATGTAATGGAGAACTTTATACTTGTATTAACTGCCCCGAAATGAATGCTTTACATAGTTCTTTTGTAGATCAGAAACAAGGGGAAAAAAAGGCCAACTTTTTTGGTAGGGATGTGAGTAGGGATGGTGAGGGGTCATAGGATAAGCTTGTAGAACTCTGAAGGAAAGAGAAAAATCCCTTCCCTCCCTCCTACCAGTCCCTTTTCTCTTTCCTACTTTATATAAACTATCCTTTTCATTCCAGATTATATGGAGGCCATCTAGTCCCAAGAATACTCCAGCAGACTTCTCTGTCTAAAAAAAAAATATTGGCATCTAGGTGGTGCATGGGCCCTGGATTCAGGAGGACCTGAGTTCAAATCCATCCTCAGACTCTTGACAACTAGCTGTGTGTCCTTGGGCAAATCACTTTACCCCAATTGCCTTGCCTTCCCCCCTCAAAAAAAACCCAACCCCCTGAACAAAGCAAAATTATTTCATTAAATATTTCCCAATTACATTAAAAATTTTTAACATCCATTTAAAAAAAATTTGGGTTGCAAATGATCTCCCTCTGCCCTGCCCCTCTTCCACCCCTTGAGAAGGCAAGCAAAATGATATCTATTTTACATGTAGTGATTTCACTGTTTATAAGTATTCAGATAACTTTTTTATTGGTTTAAGAATTGCTTATTTAGTTTTCCTTATTCTTTTTTTTTTTTTTGCTTTTTGGAGAAAAATAATACCCTTCGCCCCCCCCCCCTTTGCTTGTGGAATTTCTGACTTTTTTCCTACTTGGGAGAGGAGGGTACAACAGTCCCTTTCTGGTCTCACTTGATGTATATTTTCCATCTTTTTCCCCTGACTTTCCATCTGCTCCATTCCTTTTGTGAACTTTGTTGTCCTTCACCCATCCTTTGAGCATGTGATGTTTCAATCTTCAGATTCTCAATAGTAGAGTATTTAATCTCCAGACATCCTGTGGATTACTGATTCTCTCTCTTTTTTTTTGTTTTCTCCTAACAAATATCTACATTTTATCATGATTCCTTTAAAAAAAAGAATAGCAACTTGATAAATTCTTTCAATTATCCTTCTACATCTCTCCTTCCCTTGATATGTTCATATCATGTGATCATCAGTCAAGTTCTTAAAGTAGAGAGGATGGGTGATTACTTAGGATCAGGGATTTAGGGATAGAAGGAACCTTAGAGGTCCTTTATTCTAGGCCTTTATAAAAGAGTAGGAAACTGAGACCAAGTGAGATCAAGTGACTTCTTTAGAAAGTAGGTGTGTATAGAAAGGTTGAATGTGAACCCAGGTCCTCTTACTTTAGAGCCAATGTTATTTCCATTGTCTTGCTATTGGACTCCTATAACTCTGGAGGAGAGAGCGAGGTTGAATTCTACCTCACTCAAATCCAACTCATGTGTAGGTCAAGACATTATGTTTGTGACACCATTGATCCTCTTTGAAAATGAAGGACACCACCTTCAATATTTCCATTGTAGAATTCTTCTTCAACAGCTCTTGGGTGTGGTAGAGATTTAGGGACTGTTTGGACTACATGATTTCAAAGGACCTTTTCCACTTTGAAGATCCTGATTCTGCAACTGTTATATAGCTACTGGTCCAAAATAAAAAGATCTTTTTTCTAACCGAATATTATCTCAATCTCTTCAACCTCTAGGGTATTGCTACTGAAGACTCTTAAAACTATGTTGCATTTTCTGAATTGTAGAAAAAAACTGGTTTTTAATAGTGAAGAAATCTAAGATACAGCAAATATTAGAAATCTACCTGTAGCTTGGATGAAATTAAGCCAAGCCATATCCAAGATTTTCCTGACCTGTTTGAGATCAGGGATCCCTGCCCCCTCCTTTTTGGAGGGTGTCATAGAGCCTTTTGGCAGTCTTGTGAAGTCCATAAATAATAGTTTTTAAATAAATAGCATATAATAATAGATATATTAAATAATAAACAAATATATCAACAATAATTTAAAATAAAAATTTAAATTAAAAATTAATCTAAATTTTAAAAATTAAGTTTTTAAATACATGAAGTAAAAAACATAGCATTACTAACCAAAGGTTAGTAAATATAAAGATATATATATATATATATATATATTTTTTTTTTTAATCCAAGTTCATGGGACCCTTGTAATCTCTTCATGCACTCCATTGAGGGTTTGTGGAGCTCAGGTGAAGAGCCATGGCTCTGCACAGTAAAGAAAATGTCTGCTACCTTTTGGCTACCATATGATAAAGAAATCACAGATTTTATTCTTAGTACGACTATAAAGTAAGGAGACTGATTTGTGTGTGTCACTTTTACTACTTTATATTAGTATCTCTTTATGAATGGGTCTTGATTCCATGATTAAAGACTTATACTCCTAAACCTGGACTCTTAGTCACAAGAGTGATTGGGTAATTGTTCAACTGGCTCAGAACAAACCCATCATTACTCAAGAACAAAAATTTAAATAATCTAAAGACTAACGTCCTATGATAATGAACTAGAACCATCATCTAGCTAGGTTTTGGAAGGGCAGAACACTATGAAGGTAGAGACTACAATATAATGAAAATGTTCATCTCGGTCTTTTTATTTAAAATTTTTTTTTTTAGTTTTTATTTGTTTTCTTGTTTACATTATTCATTTTCCTTACATTTTTTGAATTACACATTTTCTCCCCGTCGTGCTCCTGCCCCAACCCCATAACAGTAATCCCAGTGTAAAGCCCCTCCCCTGCTCTGCTCTCCTATTTTCTGGTAGGGCAGGAGGGCTCTCCCTATCCCAGCCCCTGTATATCTTAATTCCTAGTTGCAGGTATTGCAGAACTTTAAATTCTAGATTCTGTCTATTCCTCCCTTGTCACCCACCCCTACTAGAAGGACACTCAGTTCAATACAGGCTATGGATGTGTGATTAT
>CM053600.1:72535371-72576079 GCA_028646575.1 Pseudocheirus occidentalis | reverse complement strand
ATGCTGGAAGCACATACTTCAGGAAAGGGACAGGGACAGGGTAGAGAACAGAACAAGTGATGAAGGATAGGAAGGAGAGACATATGATCACTGTCACAATATGTCCACTATGAAGATGTCCTGTATAATCACACATCCACAGCTTGTATTGAATTGCTTGTCCTTCCAGTGGGGGTGGGTGACAAGGGAGGAATCAAAAGAATCTAGAATTTAAAATTCTGCAATACCTGCAACTAGGAATTAAGATATACAGGGGTAGGGGTAGGGAGAACCTCCCTGCCCTACCAGAAAGTAAGAGAGCAGAACAGGGGAGGGGCTTTACAGTGGGATTGCTGTTTTAGGGTTGGGGTAGAAGAAAGACAGGGAGAAAATTTGTAATTCAAAAATGTCATGAAAATGAATGATGTAAACAAGAAAACAAATTTTAAAAACTGTAAAAAAAAAAAAAAGAATCAGCTCAAACACCACATTATACATGAAGCACTTCCCAATACCCCCAAGTACCAATGCTTTCCCTCCCCAACTACTTTATATTAATTATGTGTCTATTCTGTATATACTTATGGGAACACATGTTGTCTCCTCCAACTGAATGTAATCTGAGGAGATTTGATTTTTTTAATTTTTTTAATCTCTATGTCCCCAGTAACTAGTATAGCATTATTATGGTTTAATAAATGCATTCTACTTACTCCATGTTTTAGCCAAATAGGATGATGCTCTGCCACCTGAAAGTGTCCTAAGCTTCCCACCTCCGTGTTTTTGCTCATACAGTTCACTAGACGTGGACTGTCTTCAATCCCTTTCTCTGTTTGATAAATTCCTACTCCCTTTAAAGACCAACTCAAGTACTATTATCTCCATGAGGACTTCCTTTATTCCCTCAGTGATAATTTTCACCCTCAGAACTCACATAGCACTAGGCTTTGTACATTTCCAATGTAATATGTATCATTGATATATGTCTTTATCTTATCCCTCTACTAGACTGTAATGTAAAGTCTTTGAGGGGAGGCATGGGGCCCTCTCTAAACTCCTTCTCCATTCCAGTATCTTTGTACAGTTTTCTATACTCAGGAGTTAGTTAAGGAAGAGTTGTTCTTATAATAGTTTTTCTTTTAAGTGGACTGTTCCTTCTCACTGGTATTTTAATATGGTAGGATGAAATGAAAACTTTGTCTTACTCTGTCTTCTTAAAGTTGGGATACAAAAATATTAGAGAGAGAATGTAGCCAGACTATAGAAAATGGATTCAGGACTACCTGGGTGTAAATCCTGTCTCCGTTAGCTGTGTGACCACAGACAAGTCATTTCACTTCTTTGTGACTTAGTTTCCTCATCTGTAAAATGAATAGACTGTAAAATGACCTATATCTAAGGTCTTTTCCAGCACTAAAATCTATGATCCTTGAATCAATGGATTATACTGATCATGGCTAGTCCTTCCTCTAGACTCTAGAGTCTAGAGGCAGATATGAAGGTACCATATAATGAAGTTTTCCCTGTTCTTACATATATATAAAGAAGGTCATATATGAATATAAAGTTCTCTACCAACAATTAGGACTGTATACCTAGTTGAAGGAGAGATACCTAACATGTCAGAAAATTGGCCAAAAAACCCCAAACAATAACAAAAAAAACCTGATGAAAGTGTTCTATTCACTTAATTGCTAAATCTAATGTGTTTGTCTCTCAATATTCATCCTTGTCTTCTCTGCATCCTTTGCCAGTGTTGATCATCCCAAACCCTTCCCTCTCCCTAACTTTTTTATTACTGTTGAGGGTACCAACCATCTTTCTAGTCACCCAGGATGGTAACCTAGGTATCATCTATCACTCTCTCTCCCCCCACCCAATCCAATCAGTGTGATTTCTAACTTTGTAACATCTCTTGAATCCATCCCCTTTTCTCCTCTAACGCCTCTAACACAAGTGGTACCTAACTTTTTTATTACTGTTGAGGGTACCAACCATCTTTCTAGTCAGCCAGGATGGTAACCTAGGTATCATCTATCATTCTCTCTCCCCCCACCCAATCCAATCAGTGTGATTTCTAACTTTGTAACATCTCTTGAATCCATCCCCTTTTCTCCTCTAACGCCTCTAACACAAGTGGTACCTCACTTTTTGCAAATAGCCTACTGGTTTGTTTCCCTGACTCAAGCTTCTTTCAGCTCCAATCCATCCTCCATTCAACATCAAATTAATTTTCCTAATGGGTATAACAATTAAGTAATAACAATAATAATAATAGCTAACATTTATATAGTCCTACTATGTGCCAGGAACTTTGCTAAGCACTTAATCACACTGGTAGGTAGGTGCTATAATTATACTCATCTTACAGATGAGAAAAGTGAGGCAAATAGTGGTTCAGTGACTTACCTGGGATTTTGTTGCTGTTGGTCAGTCATTTCAGTCATGTTCAACTCTTTGTGACCCCATTTGGGGTTTTCTTGGCGAAGACAATGGAGTGGTTTGCTATTTCCTTTTCCAGCTCATTTTATAGATGAGGAAACCAAGGCAAACAGAGTTAAGTAACTTGCCCAGGCTCACACAGCTAGCAAGTGTCCGAGAGCAGATGTGAACTCAGATCTTCCTGAGTCCAGCCCTGGTGCTCTACCCACTGTTCCATCATTAAACTCCAGTGGTTCCCTAATGCTCCTAGGATCAAACATAATCACTGTTTAGCTTTCAAAGTCCTTCATAACTTGGTCCTTGCCTACCTTTCCAGTCTTCTTAAAACTTCCTCTCCTTGGGGTGCCTAAGTGGCACAGTTAATAAAGCACCAGCCCTGGAGTTAGGGGGACCTGAGTTCAAATCTGGCCTCAGGCACTTAACATTTACTAGCCATGTGACCTTGGGCAAGTCACTTAACCTCAACTGCCCTGCCTTCTCCCTCCAAAAAGCAAAAAAAAACAAAAAACCTTACTCTCCTCCAAGTACCCTTAAATCCAGTGATACTGGCCTCTTTGTATCCAACTTAGAGCATTTTCACTGGCTAGTTCCTATGCCTGGAATCCTCAGCCTCTTCATCTCAGCCTCCTAGTGTCTATGGTTTCCTTCCAGTCTCATCCAGTTAGATCCTCTGCAAGAAACCTTAACCCAGTCCTTCCTCACCTTGGTGCCTTTCCTCTTACTGTCTCCGATTCATCCATCCTGTGTCTATCTCATTTGCACATAGCTGTTAGTACGTCTTCCCTATTAGACTGGGAGCTCCTTGAGAACAGAGACTGTTTTTTGCCTTCTTTGTATCCCCAGTATTTAACACAGTGCCTGGCACATAGCAAGCTCATCATGAGTTCTAACTGACTGGTTGATTCTCTCATAACTTCTGACTTCCATACATATTTCCTCTTTTCCACTGCCTTTTATTTTCACCTCCCTATATATTTTTGCAACCTTTCCCTTTACAAAAGTATCGGCCAAGAATTCCTACAGGCTCTTTGCCCACTTTCCATCTTCAATAGTATTGTATTTCTCTTATCTGCCACGTTTATGGCTTCCCGTTTTCTTTGTTGTCTCTTGCCCTAGCTTCTCTGACATAATGACTACATTAAATGCTCACACCTCTTCTCCCATTGCCAGAATGATGTCATTGGGATAAGATATAACTGGACTCAGCTAGTACATCACTGGCTCAGTTTTATCTTTACACTCCACTTCCCTGGATTTTGATTAGTCTTTTTTGATGAGAAGCAGCAGTGTACCAGAAAGACCACCAGCCTTGGCCCAACAGGCCTAGATTGGAATCCTGACCCTGTTATCTGCTAGCTCTTTGGACCTGGGTTAAATCATTTCACTAGATCACAATGGAGATAGGAAAAAAAAGATGTATTACCTACATGGCAGGGTCAAGGTAGGGAAAGTGCTTTGGAAACCTTAAAGCACTGGAGAAATGTGAGAAATAATTAGTATTAGGAGAATGTCAATAGACCACACACATGAGCAGCCTTGCCTCACTTTCTTTGTCAGTTCAATTTCTCTCTCTCTCTCTCTCTCTTTCTCTCTCTCTCTCTCAGGACTCTGGTTATATTAATAGCTTCACATATTCCTTTGTATGGTTTAAAAAAGTTATCATTCTTTGCATATACATTCAGACTCAGTTGATATGCTAGTTTTAGCTTTGCAGAATTGTACCATTCTACTCTTTTAAAAAAAATTATTTCTTAGAAGAGATGGTTCACTGAGTAGCTGAAGGAGAAAGGGTAGGTTCAGAATTGAAGGTGACATTAAAACAAAGGTTAAGAGTAAAGATGTAAAGATGACAATGACTAACATCTAGTGCTTTAAGGTCGGTGAAGCACTTTACATAGATTATCTTATAACAAAGCTATATAAAGGAAGAGGCTGCTATTATCCCTTTTTAAAAGAGGACATTCTTTTTTAAAAAAAAACGGACTGCAAGGGCGGGTGAGTCAGCCTAGCAAAAGCAGTTAGGCATCTTGAGGAAGGGAAAGGAGACAGCATGTATGAGGTCAGTCAAACCGTGGGCACCATCACCTTGAACACTCTCTCCCTTGAGACTCTGACGGAGACACAACACAACAGTCTTGGGTTAGCACTGCCTCCCAAACCACCAGAACTCCTTAGAGTCCAGCCCCCAGGGCCCCCACAGCAATTACAGATAGATAGATCCCAGTGGTACTGAAGCAGCTACATAGGGCAATAGATAGAGCACAGGGTCTGGACTCAGGAAGACTCATCTTTCTGAGTTCAAATCTGGCCTCAAACACGTACTAGCTGGGTGACCCTGGGCAAGCCACATAACCCTGTTTGCTTCCATTTCCTTATCTGTAAAATAAGCTGGAGAAGGGAAGGGCAAACTATTCCAGTATCTTTGCCAAGAAGACCTCAAATGGGATCACAAAGAGTAAGTCACGACTAAATGACTAAACAGCAACACCACAGTAGTGTGAATATAAATCCCCTGAAATGGTCACATTATTTGAATTTGCATTGCGTATTTCCACTGGACTGGAACCAATTATATTTTACATAACTTTGTAAAAATAAAAACTACATATTTATATAAATGTAATTAAAAATACATATTTTACATAATTATAACTTCAAATAGTATACATTCAAATGTATGCAGCCACTTTAGAGGACTCCATATTTGTACTGATGCTACCTAGCTGTATGGAGGGGAGAAATCACTGTGGAAATGGGTTCCACCTTCCTCATCACTACCATCAGCAACAACTGCTAACTAACTGAGAAAGGATCCTTAGGAGGCAGCAGGACTACTAGTCCTCCTTCCTGCCCAGCCCCCACAGCCATCATCCAGGAAAACAATGCCTTTAGAAAAAGGAGCTAGCCATCCCCACCAACTGTTAACCAAATGCAAGCTAGCTGAAGCTGTAAGGCTTCAAGGGACAGACAGGAGGCAGAGCATATACCTAATAAGTCACCATGTAAGGCCCTTTTGGAGACAGGCCAGAATCTGAATCTAAGAGCCTTTGGAATAGCAATCCTTCCAGTCCAGTGCCCTCAACCAAGATGAAGTATGGCAACTTCTCCTGTTGGTGCTATAACTACGGCTATTATAAAAGTATAACTACCCAAAAAAGAAATGCTTGCCACCAAAGTCTTTGACAATGTCAAATAGTTCAACAACAGAAAATGATAAGACTTTATTGGTGAAGATGGCATTTAAAAAGAAGCATTGCCATTTGCTTTGCATCAACACCCCTAAGGATCATGAAACTTTCCAATCTGACTTTCAACTGGCATCTTCCATATGTATTATCTCAACCTCATTAGGATGTGAGCTCCTTGAGAGCAGGGACTGCCTTGCTCTTCCCTTTGTATTCCCATTAACTGGCATAACACTTTGCATATAGTAAGTGCTTAGTAAATATCTTATTTACCCATTCATTCATTCATTCATTCAAGAGGAAACTGAAGCTGAGAAGGTTATATGACTTACTGAGAGTCACACATCTAGTAAATGCCAAGGAGAAGATTCAAAGTTAGGTCTTCTTGATTCCAAGTCGCACACTCTAGCCACCATGCCACCATGCCACCATGCCTCTAAAAAGTTACTGATCATCTGATCAAAAGTTTTTTCCTCTTAATCTGAATATAACAAGCATCCTTTCCACCTCTGTCATTGCTATCTTCCACGATTTCTCTTATGTTCATCAAAAAATGAGTGAATTTCCATCCCTTGCTTTCCAACACAAACCACTGCCCTTCTGAATCATGCCCTCAGCTATTCTTAACAGTTTTGGAGTCATATTCCTGCTGTGTTTGGTCCCTTTAGTGGTCTCCAGTTTCTCATATCATCCTTCCCACTGTTTACATGCTATTGTTAATAATCCTCATCTCATTATATTCTTCTTTCACCCTTCTTCCTCCTGTCACTGAAAACAAGAGCCAAAGGTCAGTTCCAATGGTCATCAAAAAGTTTGTAGACTACAATAAGGATGCCAGCAAACCTAGGAGTCTCCTCTTCAACAAGTAGATTGCACTGCCTGTTTCTTGAGCTATTTGTCACTTGTTTCTTTACCTTTTGGTTTTTCCGCAGCAACCCAACTCTAGTTCATATCATTGTCCCCTTTCATACCTCTTCTTGCTCTTAAAAGAGCTCCAGAATGAACTCCTCAGTTAGCCACAATTTCTCTCTTCATGCCATCCTAATCTCTTTTCTCTATTCAGCTCACCACTATCCTTTCCTCTCTTCCTTATACAAATTTAGAGGGTCTGTATGTAGTGCATTTATTTTCATTTGGCCTTTTCTTGATCTTTACTCTGTTAATACAAACTTTTCTCATTTCTCTTTTGATTTTTACTTCTTTCTAAGTCTCTTTACCTTTGTATTTGCTATCTATGGTATGAGCTCCATTAAATGCTTTCTACTCCTTAAAATAGCTATTTTCATCTTCTAAGTCTTTTTCCTTTAATTCCTATTGAGATATGAGAGAAAGGGGGTTGAGTGCTTTTATTTTTTTAATTTTATTTATTTTATCCTGAACTTAAGAAATAAAACATGCATTTCCATACCACAGTAGAATAGAAAAAAGATGATTGTAGATGAAACTATAAATCCATTGTGTACAACTTGCCATTCCTTTTAAAATATGATAGTTATCATGTAACTTTTTCTTTTTTTTCCTTCTGTCCCCTCAATTCTAGAGATGTCTACCATTAGACACAAGTGTGTGTGTGTGTGTGTGTGTGTGTGTGTGTGTGTGTAAAACCACTCTCTATATATTTCTACTTATCAGTTTTTTCTCTGGATGCAAATAGTATCTTCCTTCATATGACTCTTATAATTAATTTGAGTATTTATAATAGTCAAAATAGTCACTCAAAGTTGTTCTTAAAACAATATTGTTACTATATAAAACATTCTTTTGGTTCTGCTCATTTTGCTCTTCATTTTTTCATGCAAGTTTATCCATGTTTTCCTAAGATCATCAGGCTCATCATTTCTTATAGCACAGTAGCATTGGTTGCTTTTAAATACAAGCAATAAAATACAAACAGATGATGGACGGGGGAGCAATATGGCTAGACTGTTGCACTTGGAATGAGGAAGGTTTGGGTTCCAATTCCACTTCTGAAATTTTTTAGCTAGTGCTCATGGGTGTTACTTAACCCATAAAATTATCATGTAACTTTCTAAGACTGCCTAATAAGCCATAGATGAATGTAAGTCTGTCTTACTCCAGTGAGAAAATCACAGTTTCTTCACGTACTGAATTATTTTTAACCTTGGCCATTACCAGTGACATGTTGGTAAATATTTAACAAATGACTCTCTATGGGGGAAATGTATACACGGTGCACATTACGTTTAATATAAATTAACTCTTTCTCCACCAGTTCCCTAAGTGTAGATAATCAACAAGGATAAAATGAAACCCTGATTTGAAACATTTGCCAATTTCCAAAGCATAACTGCTCATGCTGAAAATTTAACAAATGGTGCTTATTAGCCCATATTAGCTAGATCCAGCACACCCCTACCTAATACCAATCTGCTGTCTTCAAAGAGGATAGCAGATTGGGAGTCAGAGGATCCTAAATTTAAACCTGAAAGGGACCTTAGATTACCTTTTAGTCCAGCTCTCTAATTTAACAGATGAGGAAACTGAGGTCACTTACCTGCCCAAGAGCACACAGGTAGCAAGTGGCAGAGCTGAGATTTGAATGTGGATTCTCTGACTCCAAATCCGGTGCTATTTCTATTGTGCTAAACCAACTCACACCCCTGATTATTCTTTTTATTGTGTTTTGAATTTTCTATTCCAGAAGGAACTTGCTCATCTTCCAGAAACCTCTGCCAACCCAAACAGATTTTGAGAAATTAATGTAGGCTATCACTACAGCTTAATACAAAAAATAGCATCTTGCACTGCAGATTTCATAACTCCTCATATTTCTTTTGTACATCTGACCAATTTTACTGTTGTGCCATAGTCTCTATTTTAGGGAAGAAGATACAAATGTCAGTGTAACAGAGAGCATGGCACACTGCAGGCCACAAAGGAGGATGATTACTTAGGGAGACAGTGCCTCCTTAGGAGGCAGGTAGACAAGGATGAAAGCTGTGGTCAGTTCCATCCTGCAGCTGCTGTAATTGCTGAATTTAATCCAGAGTTCTGGTCCTCAAAGAATAGGACCTGATGGCAGACATTGGACATGTGTACCACAAAATAAATACTCCGGTGTATTTGTTTTTCAATGGATTCTAAATATGGTTTCATGGGTCACTTTTTGTTTAACATCCAAACATCTCCTTTTCCCAAATGCAAAATAAGTCTACTGTACCCTCTTATATAAGAACCATAATTCAATTTCAACACTTTGAGGACCTGTGATTTCATCCATGTGAGTCTCCCTTCACTGCTACAGATCACAACCCCATGTATGACTTAGTATATGATTGGCTATAAATTACTTTGGACAAAAGAATGCAATCAACTAGTGACCAAAACTCTGATAACCAGCCTCTCTGAACTTTAGGCTGGTCTTTGAGGGAGAGACATACACATCATTACAATAGCCACACTCAGACCCTTTGATCTTGCTAAGACTTTAAACCAGGGTCACCTCCACTCCATGATGACCAGGACTTCATGGGAGCCATAGCCTTAAACAATTTTCCCTTCCCACATTCCTTTTAAGGGATAGAGGCTTCTGAAATAACAAAGTTGATCTTTTCTCATCCATTGTCTACAACTGTCATCCTACATCCTCCAACTCGGATTCATGTATCTTTCAAACATCTGCATTCTGTTTTAAACATAGATCTTGTATCTATATTACTTCCTCTACTTATCATTGTGAAAAGTCCCCCAAACCAGTCTTTACACTTGCAAGAAAATTCCCTCCATGCTTTAAACCTCTTTTTAACCTCTACTAGGTCCTATCAAAATGGGGCACCCAGAGTATAGGCCTTTTTAGTAGAGACTATGTGCATGTTGATGGAAGACCTGCCTATCTAAGTACAGAGAGGCTCACTCATCAGATAGTTTAGCATAAAGTGGTTTTTTTTTCATCTTAACAACTCATTAAATCACTTAACTAAGCTATGAAGAGATAGTGATACAAGAGAGAATACTTGACAAAGCATTTGTTTCTAGAAAATTCTGTGCTATGCACTATACCAGCCACTGAAGATGCAAATGCAAAAGAGATAACAGGTCTTACCTTCAAGGAGTTTGAATTCTATTAGTAGGATACAACACACCCCAGGAACTGGAGATCAATAAACATCAATCGATCGATAAACATTTATTAAGTAATTGCTATGTGTCATGTATTGTGCTAGGTGCTGACCAAAATGTCCCTCGAGGAACTTACATTCTATCTAAGCAGTCATAGGATTAGTGATCGAAGCCATAGGGCAATAGCGTGTCACACTCTTTCCAATAATAGTATTGGAATAGTAATATAATAGTAATAGCAATAATAGTATTGGCTTGACTGTTGTTCCCTGAGTAAGAAGTGTGCAGGATCTGGACTGCACAGAATTGCCTCAGTATGATGCTAATCCACAGAGAGGCTAAGGAACCTGCTCCCAGGACAGTTGTAATGATACATAATGGAAGTATGCATAGGCATCCTTCTATGGTTCCATTCTGCTAACCGTACATTTAGGAGAAGCCTTGTTCAATTGAATATTATTGATCTAGTCTCTTTATATCTCTTCTCTTTAGCTGTGCACTTAGTGGGTCTTCTGGATTTCTTTCCTTTCCTAACAACATCTGGTGAAAGGCAATAGTATGAAGGAAGAAGTCTTGGTCTCTTCCCACTTAGGCTATCATGTGGCCCTCTGTGTACAGAATTGGTTTCTTTACTTATATTGACTTTCATTTTTTCAGTTTAGGCAAAGGGAAAATGGGCATCCCTATGCCCCAGAATCCATGGTTTATAGCCAGTTTGCTATCAATGACTCAAGGAACAAGAAGTAATTTTTGAGAATGACCTTGAAGACTTATCTGGTAATCATGATACTTCTGGAGGGACCAATTTGTGTAGGAACTCACTCTCCCAAGAAACAAATATGTGATAGAGGAGAATGTTTCTGGAAATAGGGATGATGGTGGTAGGAATGTTTGTACTTTAGTTACTGCTGTATCTTCCAAGTTTCTCTTTATAAAAACTGTTTGATTATCATTAGTTAAATGGAAGTGGAACACTTCTCAATGGTACCTAACAGCCAGAGAACACAGCTATGTGAACTTGAGATAATAGGATTAGAAAAGAAATATAAATCCCCTCCTGACCTTTTTAGAGTCCCCCTAGGACTCTGGGGATTAATGGGAATGTAGCCTGCCCAACTCTAGGAAAGTGAGCCAGAGCAGACTCACTACAGGTAGAAAGTCGCCTGCAGAACAAGAAGTACCTTGTTGACAGTCACCCTAGTGTGGTAAATGGCCAGAGAGAATGAAAAATGGTCTGGTGGGACTGAGGGACTGAGGTGAGGATGGACTCATTCACATTTGGACCCAGCAGCTCCAGAGAAATACCGAAGCTAAGTGGATTAACTTTCCCAAAGTTACGCTATACAAGGTACTTGATTTTTTTTAATCAGCTTTGTTTCTTGTACTAAAATTATACTGACTTTCTTCTTGGTACATCCAGAGGCCCATAGACATCTCTGGCCTTCTTTGTTCTTATGATATTTAGGTAAGAGTTAGCAGGAAGAGTTATACAACTTTTACATATTCCCCTTTCCTTAAACTCTATGTTGCTCTCACCACCACATCTATACCTAAATATAGCCTTTCTTTTTCTAATTATTTTGGTAAGCAATATGGTAAAACAAAGAAACAAAGGAACAAAAAACCCCCTAGATTTAACATCAGAAAGAACTTGATTTCCCTGGGCAAGTCACTTAACCCTGATTGTCTAAAAAAAAAACACAAAAAAAAAATATTTTGAACCAAGATTCAAGTTCTGACTCTGTCATCTACTCAGTGTGTGACCTTAGGTAAGTTACTTAATGTTTTTGAGTTTCAATGTCCTCAGGAGTAAAATGAGAATAATAATGTTTGTACTCCCTACCTCACATTGTTGTCATAAGGATCAAATGAGATTTGTGGATGTAAAATGCTAGTTACTGTGCAAACAATCATCCCGTTTCTCTCTCTCTTCAATCTTTCCATTTTTACTGGCTTCTTCCCAGGTACCTAAAAAATGCCCACCTCTCCAACATCCTCAAAAGTTGCTGTCAGTTGTGTCTGACTCTTCATGATTCCATTAGGGTTTTTTTTCTTTTGGCAAACACACTTCTCTAGCTCATTTAAGATGAGGAAACTGAGGCAAACAGGGTTAAGTGACTTATCCAGAGTCACACTCCTAATAAGTGTCTGAGGTCAAATTTGAACTCCAACTAGGTTGCATCCAGCAACCTACTCCAGTCCTTATCACCCACTTCTTACCAGAACTATTGCAAATAGCTTCCTAATTGGCTTCCCTGCCTCAAATTGACCCATTTTATTTTATGATTTTACTAAAGTTCTTAGCATGTCGATCTCCTGATCAGTAAATTATCATCTCTCAAAATCACTAATTCACTTCAAGGCTAAGTTTCTATATGATGTTGCTAGTACCTCTCCCTCCCCAAATCACCTCATATCTATTTTGCATATGCCTATATCTGTATATGTTATATCCCCCAGAGAGACTGTAAACTATTTGAAGACAGATACTGTTTCACTTCAGTCTTTATGTCCTCAGCACCTATAGCATTGCCTGGCAAATGGTTGATGCTAAGAAATGCTTGGTGATTGATTGATTGTAATTGTCGAGTGCTATACAGTTTTATTACTTTCCAGTGCATTATACATAACTGTTGTTCAGTCATGTCCAACTCTTCATAATCCCACATAGGTTTTCAAGGCAAAGATACCGGAGTGATTTACCGCTTCCTTCGCCAGAGAACTAAGGCAAACAGGCTTAGTAACTCAGGGTCACACACACACACAGATTTGAACTCAGGTCTTTCTTCCTGACTCCAACTCCAATCCACAGACTCATCTAGCTGCCTCCAATATGCATAGTTATTATACAACTATGTTCCATTGTTTTAGTAGTATCTGAGTCTTCATGATGCCATTTTGGGTTTTCTTGGTAAAGATACTAGAGTGGTTTGCCATTTCCTTGTCCAGTTCTTGATGAGGAAACTGAGGCAAATAGGGCTAAGTGACTTTCCCAGGGTCACACAACATGTGTCTAGATTTGAACTCAGGTCTTCTTGACTCTAGCCCCAGCACTCTATCCACTACACCATCTGGCTGCCCCAATTATTATAAATGCTAGACACCTAATAAATATTTGACAAACTGAAATTCCTTTTGTCTTTTTCTCCACTAATGACTCTAGATGCACATTCCTTTCCCTCTTCCCTTTCACCTCTTTCAAGTTTCAGACAAAGTTATTTCTTCTCATATGTATTCTGTGTTTCATTCCCTCTGTAAGCATGTTTTATTTTCTGACTGTATCTCTTGTCCATCGCTAACTACTTTATTTCCCTCTTCACTCCCCCCAAAAACCTGAAATCCACCTTATTACCTTCTCTCATCTCATTCAGAAACTCCCCTCCACCCTTGTTGCCCTCTCTTTTTTCTTGTCGCGGCAGGGAACCTCCCTGCCTTCATTTGGCTAGAATTTACTGGCTCAGTTCTTCCCTTTCCCCTTTCATTCTGGGTCCCTTTCATCCCAAAGTTTGTACGCAGTAATAATCTTTTTCTAGCAGTTACTGCTGTGCCCTTGTTCTCTATGTCTTAAATGCTTTCTCTGACTGAACATTATATTCAGATGATTTTCTAAGCCAAATCTAGAGCATGCCTTTGACTTTCTCTTGCACCAGCTGTAACCTTTCTGTCTCTAAATGAAATGCATTCAGCAAGTAGTTAACCCCATTCACCTCTTGTCTCAGTTTTATTTCATACTCACATTTTGCAGTTGGCAAAGGGGAAACAGAGTCATAAAGGTTTTCCTTATATGAAGTATCTTTCATGTATATCCATCAAAATCTGGGAAGATTGGGGCGGCTAGGTAGTGCAGTGAATAGAGCACTAGCCCTGTAGTGAGGAGGACCTGAGTTCAAATTCGGTCTCAGACACTTAACACTTAATAACCATGTGATCTTAGGCAAGTCACTTAACCCCAAATGCCCTGCCCTCCCCCTCTCCAAAAAGCAAAAAAAAAAAAAATCTGGTAAGATTTTTTTCTCTATTGAGTATGTTGGGACTGCCCACTCTCCCTTGGACTTCTATCAATTATGTGGAGGGGAATTCTCTCCCCTAATCCTTCCCTAGCGGCAGATGTAGTCATTGCATAAATCAGTTAGTAAATGTGCTTGCTTATGGCTTGGTCTCAAGCCCCCAGTTGTCTCCTTTGCTTTCTGTCTCCTTTCCTGAGCAGAGATTACCAAACAGTAGTCATGAGATGGATGTTTCAAACCTCTATGGCTGCAGCCTGAACTCATGGGGTTGGGAGTCATTAATAGGTACAGGTACTTCCTACAACTGCACCTCTTCTCAGGAATGAACATGACTGACCACTGACAGTAGAATGAGTCTTTCATTGCCGCTTGGCCAAAATATATGGACCTTGAATGAGTTGCTCAGACAGTACGGCTCTAAATTACAGATGAAATACCTATTCTGCAGTCCAACAAAGCGTTTCATGTTTTAAGTATCAACCTCTGGGGAAAGCATATTATAAGTCATGGGTTACTGTTACATATTTTAAGGATGTTTCAATGTGCATTTATAAGTCTTTCATGTTTTAAACTTTTCTTTGTAGTGAAGGAAATAACTATCCTATTTTTTTAAATCCTTTAAGACTCCCATGACAGTGATTAGAGACATCACATTATTCATACAATCCAGGGGAAAGTCAGAGGAAACAAGGAGTTAAGCAGAGAGAGAGCTGTTAATCAGAAATGAGCCATTATCATAGAAGATGTAAGGTTCAAATAAAATAAGAGTTTTTGTATTGATGGTTCTTTTTTTGCAAATGATAATGAACTAATTACATTGAACCCCAAATACTACAAAGCTAAAGTAATATGAAAGACTGGTTTAACTATTATGGGGGGAAAAATGAATGGAAAAAATGACTTTGTCCAGATCATGGCATACAATTATAACCTGGATAAGTACTATAGATAAATGATGAACTGGGCCTATAAACATTGTCCTACTGCAGGAGACATCTATAAATCATCAAGTGAGTTCAAAAGGAAGTCATTCCAGAAATTCAAGAAAGGATGGTATTATAGCTAACTCCCCCAAGAAAGAACCATTCAGAGGAGAGGAGGGGCTGTAGTTCTAGTTTCTCTCTCCTCTTTGGCCAGAGGAGGACGTTGAGAGCTCTGAAAGGTTAGGAGAATGTTGCACCTCCCACCTCCCTTTCCATGTCCTAGCCATTTCCCTAGATAAGTTGGTGGCATGTCTGCATTAGGAGCCAAGGGTAGCCTAGAAATAGATTCAAAACTGTACAAAGGAGGCCAGCAAAAACAAACAAACAACAAAAAATTTATATCATGCATCATGCTCGAGGAGAATTTCTTCAGTTCCCCATAAATGGGAGCCAAGAGGTGTGATTTCCTTTTTGCTGTATGTATTCTGTCTTGAGTCCACTATACCTTAGATTCTGGGAATCCTTGTGAGAGAATATTTCACAGACTCTTGTAGGAATATTTTGTAACAACTTTCTTACTGTACCATCTTAGTAAATAACCCTTTCTAAAAACTACTGAAGGCTGGCTAACTAAAGTCATTCTCAATTGATAATCAATGAGGAAGCACACTGGTAGGGGTTCGAGTCAGTGGCATTAGAGAATTGCTGCAATGCCTCAGAATCCTGAAGAGGAGATATACAGGCATACCTTGGAGAAATTGCAGGCTCAATTCCAGACCATTGCAATGAAGAAAATATCACAATCAAGTGAGTCACGTGATTTGGGGGTTTTCCAATGTGTATAAAAATTATGTTTACTGT
The DNA here is from genome assembly GCA_028646575.1 of Pseudocheirus occidentalis. Taxonomy (NCBI): domain Eukaryota; kingdom Metazoa; phylum Chordata; class Mammalia; order Diprotodontia; family Pseudocheiridae; genus Pseudocheirus; species Pseudocheirus occidentalis. The sequence goes on along the minus strand of CM053600.1, from coordinate 72,560,602 downwards.
ATGTAAGAGTTATGCATACTGTAGTCTATTAAGTGTGCAAGAGAATTACATCTTAAAAAAACAATGTACATACCTTAATTTAAAAATACTTTATTGCTAAAAAAAATGCTAACCATCATCTGAGTTCTCAGTAAGTTATAATCTTTTTGCTAATAAAGGGTCTTGCCTCAATGTTGATAATTGTTGACTAATCAGAGTGATGGTTACTGAAGGCTATGGCAATTTTTGTTAAAATAAGACAAAAATGAAGTTTGCCCCTTATTGACTCTTCCTTTCACTTGAATACTTGGAGGCCATTGTAGGGTTATTAATTGCCCTAATTTCAATGTTATCGTGTCTCAGGGAATAGGGAGGCCTGAGGAGAGGGAGGGAGAAGGGGAGAGGGGGAAAGAGAGAGAGGAAGAGAGAGAGAGAGAAACAGAGATAGACACAGACACAGAGAGAGACAGACAGACAGACAGAGATTGACTGGGGAACTGATGATTGGTAGAACAATCAGAACACACACATGTATTGACTAAGTTTAGATGTGGTTTGTGCTGTCCCAAAATAATTACAACAGTAACACAGATCACCATAACAGATATAATAATAGAGAAAAGTTTTGAAATTTTGTAAGAATTATCAAAATGTAACACAGAGACACAATGTGAGCACATGCTGTTAGAAAAATGGCACCCATAGACTCTGTCAATGCAGGGTTGCCACAAGCCTTCAATTTACAAAAAATACAAAACCAAAACCAAAACATGTTATCTGTGAAGTGCAATAAAATGAAGAACAATAAAATGAGGTATGCCTGTAATCTTTTCCCACATACTGAGACCAATCTGGGAGTGTAGGAGTTGGCTTGAGGCTCCTCAGAGCTTATGTGGGTTACAATATAAATATAGAGTTAGGAAAATTAGTAGATCATGAAATCCAAAAGAGGTATACAAAATTTATGTATGTGTGTATGTGTATGTGTGTTTGCGCACATGTGTGTATACATATATACACACACGTACGTGGGAATATAAATTGTGTATATATGTATATGTGTATTTATATATTTTATGTATGTGCATGTAAAAAATTGTGTATATATATGTATGTGTATATATGTATTTATATATTTTATATGTATTTGCGTATATACATATGTGCGAGTATACTCTACTTCAGGGAGTGGGTCATACCAGATTACTCCCTAAAAATATAGTTTATTTTAAAAGACAACATTCAAGAAATTATTTCCAACTGAGAAATGCTAATGCATCCTTTATCTGATAAAGAATTCAGAGCTTTGGCCTGAGCAACATGACATCAGTACTGAATTAATGGAATAAAGACAAGTCTCTTCATGCAGGTTTGACAATGAAAGTAGCAAAAAGGTGAGTGATGGCTCAAGTGTTAGACTCACAGTTTCTGATTCTCACGCCATATTAACCAGAATAGCAAAGGTTCCTCCACCCTAGATTTTCTCTCCTTGCCAGATGCATTAAAACCTCCTTAGTAATTGCCTGTTGGTCTACATCATCAATGACAGACACCCCAGTCTATAATGTACTGAATAAAAGTGTGGCCCTTTGACTAAATCCAAACTTCACAGAGCAAATCCCCTTAATAAAAGGATTTGTTCTGTAAGACTTAGACTTAGTCAAAAGGCCACACCCAAGGACCTAAAAGGCCACATGTGGCCTCAAGGCCTCAAGTTCCCCATCCCCAGAATTTAAACTATTTATTATAACTACAGCATGCTTTAGATTCTTAAGATTAACTCAGGACTATTGTGTTAAATTAAAAAATTCAAACTAAATTTTAAAATTCAGATAAATTTGAGCCCCTTTTTCCTTTGCTTTGCCATGCCACCAACTATGAACTCATGACCACCTTGAGGAAAAATGAATTTCTGGGCTCTGAGAAAGTTTCTATTAGAATGTAATTGAAATTAGTGATTGTTTCTGCCTTTCTATGTATCCTCATTGCTTAGCACAGTGCCTGACCCATAGTGGGTGCTTAAAAAGACTGAAAACCTGAATGGAGAATAGGCTCTTATCCTTGGGAGAAAAAAGTAAAAAGTACAAACTCATTCATGGGGGTGATTTAGACTCCCTCCTCTTTCTTTTCTTCCTTCTCTGCTTCCTTGACAAATTACAATAATCAAAGATACCAAAATGTAGTTCTATCTAGGAATGGAATTAATCAACAGTGTGCTGGTAAATATTTAGCAACCATTTCTCCTAAAGACAGGACAGATTTCTAATCTGCAATTTAGCACAAATAAAGGTAAAGGGTTAAACTTGAATTAAAAGGTCAATTTCACAAGTTAATGGGTAGGGGGAGGCATGTGGCTAGAGGCAAGTTGGTCTGAAAAGTATCTGAGGGTTTTAGGAGACTTCAAGATCAATATGAGTGAATAGTATTATGTCACAGCCAAGAAAGCTATTATAATCTTAGACTGCATTAAAGGAAATGTAAAGTGCAGGACTGGGAGGAGGAAGAGTGAGAATTACAGCTGTTTTCTGTACTGGTCAGATCACATCTGTATTATTGTATTCATCTTAGGATATCACATTTTAGGGAAGACAATGATAATTTGGAAAGCATCTAGAGGAAAGCAACCAGATTTCACTTGATGTAGAGAAAGAATAGGTAAAATCCCACAGAACATCCAAGACAGAGATATACCTCTATATCATGCCATATGAGAACTGGCTGGGGAAAAAAACTGTAGACATTTAGCCTGGAAAAAAGAAGATTTGATAGTGGGAGCAGGGTTGGGTGGACAGGATTGTGTCTTAAAAGTATTTGAAGTCCTGTCATGTGGGACAGGAAATCCGACTTGTTCAATTTGGTCCTGGATGAATGAAAGAATGAGGAATAATAAAGAAGTTGCAGGGAGACATATTTTCATTTGATTTAAGGGGAAAACATTCAAACAATAAGAGCTCTCCAAAAGCAGAATGTGTTGTTTTGGACATAATGGATACTTTGTCATTGAGATCTTCAAGTAAGGACTAGACGGTCACTTTTTAGGTTTGGTTTGGACCATATTACCTCCTACGTCCCTTCCACCTCAGATATTCTGAGATCCTGAAAATGCAGTTAGGGATGGTGGTAGAAAAGAGACTTTTGAATAATCAGGTTTCAGTCCCTGGAATTTAAACTTATGTCACTATTTCTTGTCATTCTAGGAAGTTCTCAAAATCCTGAATAGTGGCAGCCTTGAATGTATTTTCCTAACAACCCACTGTTCCTAACCGCTACCTTTTCACAGACGGATTTGGAGTCAGAGAGCCAGGTTCCAATCCCAGTACTGTCATTTACTACCAATGTTAAGTTTTTTAACCTCCCAAAAAGAGGGGGGGGATGGACCACATGATTTATAAGATGCCTTCAAATCTAAATCCTATAATCCTATAACACAATGTTCAATTACTACCCTCTACGTTAAGGTTGCAGATCAATTAATAAACAGTCGTTAAACATGTATTAAGCACCTACTATGTGCGAAGCAATGTGTTAAGCACTGGAGATATGGAGAAAGACACATGATATTGCTTGTTCTCAAGAACCTTGGAGATTAATGTAGGAGACAACATGTAAACAGCGCTATATGACTAAGCTATATAGAGGATAGATTGAAAATAATCAACAGGGGGTGGCTACAGTGAATAGAGCACCAGCCCTAGAGTCAGGAGGACCTGAGTTCAAATCCAGCCTCAGACACTTAACACAAAAATTAGCTGTGTGACCTTAGGCAAGTCATTTGTCCTCCCCTTAAAAAGCAAAAAAAAAAAAAAAAAGAATGTACAAAGGGAAGGTGCTAGAATCAAGGGGGATGCAAAAAGGTTCCCTGTAGAAGGTGGGACTTCAACTAGAACTTTAAAAAAAACTAGAGAAGGCAGAGATGAGGAAGGAGAACATTCCAGGCATGGGGGAGAGCCAGTGAAAATTCTGGGGGTAAGGAGATAAAGTCACTTAGTCAAGGAACAAGAAGGATACCAGTGTCATTAAATTGAAGAGTAAGTACATGGTGGAGTATAAGGTGTAAGAAGACTAGAAAGGTGGAGGTGGGGAATGGGTTATAAAGTCTTTTGAGTACCGGAGGGTTTTTTATTTGTTCCTGGAGACATAGGAAGCCACTAGAATCTATTAAGCACAATAATTGCTTGGACCTGTGCTTTAGAAAAATCACTTTGGCCACTGAGTGGAAGATGGATTAGAAAAGTAAGAGATTTTGTGCAGGCAGACCCACCAGCAGGCTAATGAAATAAGTGATAAAGGTCCACACCGAAGTTGTGGCAGTGTCAGAGGAGAGGAGGAATATGAATAAAAATATTACAAAGGTAAAATCAGATTGGATGTGGGAGGTCAAGGACAACACCTAGATCATGAACCTGAGTGATTGGAAGGATGGTAGTACCCTCAATAGTAATATGGAAGAAAGGGAGAGGGAGAAAAGGGGAATGAAAGACAATGAGTTCCATTTTGGACATGCTGAGTTTAAGGGTTCTATTGTATATCTAGTTTGAGATGTCCAATAGGTAGTTGGAAATACAAAACTGGAAATCAGGACAGAGGTTAGGGCTGGATAAATAGATTTGAGAATCAATAGTGCAGAGATGATAACTGAACCTATGGGAGCTGATGAAATGACTAAGTGAACTAAGTAGAGAGGGAGAAAAGAAAAGGAACCATTATAGAATCTCGTGGTTTGTAGATGTGACTTGAATGAACATCTAACAAAGGAGAATGCGAAGAAGCAGTCAAGTATAAAGTAAAACAGAAGAGAGTAGTGTCACAAAAAAAAACTAGAGAGGAGAGTATCAAGGTTTAGAAGATAATCAACACTGCCAAAGGCAGCAGAGAGTTTGAAAAGGATAAGGACTGAGAAAAGGTGATTAGATTTGGCAGTAACTTTGGAGAGACTAATTTTGATTGAATGAACTGAGAAGCCAGTCTGTTTAGAGTTAATAATGAGAAAAGGAAAATGGCAGCATGTATTGTAGATGACCTCCTCAAGGATTTCAGGCATAAAAAAGAGGGAAGACAGGGGACAATACTTAGTGGGGGAAATGAAAGGATCAAGTGAGGGTTTTTATAGGATGGGGAAGATATGGGTGTGTTTGTAGGCAGTAGGAAAGCCACCAGTACAGAGAGAGAAATTGAAAGTAAGTCTAAGAGTGGGGATGATAGAGCAGACAAATTGCTAAAGGAGATTGGGTGGAATGGGATCACTTGTATATATAGAGATTTGCCTTGTGAGGAGACAAAGGAGAGAGTGGAAGAAGGAGCCTAGGTGATGTAAGATAAAGAGGGAGAAGAGAGAGTTCTTGGTGAGCAGCCTCCATTTTTTTCAATAAAATATGAGACTCTATTCTCAGCTGAGAAGGTGAGGAAAGAGGCAGCTATAAGAGGTCTGAAGAGGGATGAAAGGATTTGGAAAAGCCTGTGGGTAGTGGGAGAATTAGTTAATTAGGGAAATTTAAAGGGATTGCCTTGTAGCAATGAGGGACCAGTTGAGATTTTATAATATGTATTTATAGTGGACTCAGCATAGTTTCAGGATTTTCTCCAGTTCCATCCAACAGCATATGAGTAGGAGCAAAAGTAGAGGGTGGTGGGAGTGATCCAAGGCTGAGGCTGGGCAGGGCAAGATCAGCAGTATAACAAGGGGGCTAAGGACTCAAGAGAAGAAAATTGCAAAGTTGAACTTTTTCACCTCAAGGGGTCCAGATGAAGAAGATAGAAGAATGTGGTTAGTATAAGGGGTGATGACCTGGAGTGATAATCTTATATAAAGGGCTGAGGGATTTTAGGTCATAGTGTAGACATTGGATGACATGGGTATAGGATTACAAAGCAGAGAGAGATAGAACTACAACTGATTGTGATCAGATAAGGGAATTTTAAAATTCATGAACATGGAAGTAGTCTTGTGGGTGATTACAAGATCAAAGATATGACCAGTTTTCTGTGTGACTGAGGGAGGGTAGAAAAGTAGGTCATATGAAACCTACTGTTTTCACATGAGCAACAGCTCTGACCCCTTGTTTACTTGAACAGTGATTTACTTCATTGCTGCTACAAAGAACTATTTTGGATAGTGTTGGACTTGGAATCACAAAGACCTAAGTACAAATTCTAAAATCCTACTTCTGACACTTACTAGCTGTATGACCCTGAGAGAAGTCACCTAACCTCTCTAAGCCTCAATCTCTTCATGTGTCAAATGAGAGATTCTATTGACCTCTAAGACCTTCCAACTGTAAATCCACAATCCTATGTAATCTGTGTAAAGTTGGTAGCAATTGGCTGAGGAGGAAAAGGAAAGAGCATCTCTTCTCCCTCTCTCCATCACTGATGATTAAATCCCTTTAGTTCTTCAAACTTCCAAAATCCTTACCCTTCATTATTAGAGTAGACATTCTCAAGAAACCCGGTATTCTAAATGAGTTTGACCAGCATCAGCTTAGGTTTAAGGGAAAAGGTTGTGTTTGGTTTAAATTTTTCTCTATTTTAGGCTTGGAGATCAGCAAGGGTAAATATTGAAAAGAGCAAACAAAGGAAAAAGCAGCGAGATAACAATATGGTCTTCATTAGAGCAATAAAACCTGGTCACCTCAAGTCATAGTATCACAGATTTAGAGTTGGAAGCAAGGTGTTGTGATGCTTAAAGAGATAGTAGATTTGAAGCACTTTACAAACCTTAAAATGCCATATAGATCCCTATCATTATTGATGTTCTTAATTATCCTCCAGTCGCCAGGCCTCTGATGACTTTATTCTCTGAACCTTCAACTGTGCTCCTGCTAAGCTCAAGCAATGTTTACAGAGCAATATAGTGGTGTGCAGATAAATGTTTAACAACCAGACTCTCTGGGGGAGATGGCATATTTAAATGTTATCTGTATTATTCATATTTTCCTGTCTAGAAATCAACAAAACAATAAATCAAACCCTGATCTGTAGAGACTGCCAATTTATATAGTGTAAATGTTGTAAATAGCATAGATCTGATGCAGCGAGAATGGTGTAGCATCACTTTCTCCCACTGCCTGTGGGCTCATATGTTCCACACAGTAGTAAGAGCCCTGGACAAGTCATTCCCTAGCTGCATAGCTCAGATCAGAAAGATGAACACCCTATGTAGCACTGGACCATTTAAAGGAAAAGAGCAGTGCCTTGTAGGAGCATGAAGTAACCACAATATCATCCAGGTTTTGACCAGTTACTCTAGTCTATCTTATTTCTTTCTAAGAACACCACAGAAGCAGCTATATACAAAAGCACAAATCTTCTACATAAGGACTCATACAAAAAGCTTCATGGAGCTTCTGTCTCTTTTTGTGTCTTCTATGGATTTATAGGTATTACGCAGGACACCGGTGTCTGTGTGGAAATCAGAAAAGATCACTGAGCAGCCCTCTTGTTCTGGCCTTGACACTGACTTGCTGTGTGGCTTTTGGACAAGTCTCAACCTCTGTGGTTCTCTGTTTCCTCACTTGAACAATGAGGGGTTTGAATTAGATCATAGCTTCCCAACCTAGAGCATATGGATGCCCAGGGAATATGAAAAGCTTGTCAAGGGGGGACAGGAAATATAGGATAAATAACCATATTATCATATTGAATTATTCCAGAAACTCCAAATTGCTTTCCAATCAATGAAGTTATAAAATTGGGGGTATACCCTTGGAGATGAAAAATTAATCTATTTAATTTCTTATATGCATATGCATGGTAAACGCTGGCATTTTGTTCATGCTGAAAAGGGAGGCTTAATGAAAAAACTGAGAGGTCCCAGAAACCAAAATATCAAAGGACAAATAAATTAGATGATCTCAAAGGTCCCCTTTCAGATCTTAAGATTCTATGGTTCATTTGCTCTCAGAAGGGTGACAAACTAAGGCACTCTGCCATGGAAACCTGGCCCTTCCCTTCCCAGCACTAATAACAGCCTCTCTCTCCATATACTTTAACAATTTTCTTGAAGTGTGAATAAGATTACTTAAATACATTCCATATGTTCCTTACTTGCCGAAAGGCTAGCTCTTTAAAATTGGAGTGTTTTGCAGTGGGAAGATGGAGCATGAATTTTTAAAGGCTACTTACTCATGGTGCCTCCCTAAATGTTGGCTGCAAGAAGATGCACTGTAATGTAGAAGAGGAAAAGTTTTGTTACTTTTTTTTTAATGCCACAAAAAATACTTGATGGGTGTCCAATCCGGCACTAGATATCAGTAATATGGGCTGAACAAAATGTTATCTGAAGTGTGGACTTAGGACTACATCCCAGTAGGGTACACAGTGAGAAAACTCCCTCCTCCAACACATATGTTGATGACTGTTCTGCAACCTGTGATCATTGAGAGTTGCTTATCAGAATAGTAAGGGAAAAATTATTAAAAGAAGCAAAAATTTCATCGACAACATCTTACTTCTTTTTCTAATCAGTTTCCTGCTTCTTACTTTGGGGGTTCAGTGACCTCATGCTGAACTTTGGCTGCCTGAATCCCCCCCCATTATGACATCCCACCCAAGTCTGCCTTCTCTTTAGGGTCTCAAAATTCTCTCTCCTGTCACCACGTCACTCTCCCATCAAAACTTTTATTTTCTAGGCCTAATGTTAAAAAGAAAAGCCAAAACTAAGTCATACTCAGAAGTAAAGTTCTTGTAGCCACCTTAACTTTCTAGAGAGATTTGTATTTCAGAGGACACTAGTTAACCCAAACAGTATGAAATTAAATAATTATTAAGTGGTAGAAGGGGAGCAGTTTCCCCTTATATTCACACTGAATACTTCAGCCCTGGAATTCACAACTCCAAAGTATCCTCAGTCCCTGTGACCCTTCTGTGGCTCCTCCTGGAAACTTCATTTAAGGAAGGCATTCTCAGGCCAGTCATCTCTCCATTCTCACGAGGCTTCAAACTAGACTTCTCCATCATGGCCCTCCAGTTACCTTCATTCCCTAACCCCCTTCAGCTTCCTTTTATGTGTTGTCCTCCCTATTAGAAAAGGAGTTCCTGGGGAAAGGCAGAGACCTTTTTCCTTTTTGCTTATATCTGTATTCTTGGTGATTAGCATAGTGCATGGCACAGAGTGGTTAAAAGTGATCATTGATAGACTTGTTGAATGACATACTGGCAGCAGTCTACTCTGGCTAATCAGCGCTTTGAGACAACAAGATTGAGAAGGAAATTGCTAAGGGGATAAAGGGTTGAATTTGGAATTAAATGACCTGAATTTGAATCTTAACTTTGACACTTACCTGTGTGCCCTTGGATAGCCACTGAACGTCTCTCTGATTAATAAGGGGGGGGTGTTGTTCAGTCCTGTCCAATTCTTCATGACCCCAGTTGGGGTTTTCTTGGAGAAGATACCAGTGTGGTTTGCTATTTCCTTCTCCAGCTCCTTTACAGACAAGGAAACTGGAACAAATAGCATTAAGTGATATGCCCAGGATCACACAGCTAATAAGTGTCTGAGGCCACATTTGAACTCAGGAAGATGAGTCTTCTTGACCCCAAACCCAACACTCTATCCACTTCACCACCTAGTTGCCTTAATAAGAGGAATAGACAAGGTAATCTCCTGGGTCCCTTCTCATTCTATATCCTATGATCCTATAAACCTGTTTGCCTGTATTCCATGCAAACTTCTCTTTCAGGTTGAGAAAAAAAAATATTTCCTGGCCCTGACTTTCCTAGTATCCTAGGGATAAAGCTATACTGTGCCTTTTGGAATGAAGTCCAGGGTAACAGTTGGTTAGCCAGACGGTTCCACTCAACTCTTTGATGTTCTGAATTATTAGGCAAGTGCCTTTAGGTTTGTCTGCCACAGGGAGTGTGTATGCCTCACCACTGATGCAGAATAGACTTCCTTCAGCGGTGCTTCTAATGTTTTCATGAATGATGAATGAAGATTTATGTTGGCGATTTCTGCTCCAAGAGGTACATGTTTGCCAGGGTTACAGTCTGATGCGTTCCACAGCAATGTGGCCTTTGATGTTTCATTCATAAGAAGAATTCAGGCATGTTGCAAGGCTTTCCGTGTCTAGATCAAGACATCTGGTAGCCTTACACTCAGAGGGACGTACGATAATGACTGAGATTCGAGGGTCATGATTTACATTCTCTTCTTCATTCATTTCCTAATCACTTTTTCAGCATAGTCCCACTCTCAGATGCATTGTTGCAGAAGTAAGATTTATCAGCACAAATTTCAGTATGTTTTCTGACATGTAATGTCTGAAGAAGGAATTCTCATCCCCTCCTCTCTCAACCACTCAAGGAACCTTTGTCTTTTGGTGGGAAGCTATGGTCCAAGACAGTCAGTGTGGGACAATTACTGGTTTTGGAGTCAGAAGTCTTAGGTTCTGGGGGTGGCTAGGTGGTGCAGTGAATAGAGCACCGGCCCTAGAGTCAGGAGGACCTGAGTTCAAATCTGGCCTCAGACACTTAACACAAAAACTAGCTGTGTGACCTTGGGCAAGTCACTTAACCCCAACTGCCCTCCAAAAAGCAAAAAAAAAAAAAAAAAGAAGTCAGGTTCAAATCTGGCCTTTGTCACTACCTGCATGATCTTTGGCAGTTCTTTTAACCTCTATAGGCTTCAGTTTTTGTTTTCTTTTGTTTTGTTTCATTTTTTTGAAGGCAGAAGGCAGGGCAATCGGATTAAGTGATTTGCCCAAGGTCACACAGCTAGTGAGTGTTATGTGTCTGAGGCTGAATTTGAACTCAGGTCCTCCTGACTCCAGGGCTGGTGCTCTATTCACTGAGCCACCTAGCCACCCTTGAAAATAGGTACTATCGGGGTTTTTTGCCCTTTTTTTTTTTTGGAGGGGGGGAAGGTAGGGCAGTTGGGATTAAGTGACTTGCCCAAGGTCACTTGGCTAGTAAGTGTTAAGTGTCTGAGGCCAGATTTGAACTCAGGAGGACCTGGTGCTCTGGGCTGGTACTCTATTCACTGTGCTACCTAGCTTCCCCCTGGCCTCAGTTTTCTTATCTGTAAAATGAGGGTGGTGGGGTGCTCTATGACTTCTGAGATCCCTACAATTTTCTTCGTTGTTCCATCATGTCCAACTCTTTTAGGGATTTCCTTGGCAAGGATACTGGAATAGCTTGACATTTCCTTCTCCAACTCATTTGATAAATGAGGAAACCAAGGTAAATAGGTTAAGTGACTTGCCCAAGGTCACACAGACACTGTGTCTAAGACTCATCTACCTGATTCCAGGCTAGAAACGCTATCCAGTGCACCACCTAGTGGTGAAGCATGTAATAGAGCCTGGAGAGACTACAGTTTATGAGGGTAGGAACTATGTCTGATTCAAACTTTGTATCTTTCTCGGTAGGCGGTTAATACAAATGTATTGAATGAATGACTTGAAATCAGAAGACCTGGGTTGGGTCCAGGCTCATGTACTAAGTAACTGTGATCTTACTTGATTTCACAATTCTCAGATTCTTCATCTATAAAATGGGAACTGACTGCTTCATAGGCTACTGTTAGTATTAGATATTATATTAAATGTAAAAGTTCTTGTAAACTGTATAACCCTATACAATAGTTAAGGTTTGGTACTGGTATTGGTATTGGCTTTGGTACTGGAACTGGTATAGGTATCAACAAGAAAAGCCTCGTCTCAAGGTATAAGAAATAGATCCAGAAGCATAAGCACCTCATAACAGCCTTAGGAAGGCAGAATGGTGTCAGTCAATCACTAAACATTTATTAAGCACCTACTTTCAAGCAGTGTGCTAAGTTCTAGGGATACAAAAAAAAAAAAGCCAAAAGATAGTCCCTGCCCTCAATGATCATTAGATCATCCTCTAATGGGGGAGACAAGACATAAACAAATAGACACAAAGCAAGTTATTTACAGGATAAATAGGAAATAATGACCAGAAGGAAGATATTAGAATTTAAAGGGTTTGGGAAAGCCTTCCCATAGAAGATAGAATTTTAGTCTGGATTTAAAGGAAGTCCATAGGCAGAGTTGAGGAGGGAGAGCATTCCAAGCATGGGGGAAAGCCAGAAAAAATGCCCAGAGCTGAGACGTGGAGTCTTACTCAGGAGGCCAGTGTCACTGGATCTAAGAGTACATGCCATGGAAAGAACTAGAACTTGTTTCAAAACCTGGCCCTGCCCCTCCGTAGTTGTGCTACCGAACATGCATTACTCAGCCTCTCTACATGTCAGTTGCCTCATCTCTAAAATGAAGGAGCTGGACTATATGGAACCCTGTGGTCTCCCACCATGGAAGCTCCGCTATTCAGTATATTGTCCAGCACTTTGGGATAAGGCATCACAAAGGGAAAGAGTAGTTTTTAAACTACTGAGATGCAGCTTAAAGTGGGGAAAGATGACAGAAAGCAAAAGCCCCCATAAACACTTTTTAGCTGATTATAAATGGAACATGGGGCACTGACTCCCTAAAACCCATGGGAATGGCCACATAGTTACTTACTCTTCAATTTTTCAATAGATTTATCTCATCATTGTGTCCCACTCCACTGGTAACAATTAAAGCCCTCCTACATCTGGTTCTTGTCGGTGTTTTATCATAAATCTTCCATTAAGAATGTGCCCAATGCAGTAGGGGCTTCCAGGTTTATGAACATTCTGTGGATACCACTGCATCCCTGCATGTCCGTATGTCTTACTGTGTGACTGACCCACCTCCTACTCTCATCATACATTTCCTGAGTGATATCTCTTACACTGAACTTCAGCATTGCATAATGGATAACAAACAGCAAAAATTAGTAAGACGATGAGGATTATGACAATGTTTGATCCTCACAATAACCCTGGGAAGTAAGTACTATTATTACCCCCCATTTTACAGATGAGGAAACTGAGGCAGGTGACAGTTAAATGACTTGCTCAGGGTCATACGGCTAGTAAGTGTCTGAGGTTAAATTAGATCTCCATTTCCAGATCCAGCATTCTATCCACAGTACCACCTAGCTGCCTCAGTTCAAGTCCTGCCTAACATATATTATCTGTGTGACCCTAGTTAGGACACATACCCTCTAAGAGCCCTAGGCCAACTCTCTAGCCTCACCTGGGGAAGTGAGACTACATTTCTAAGGCTCTGAGTTACAGGAAGTTTCTGGCCTGAGTTATTAGAGGGAGTTACTTCACTGGGGAGTTCCCCACTGATTTTACTGCTGAAATCACAGACTTGATCCCTATGCCCAATCTGTTACAATAGTTCTTCTTTACGAATCATCACAGATAATATGCATCACAGATAAAAACATCATTCCACACAGACAGCTTTAATAAGCTTTGTTGCTATTCACAAGGGAAAGAGGAAAACAGTTGTTAGCATGGACAATCTCTGCTTTGGGGTGGGACCAGAATGGGCAGCACATGGTAGGGGGAAGGACTAGTACCCACCCTCACTCCAGTAAATGTCCCAGAATGCTATAGGCTTGACTTATATATTATATATCATTTCAGACAAAAATATGATACCAAAGGGAGATTGCCCTGTTATCTGTAGGACCAGTAAAATGAAGAAATTTTCTAACTTATTAAATAAGAAACTTGTAATGCAGAGTAAGAAAGTGGGAATGAAGAATAGGGAAGTAGGAAGTTAATCCCAATAGCACCCTTCCAACAGGAGTCTGAAAATGAGGGGCTGGGGTTATACCAGTCAAATTGTGTTTGACTGACTCATACTTATGCTCATCATGAAGTCCTCACTTTGGGCCATTCATAGTCTGGACTCTTCTGTTGTGGTGTTCCACGATTGACAGTCATAGAGCATAACCAGAATACTGGCGTTAAAAAAAATGGGCTTGTATATTGGGGAAACAGTTTGGGACTGTTAAAAGCACTTTAAAATTTCCCAGATGCAACCCAGCCAGCTCTTTTCCTCCTAACCAGTTCTGAGCCTCTCACTTTGTTCATCTATGCCACTTACCCATTCGTCACAGCTGGACTGATGGGCCAACAGAGCCCACATACAGTCTGCCTAATAACATTCGTCAGCCACTTAATTTTTCTTGGATGAATTCTTAGTCCAATCTCTTTCTAGTGCCTATGGATGTTATTAAGGACATCCTGTAGTAGTCTGAGGTTTGATTAAAATCAGTTTAGCTCCATATGCATCAACTCAGAGAGAATTATACTATTTAAAGGAAGTCCCTCTTCCCTAGAACTCTGTGCAGGACTTCACAGGAGTAATGAGAATGGGAATTTGGAGATCTTCCCTGCCCCTTAATAGACTTAGGGGGGAGTTTGAAGACCTCCCCTGCTGTGAAGAGAAACGCTGCCCCCTGACAGGCTAAATGTAGTCACATGGATCCTGTGGTGGGAGGAGTTTGCTGAAGGGAAACAGCCCACAGGAAGCTGGGAGTCAGAGCCAGAAAGACAGTGGAGGAGAGAGGAGCACAGGCAAGGAGCGAGGCTTGTGAGTAAATATTGCTCTGGTATTAGTTTGTGGGAAGGCTGCAGGATGCTGTGGCTCTCAGTGTTATTATGGCTTCTTAGTATCTTTGGAACAAGGATGGAATCAGCTTACTGGTTTGCTTCAGTTCTGTCCTCTGCCGGGGGAATCTGTTATATTTTGTGATGGAACATCATGCGATATTTATAGTCATGGTCCTTATCATGATTGTGGGGGCTGTATATATTGCATTGGCTCTACAACAGGTCATAAAACAAATGTGAACACCTTTGACATCTTGTTTTATGCCTTCCTTCATATCAAAAGTCAGAGAACCATTGAATACAGTTGTTTCTGAAGCATTTATTATCTGTAATTTCATCAATATAGTGAACTCTCAGCATGGGAAATCCCTTTACCTAGCCATGCAAATCCATGATGGGACATGCATTGGTTTCAGAGGCCAAGGACCTGGGTTCAAATCCTGGCTCAGTTCCTTAGCATCTGTGTGTCTTTGGGCAAGTCCCTTAACCTTCCTGACCTCATATGTAAATAAGGGGATTGGACGAGATGGTCTCTGAGGTCCCCATAGCTCTAACTCAGTGGTACTATGACATAATAAAGAAGTCCTAAGGAGTTGTCTGAAGTTAAGCAAATCACCCAGGCTACTGAACATCCGAGGCAGGATTTGAAAACCAGGTCTGTTTTCTTTTTACTTCAAACCCAATATCAAGTAACCCTACTTGTAAATCAGTTCTATTTACGATTAAAAAAAATCAATTTCCATATGGGTAATATTTGGAAAGAACATAAAAATTAAGCATCTGTCCATGTAGGCACTGTGAAAAGTAATTTAGAAATATGAAGATCTAAATTGTATTTATGTTAGAATATTTTGTGGTTATATGCAGTCATTTCAGTTGTGTCTGACTCTAGCAAAGATACTGGAGTGGTTTGTAGTTTCCTTCTCCAGCTTGTTTTACAGATAAAAAACTGAGGAAGTGACTTGCCCAGGGTCACACAGCTAGTAAATGTCTAAGGCTAGATTTGAACTTATGAAGATGAGTCTTCCTGATTGCAAGCCCAGTGCTCTATCCACTGTACAACCTTGCTGCTAAGATGGGTAATTGGATTATAAGACTATTATAAGATTATAAGACTTAGAGCTATAGCAACCTTTCAAGATCATTTACTTCTGTGGTATCCCACTTGTAAGTGGACTGAGGACCTCAGGGGACTTATTGCAAGGGGTTCTTGAATCCATATGCATACCTTGCATTGTTATTCTGATCCTTATTTAGCTCCAACAAAACATAAAACTTTACTTGATATAATAAATAAGCAAACCAGTGCTCTATAGACTGCAGAAATAATGCCTCAGACATATGTTTTTATCATTTTTAAATACATATGGATATCATCACAATTAATAAAACACAAAGTTATTTAAAAGCACTTTTGAATTCACATCTATTTTCTCAAACAATGAAGTACAACTTCTAACATATAGAATAGAGGGATCTGTCCATGACACTTTTATGATAATAAGGCAGCAGTTCTCAACCTGTGGAAGGACCATTTCACAGGGGTCACAAGGGTCACCTAAGACCATCGGAAAACACATATTTCCAATGGTCTTAGGAACTGAGACACTGCTCCTCTGTCTCCAGGCGAGTCTGCCCACATGCAGACACGCCCACATTCGAGAATTAAAGGGTCACCGCATTAGGAAGGTTGAGAACCACTGTAATAAGGGATCTATATACTCAAGAAGCAAGAGTATAGCCAATCCTCTGATTTTATCAACAAAGAAACTAAGCTCTATGGGGACTTGCCTAAGTCACTTGCCCAAGGTCACACAGTAAGTGGCAAAGCAGAGATTTAAAGCTCAATAATCTTTTCTTTATACCACATTAACTCCAAACCCTTAAAGCCACATAGGTCAAATGGCAGCCGGGTGGCACCAGAGTGCTAGACCTAGAGTCAGGAAGACCTGAATTCAAATGCAGTCTCAGACACTTACTAGCTGGGTGACCCTGGGCAAGTCACTTATTCTCTGAGTGCCTCAGTTTCTTCAACTGAAAAATGGGAATAATAACAATACTTACCTCCCAGGATTGTTGTAAGGATCAAATGAGATAGTATTTGTAAATAGGAGGCACTTAATAAATACTTGTTCCCTCCCTTAAAGGTAAGGGAAATTATGAATAAGGAAAAGATTAGATGACTTTTTCCAATTATAATTTTACTTTCCTAAGAACTAGCACAATTTGGATGGCCTCAAGTCCCACTGTGACTAACAATGGCTTCCTATAGACCTTCAATAAATGTTTGTTGACTGAGTAATAAAAACTTTAATCTATGTAGGGCTTTAAGATTTACAGAAACATAATAGGCAGAGGCATCTAGGTGGTATAGTAAATAGAACACTGACCCTGGAGTCAGGAGGATCTGAGTTCAAATCTGACCTTGGACATGTAACACTTACTAGCTGTGTGACCTTGGGTGAGTCACTTAACTCTAATTGCTTGCCTTCCCCCTTCCCCCCAAAAAAACCCCCAGAAACACAACAGGCAGTCTAAGTATTATTGCTAAGCAATTTGAGGTTCAGAGAAGTTAAATGATATTCCAATGACCACACAGATGGTTAGTGTCAAAGCCAAATATTCCAAACCAGGGATCCTAACTGCTGGCTACTTCCGTTGTATCACACCCTAAAGCTTTCAATAACAGGATCCTAGAACTACGGTTAGAAGAGACTCCAGGGGCCATTGAGTCTGGCTCCTTCACTTTACAGAAAACTGAGTCCCAGGAAGATATCACCTAAATAATGTGTCAGAGGCAGAATTTGAACACCCAGGATCTGATTCTAGCATCAGTGCTCTTTCGCACCATTATTTCAGAATTTTTTATAAACAAATCAATTTATGAATGAATACTGTCCTTGTGGCTTGGAAATCTTGTCTCATAATTGTTGTTACCAGTAAAATCTGCCCAGTATCAGTTGAATTTATCATTTCTTATTCTCTTCTCCCAATCTTATGTTTTTGAATGAATGAAACATTTATTAAGTACCTATTATTTGCCAGGCACTGTGGTAAGTGCTTTATAAATATTTGTCTCATATAATGATAGCTAGCATTTATATAGTACTTCTGTGTCCCAGGAATGGTGCTAAAGACTTTATAAATATTTATCTCATATTAACAATTCATTAATAATAATTAGTACTCAATATTAATTAATAATTATCATCATAGGTAGCATTTCTATATCACCTGCTGTATGCCAGGCACATTTGATCCTTACAACAACCCAATGTGGTAGGATAGCATTATTCCCATTTTGCAGCTGAGGAAATTAAGGTAGATGGAGGTTAAGAGATTTGCCCAAGGTTACACGGCTAGCCAGTGTCCGAGCCTGGATTCAAATTTACGTCTTCCTGACTCCAGGGCCAGCCCTCTATCTACCATGGCACCTCACTGCCTTTCATCTCCATAGGCATATTAAGCACTGTCCTTGCCCTCTGCTGCTTTTGGCTGTTAGGATGTTCAAAGGGTATTCAAAGGAAAGAAAGAATCATCTATAGAACACCTTAAGCATTTCTCAGGAAGAGAGCAATAAAAATGGAACAAATAAATGAATGATAATAAAAGCAACTCCATGCTGTATGCTGCAATTATCAAAGCACCCCAGGCAGGTTTCACCAATTAAGAAGAGAGTTTGATGTATTTGAGATGTTCTCAGGAGTTTTGTGACTTTAGGGGGAAAATGAAGATAATACACATCTGTGAAAAATAAAAGCTCCCGCGGTGTCCTGCCACAGTATGTGCTTCTGGGGACAATTCGAGGGCCCCAAATGCCAGCTTCATCATCTTGCTCTTCACATCGACTCCCTCAAGACCCGGCTTTTTAAATGCTAGCCCACACCTCCCTGAAATCTGTCAGCAAGATTCAGTTTTCCATACCAGTAATGAGACCCATTTTCCTGTGTCTTGGGGGAAATAGTCTCATTGTTTATGGCCATAACTTTGTACTCTAGTAATTAATACAGCCCAGCAAGACTCTAACATGAAATAACATGAAAAAATGGTCCTCTGAAAGCAGTGCAAATGGATGAATGAATGAAAGAATGAAAAAGCATTAATTAAGTGCATCCTATGGGTCAAGAATGTGCCAAGTGCCAGGCATCCAAATAAAAAAGTGAGACAGCCTCTGACTTAAAGGAGCTTGGATGGGATGGTGGGCAGCACACACGAGAGTGGCGGCCAGGGAAATGGAGTTTGGGTCCGATGAGTTGTAGCAGGTGGTCATACATGGGGCAATGGACTGACGCACTCTTTCCAGAAGCAATGACTGTTCCCCATGCCTGGAATATTCCTCTGCTTCACCTACTGACCACCTAGCTTCCATTAAGTCTTATCTAAATCCCGTCTTTTACTGGAAGCTTTTCCCTAGTCCTCTTAATTCTAGTTCCTTCCCTCTGCTAATTATTTCCAACTTATCCTATACATAGTTTGCTTCTCATATATTTATTTGCATGTTGTCTCCCTGATTAGCATGTAAGCTCCTTGAGGGCATGGACTGGTTTTTTTCAATCTCTTTTTGTATCTCCACTATTTAGCACATAGTAGGTACTTAATGAATGTTTATTAATTAACAGATATTTTGATTACTGTGCCCAAAGCAGAAGGTGGAAGTGTGTGTACGTGTATGTGTGTATATGTGTGTGTGTGTGTGTGTGTTGGGGAGGAGGCAGATAGTATGCAAAAGGTGGCATGGCCCAGTGCCAAAATGGCTGAAGTGAACAGCTGGATGGGATGCAAAGCATGATCCATTCCCAAGAGTGGCTAGACATAAGGGGTAGGTGATATGCACTCTATCAGCCAAGAGAGTTTAAATGCATGAAAAGAGTTCCAAAGCTGAGTGGATGAGCTTCCCCAATTACTGAAGGGCATGATTTCTGGAGGTGCTATTCTAGGAAGGGTAGAGGGGAATGACAGGGCTGATGTCAAGGTGACCAGGGTACATGCCGGACGGCGTATGAAGGCAACCTGGAATCCCAATAAAAGAATCTTAACAACATTGTAGTAGAAGCCTAGAACCCTAACATAGAAGGATACCTGGGATATTGCCTTGTCCAACTTTCCACCCAGTGCAGTGTTTCTCTACTACAAAATGCCTAACAAATCATTATCCCACTTTTACTTAAACACTTCTAGTGATGGGAAGCTCATCACCTCACAAATCATCCAGCTCCATTTTTTTTGTTTTAACATGACTCTAGTCTTTCAGAAAGTTTCCCTTCTATTGGAACAAATTCTACATTCTTATAGGCTCTTCCCCCAACCCTAGTTCTGTCTCTCAGAGACATAAGAGAATAAGTCTTTTTTCTTCCATAGGATGGACTAAACAGCAATCTTATCATCTTTAACTCTCCTCTTCTTTAGGCTAACCATCTGTAAATTTCTTCTACTACCTCTCCTTTGACACTGCCTCTAGACTAGTAACCATTCTGGAAACCCTTCTCAAGATAATGCAATTATTTATCACTGTTCCTCTTAAAGTAGGTTGCTCAGAACCAAAGTTCTAGCTCATATTGACCAACACAGAGTTGAACAAGACTGTCCCTTGATCTTGATATCCTGCTTCTATCAATGAGACCTAAGGCTGTAGAAGTGTGGTTGTTTGGTTGTGGTTTTGTTTTTCCCTTTTGGCAGCCTCATCACATTATTGCTTCATACTAAGCTTGTAGTCATGTTAAACCTCAAAGTCACCTTAGATATGATCTAGACTAGTCCCTTACTTTTACAGATGAAGAACCTGAGGCCCAGAGAAGTTAAGCAATATGTCCAAGGTCCCACAGGTGCTTAGTGGACAAGGCAAGACTACAATGTGGCTCTTGAGAATCTTAATTCTGACTTAAAATATATTATTCTCTTGGTTCTTGAGAGTCTTGATTCTGATTTTAAAATATATCATTCAGTCATGTCCAACTCTTCATGATGCCATTTGGGGTTTTCTCAGTAAAGATACTGGAGTGGTTTGCCATTTCCTTCTCTGGTTCATTTGACAGATAAGGAAACTGAGGCAACCATAGTTAAGTGACTTGCCTGGGGACACACAGCTAGTAAGTGTCTGAGGTCAGATTTGAACTCATAAAGATGAGCCTTCTTGGCTTCAGACCCAGCCCTCTATCCACTGCACCACCTAGCTGCCCTTCAGTATATTAAAGGATATTTAAAACTGGAAGGGCCCTTAGACACCATCCAATCACAGCTGTTTTCTAGATATGACAACCACATCTAGGTAAGGCAAGCTAACCTAGCTGGAGCAGCAAGGTACCCTGAGGGAGAGGAGGCAGCATGTGCCAGGCAAGTCAAAACTCTACCAACCCCTTGAGTACCGTCTCTCCTCAGACCCTGATGGAGACAGCCAAAGACTTGAACACAAAGAGCCCTAGGAAGAATACTGCTGCCAGCAGTATTCTTAAACATCCTTAAACATCATACTGGGAAGACATGACTGTAGCTCCTATAAGGGCTACAACCACATCTTCCAGAGACCAAAGTTCCCAGAATTTTCAAAAAATTCAACAGTAGAAAGTGTTATGATTGTAATACTGCAAATTGAAATTTTCTGGCTCCAAGGCCATTTCCCTTTTCCCTAGCCCACATTTTCTCTCTTCACCACCTATTATCATCTTTTGCAGCTGTACTCTAAGGCCCATGGGATTTTTCTATCTGATTAATAGAAAAAAACTTCCCAAATGTGTTGACTCCCCATCAGAATGTAAGCTCCTTGAGAGCAGGGACTGTCCTACTTTTCTATTTGTACCTGCAGTGCTTGGTGTAATATCTTTGCAGAGTAAGTTCTTAAATCATTTATTCCTTCATTCATTCATCAGGAAATTGAGGCATTTGAGAAAAGTAATTTGTTTGAGGTCAGTCTTTCTGCCCCTGCTTTGTGTTATCCACAAATTTGATAAGTATATCTCGTATATATTCCTCTAAGTCATTGATAAAAAGCAAATAAAGAACAGGAGAAAGTCAAGGAAAGAGCACGTTGCCAATCTTGCGGAGCTCACTTTACATACAGGAATCAATATATTAATCAATCAACATTCCATAAGTATGGCTCATCCAGTATCAATTCTCAAGCAGTTTTCTTCATGTTTTCTTCAGAGAAGAAATAGGAAACTTTGTCAAATGACTTTCACAGTGCAATTCAAACTATATCATTGACACTCCCCCCAACCTACCTACCATCTCAGCGTCACTGTCAAAAAAGGAAATTAAGTTAATTTAGTGTGAATGAATTCTTACTGCCCCTTGGTGATCATCACTTTATTAATCATTACAACTTAGAGTTTTCCACTGCCTTGAGGATTATGAAACATTTTCTTCACAATAAACCTCTGGAAAATTGAGGGTCAGAGAGATTTCCTGATTTGCCCAGGAACACACAGCTAAGTGTCAGTGCTGGCAGAAAATAAAAATTTTCTGGCTCTGAGGCCAGTTCCCTTTTCGTTAGCCTACATTTCACCTCCTCACCATCTTTTCTAAGTACTCATAGTCCCTTCGGGGGCAGCTAGGTGGCACAGACCTAGAGTCTTTTTGACTTTTTAACTTTCTGAGTTAAAGTCAGCCTCAGACACTTAGAAGCCATGTGACCCTGGGCAAGTCACTTAACCCTGTTGCCTCATTTGTAAAATGAGCTGGAGAAGGAAATGGCGAACCACTCCAGTATCTTTGCCAAGAAAGCCCCAGATTGGGTCACAAAGAGTCAGATGTGACTGAAAACAAGTGAACAACAGCAACAACATCCTTGAAGAGATTCCATTGGTCTAATAGAAAAAATAACGGACTGGGGGTCAAGAGACCCAAGTACTACTCCAAGTTCTAATACTGACTACCTGTCTGACCCTGGGCAAGTCACTTAACCCTGTTTGCCTCAGTTTCCTTGTCTGTAAAATGAGCTGGGGAAGGAAATGGCAAACCACTCCAGTATCTCTGCCAAGGAAATTCCAGATAGGGTCACAAAAAGTCAGATGTGAATGAAAATTACTGAACATCAACAAAATAGACCCTTTGATTAATACCTTATCACAACTTTTTCAAATTTATTTATTTATTGGTAATCAACAATGAGCTCACTCATCTAAAAGATTCTAAAGTACACCCTTTCCCCACTTTTCAAAAATGAATATGTTTGCCTACCTCCAGTCCTGCAATACTAGTCCAATTCCTTAAGGATTACCATATCTGCTAGGCCTTCCAGAACCCTAGGCTGTGATTTGTCTGGTCTTAGAGACTTAAACTCCTATAAAATAGCTAAGTGCTTTTTTGTGTGATTTTATTTTCTTGCAAATACCACGGTTTTTAATTTCCTCTCTGCTGATTTGTTGAGGAATGCCACAGGAGAACTATATTCATTAACAGAGAAAGTGGGAAGCAAGCTAGAAAACTGACCATCCCACCTTCTCTGGGTCATCAATTCAGGAAGCATTTAGCTGCCCTCTCTTTGCTTCTGTACTCACAGCATGCATGCACCCCACATGGCAGGACTCTCTCCTTCTTGCTCTGAATACGATTTTTAAAAATCTTTTTTACCAGTTTTTTGAAAACTTTAGTTTTTTCTGGGCTTCAGGGGCTGAGATATTTTGTCTTTTTTGACACATTTCTTATAGGGCAATGGTCATCTAAAACTATTTCCCTAACCTCAGGAGAGAGTCAAATATAAATCGTACCAAATAAATGAGACTTTTTTTTTAAAGACTTTCTCTTCAAAAAATGCGATTCCACATCCAACTTGTATAATTCAACCTAGCACTTGGGACCCTCCATTCTCCTTTAATGTATATAGGACAAACTGTGTGTTGAGCACACTCTTTAAAATATATGAGCAAATCCTTGTTTATATATACTTAATTCTTTATTCAGTTTCAGATCATAAATAGCCAAAGGCAGTTTTCAAAGGAAGGAATCCAAGCTATCAACAGAAGTGATAAAAATGCTCCAAATCACTATTAATTAGAAAAATGCAAATTAAAGCAATCTGAGCTTCTTCATCATGCCTATCAGATTAGCAAGGATGATTTTTTTTTAAGAAAAGCAAAATGACAGTTGTTAGAGGGACTGAGGGAAAATAATCATGTAAGTACACTGTTGATGGAGCTATGAATCAGTCTATTTGAAAGGGTCAAGATTTTTTTAAATCTACAAAACAGCAAACTGAGGCACAAAGGTCTGAGCATGATTAATTTATTAGTAGGGCTAGCAATTGCCGATAAAAGAGATCTAAGGCCTCTCAATAACCAAAAACCTATCTGACAAAGAAGTTTAGTTAGTTGGTTGTATAAGATACCAGAAGTTGTCCAGTGATGCAAACTAAACTGAGACTATAATTGGTCACACACAGATAAAGTGTGTGCTTCCCTTGGCTTGACTCAGAGGGGGATTTCCATAACCCAGGGCAACAAGGAAAAACACAGTTGACTCACATTCCCTGGAAAGTCTCATGGTGGGCAAACATCCTATGACCATTTGACTCATTTTTTTCTTCCCCCTCTTCCCTTCCAAAAACTTACTGATTTTGAGTCTTTGTGGTTGAAGAGGTTTACCCACAAAAAGGGTTAGGGTTGCCTGAGACCCCAAAATACCAACATGCTGGCTCCTGCAGAAAGAATTCTGTTCAAGTCTTCTCAGCCAGAGAAAAACAAAGTTTATTAATAGTTCACTATATGGGGTAGACTCTCAAGGTGCCAGTCTGTGCTAGGGCATTCTGTGGTGCTCTCACAGAGAAAGTCTGTGCTAAGCTACTCTATGGTGCTCTCACACCACAAGGAAGGAAGATGGGATCCTATATACAGAAAGGTTGTGGGAGGAATCTAGGGGTGGTCCAGAGGAGGAGTTTGGGGAGGGTCTTCAGGAGGAGTCAGATGAGTTCAGACTCTAGTAATGAGTGATTAAGGGTGGGAAGTTGCTGGAGGCTACTTGGAGACCATAGACAATGGTGGGCCAGGCCAGTTTAAGGGTGGGAATTGGGGAGCATTAAGGGTGGAAAACTATTGGAACAAAGGAGGGCTAAAGACTTGGGCAGAGACACAACTTAAGGGCCATGACCTCAGGCAAATGCCTTCCCTGGGAAGATTTACTTCAAGGGGTTTCCCAGGGCCTGTACCTCAAAGATTCAAGGAGAGCTCAAGGGGGGTCCCAGAGCCTGTACTTCATCATGGTCAGACTGAGCCCCTAGAAATAGGAATATTAAAGTCTTATAAACTCTACCACTAAGGTCTATACAATCAAGTCCAAATCTGATTGGTAAGTATTAATATGCCAATTAGATACAAATTCTCAATAATTAATAAATAATATAAAACAAAGTGGAGTATCAATTTTCAGCTTCACAAAAGCAATTTGGAACTATGTCCCCAGAGTCTTTGGTAAATTCTTTGACCCAGGAAATAGGGCTATGCCTCCAAAGAAATCAAAGAAAGAAAAAAAAAAGACTCATGTATAAAACTACTTATCTCAGATCTTTTGGTAACAGCAAAAAGAACTGGAAATTAAAGGGGGTGCTCATCTACTGAAGAATTTTTTTAACCTTAAAAAAACATGATATATCAACATAATGGAATATTATTGTGTTATAAGAAATGACAAAATAGAAAAGTGTTAGAGAAGGCTGGGAAACTGTATATGAACTGAGGTAGAGGGAAATAAGCAGAGATAGAAGAACAAGTTACACAGTAACAATAGCATTATAAAGTAAAATAACTTTGAAAGCCTTGAGAGCTCTGATAAACACAATGACTGATGAGGTGTAGGCTCTGGGACGCG
>CM053600.1:72504952-72534871 GCA_028646575.1 Pseudocheirus occidentalis | reverse complement strand
AAAAAAAAAAAAAAGAAATGTCATGGACAGCCAGTAGGTCAGTGCCACTGAACTGGAAAGTTCATGATGGAGTATAAGGTGTAAGAAGACAGGGAGGTTAGCAGGGAGCTAGTTCTATACCCTAGCAGTGCTAAAATGGCTGGGAGATAGCTTTCTGAGGACAGTAAGTCCAGAAGGTCAGGAGCAGAGAGTTACACCCAGCAGAGATTACTGTGGTCAGTAACTACCAGGAGATCAGAAAAACAGCACCCGGATGAAACTACATGCCTAGAAGACCAGGAGTCACCACAAGATAATCAGAGCAATGTGACAAAAGACAACACCACAATTAGTGAGAAATGAGCCCAGTGAGAATGGAGTAATGGAATTATCAGAAAACATTTGTGGATCCACAGGATAAAAGAAACAAGTTGCTTCTCTATGTGTACACGCTGGTTACATGTTTCTGCTCCTTTTACATAACCTCATGTGAATATACTCTTCCCATTAATTGTATGTACATCTGTGGGATAATGTGTTCCAGAGTTAAGGGGAAAATGTTATATTGTGACTTTTCTTACTATGCTACTTCATTTAATGCCTTCAATGTGCCCTCTAGACTAGAGAAAGGAAAGTAACAATCAAGAGTTATGGTTTCTAGTGGGTGTGGACGCAGAGAGTATCTGGGGAAGGTATTCCGGTTTGGTTCTCTCGTGTGAAAGAGGAATACTTCAGGTGCAATCATAGTAATCAACATACAGTTTCATCTATCTTCTCATTAAGTAGCCTTAGAAGGTCGAGGAACCAAGTCTACTAAAATTCAAGCTATCAGACTCTAGACATCAATATTATTGTAATTAAAATTTACTGAGCCTCACTTTGGTTCTAAGTGCTATATACCAGAGGTGTCAAACATATGGTTGGGCCACCAACACTTCTGAATAAGGAACTAGATTAAAATATAATTGGGAAATACTTAACAAAATCAATTAAATACAATAACATAGATAATGTTAACAAGTAGGTTTTTTTCCAAGTCAACATGCAGCCTCCCCAAGAATTCTTATGTAGGGTCCGTTGGTTATCCTTCTACATGTTTGATACCACTGCTGTAGACTGCTGGCAAGATCATTAGTGTTAGATTCACTACACTGACCCTCCAGCTAGCTGAATCAGGATCTAAAAAGAAGGAAGAAAATTTTGAAGGAAAAGACAAAAGTGATAAATGAGACTCCTAGTTGGCATAAACCTAAGGTAAATCTTCCCCATTACTTAATAAGCCAGTTGGCCTTCAGTTTGAGTAGACTTTCACAAATACACCTGGACTTCCCTAGTAATATCATGCTAAGAAGGAATTCAACCTAAGCTCACACACAGAATCATCATTTAACCAGAACATTAGATGTCCTAAGGTGGTGTATAGAATAGATGAATAGGCTTGAATAACCTGAGTGATTTTAAATTCTGCAGACAGATAAACAATGTGTAAAGCAAACAAAGTTAGCATTTGTGAAATCAAAAAAGAGCATCAAAAACATCTAGGAAGAATTTAGATAAAGGAACAATTTTTAAAGAATTGTTTGGTGTAGTAAAGTAACATATATATATATATATGAAGAGAGAAAGATAGAGAAAGTAGTTTGTTATAGTAAATACAATAAACCTTAAGTCATTTACTCATCACTCAATTTCAAGAAGCCCTAAGAAGAAAAATCAAGTAATAAGTCTATTAAGAAGTGACCCCAATTTGCCTTTATGTATTTTTTGTCCTGTTGCAAAAGGAAAGTGTCAACGTTTTGTTTTTTACTAAATGGATTGGGCAGACTTTCAGTGTATCTGCTCTGTAATGGTGGGGCTGGCTTGGCAAATACCAACAAGTTTTCAAGATGTTGAATATCTTTATGGATCTGTTGACTTTTGAGAATAAAGTATGAATTTAAGACAGATTCTCTTCCCCCAGAAAGTATCCTAGAAGTCATCTAGTCCATCTCCCGCACTTTACTGATGAGGAAACTGCAACCCAAGAGGTTAAATTATTTGCTACCAATCACAAAGTTAGTAAGTAGTAGAGTCAGGATTGGAATTCAGGTTCACAATTGTAAGCTCCGCATTGCAAGGTCCGTGCTCTTCACACTGCACCACGAATGTTCTTCAAAGTTTTCACCACCACCAGTTTTCTCATATCCTCTATATTTTACAACTTGAACAAGAAGAAAAATAGCAGAGCATCTTAATGAATTAATTCAATCCCACACGTGCTTATTGATGACTAATATTTTCAAACGCTAAATGGAGTAGTGGAGAGAGTGCCAAGCCTAGAGTCTTGAGGAAGACTCATCTTTGTGAATTCAAATATGGCCTGTGTGACCCTGGGCAAGTCACTTAACCTGTTTGCCTCAGTTTCCTCATCTCTAAAATGACCTGGAGAAGAAAACGTCAAACTACTTTAGTACCTTTGCTATGATGACCCCAAATGAGGTCACAAAGTGTTGGACACGACTAGTCATGTAGTCTATCCAAGGAGTCCCCTAATACTATATTTTTTTTTAAATTCACCTTCTCCTAGGTCTCTGTCAAGGAGAATGCAGTTAAATGAAGAGAAATAAGAGACAAAGAAAATACAAAGAAAAGTGGAAAATACATAAAAGTGGTACAAACAAAAGGTGGTATGAGTTCAGAAGGAAAACTCTGGGAGGAACCTAATTAGTTCTTTCCTCACCTGGGCAAGCTGCACATGTGGGTGGAGTTGGAGGGTGGAGCAGGCAGAGGCTGGAGTGTTTATAGAGAACACCATACTATGGAAGAAAAAAGATCCTGTGATCCTTTGAGCCCAGTTCCAAACAACAAAGAGAATTAAGAAGTTACTGATGCTATGAGTAAAAAGAGTCTTTGCTTTTTCTTTTTTTTCTTTAGCAAGCAACAAGCAGTTACTAAACACTTAGTGTATGCCAGATACTACTGTGTCTTAACACTTAGCACTTATGCCGGGGTTATATTTATAAATGTAATATATACACATATTTCTATATTATGATATGATATAGTTTATGTAATAGGTATTTTATATATAAATAAATATAAAATTTATAAAGAAAAAAAGGGAGCTTACATTCTACTAGAGGAACACACATAAAATGGAGCAGATATAAAAGGGCATGAGGAGAAGGGGTGGTATCAAGGAAGTCAGAAGCAGATCTTGGAGGAGATATACATATAAAAATATGTATATATATATATATATATAAAATCCTTTTTTAAAGTAAGTTTTATTCTTATTTTTGGTTTTTGCATCAGTCACTTATAGCTCCAGACTGCCTTTCCAGAATGATTTCCTACCTCTCCCCTTCACACTTGCTACTTCTCTGGAGTCCTGGAGACCTGAGCTGAAACTCATGCTCAGATACTCAGTACCTGTGTGACCCAGACCAAGCCACTTAACCTCTGTGTGGCTCGGTTTCCTCATCTATACAATGGAGATAATAGAATCTACGTCTTGGATTGTTGTGAAAAAATCCAAGGAGATTATATTTGTCAAGCAGTTTACAAAGGCTAAAACGGCATATAAATACTTATCATCATAAATAACAATAATATCTCCCATAGCACCTTTAAAGAAGCTATCTCTCTCCTTCCCCTCTTGAAATAAATGTATGCCCTCCCCTCTGCCTTTTAGAATTCCTAGTTACTGTCCTGATTCAGTTGAGATGCCACGTCCTATATGAAGATTTTTCTCATCCAGCCATACCCCTCCCACACACACACACACACACACACACACTTAGAGGTTAGTAGATTCTTGATTCTCAAATCGCCTTGAATTTACTTATCTGTTGACATATTGTATTCTCCAGTAGAATATAAATTCCTTGAGGGCACATACTGTCTTTATTTCTGCCTTTGCATTCCATGATGCCTTACATATAGTGGGTGCTTAATAAATACTCATCTGATTGCCTTTCAAGCAAGCCTTATGCAAACGAGACAAAAAGTAAAATTAGAGCTTTGTCAATTGTGTAATCTTAACTTTAATGATTTATGTTCTGTTGAAAATAAATAAATCATGCAGCCCTGGCCTGGTGTAAGCGATCTAATAAATAAAGATCAACCATAATCCTTTATTGTCCTATATTGAATGAGATGAGTGATTTTTTTTTTAAAGGGCCTAGGTAAACATATGTGTTTAGTTACCGGCAACTCAATTCTTTAAGCCACTACATTTTTTGTACATAAATAATCTTATTACATTCTCCATTTTTAACCATCTGTGACTACAAAACATTCTATGGCTTTGTTCAGCATGATGCCCAACTGTGTGTTATCAGAATGCTTTATTCACCAGTGGAAATCTGGTGCTCATTAGCTTCCATGATTCTAGAGCCAATCAGAATGACAATCTCAGATTCTGGAAGGGGCCTCAGGGTTCATAGAAGACAATTCCTATCCAGATCATGAATCTCCTCTATAACATTCCCAATAGCTGGTGAGCCAACATCTACTTCCAAACTTCCAGCAACATTATCTCCTAAGGCAACCCTCTCCACAGGGATAGCTCCAAGTTCTAGGAAATGTTGTTGAGTTGTTTTTCAATTATGTCCTACTCTTTGTGACCCCATTTGGGATTTTCTTGGCAGATACTTAGTTGTTTGCTATTTCCTTCTCCAGCTCATTTTACAAATGAGGAAACTGAGGAAAGCAGAGTTAAGTAACTTGCCCAGGGTTACACAGTAAGTGTTTGAGACCAGATTTTAACTTAGGAAAATAACTCTTCCTGAATCTAAGCGCAGTACTCACTGTACCATCTAGCTGCCCAAATATAATGTCTCTTAATGAAACATCTAAGAATAACAGGGTCTTAGTGTTGAGAGGGTGCTCAGAGATCATCCTTGGAATAGAAAAACAAGAATCCATTTCTCTTGTAAGATCCTTGAAATGATTATTTAGTCTCCCATTAATGTTGATGGTTCCACATTCCTACTTAGGCACCTAGTAGATAAGGTTTTATTTTGGTTTTGACAAGCATTTATTAAGTGCCCTCGACCTATAGAGTATTGCTATTAATAAGAAAAATAGTCCTCATTTATAGCCCTACTCTGAAGCCTTATCTAATGGTTTGGCCTTTTTACCAAACATGGCCCATCCCCTCCCAGCCGTCTTCCTGATTCACCAGTTGGGAAAGATGTTATAGAGGAGATTCCTTGAAGGACAGTTTTATCTTGTATTCTGTATCCCCAGAAGTAGGTTGGCACATAGTAGATACTATGTAAGAGGCTGTGGATTGATTGAGGGCTATGCCAACAGAACACAAGGCAAGTTGCATCCATCAGGAAAGGCTATAAACATGGGCCCAGAGATGCACTGAGGACCAACCTTGCTTCAGAGAGATGCTCATAATCAGAGAGCTGACCACCAGGAGATTGGCAATTTCTTGTGGCCAAAGCAACTCATGAAACTATCTCACTCTGATGTCCAGAGTTTGAGATCTATGTCAGTGGATAAAATATCCCCACCAATAAAATCATAGAGCTTTTGAAGTATTGACATCATAGTAGATACATTGGCTTTGTTGGTTTTTCTAAATTGTCTGCAAGGCTAGACTAGTATATCTTGTTCACTTGATCAGTTAAGACTTTTTATCTCTGAGAGAACTTAGCACTGATAATTAGCCATGATTAGTTCACATAGCCTTGTATTTAAGATGGGTGTGCATTCTGAAGTTGTTGGGGTTTTTTACTTTTTTTTTCATGTTTCCCTTGAATAAGCCTTTTGAAGATTTTGGACACAAATAGCACACAGGAAGCTTTTTCCTAAAACCAATTATAAGCTAAGATGAGCAACACATAGAGTGAAAATTGTATTTGAGCTCCGTTTTGCTCTGATAACTTGCTAGTTAGCTAATTCAAGTGGCAGAAAGGATGATGAATCTCACTAACTTCTACCCATAGGGCCTGGTTCTATCCTCTGGCATCCAGCCAAAGAGCTGCAATCCAAGACAATCTTTGAAATATTTGAAGATACTTATTGTATCACCCTTAAGATTCAGCCATGTGCGTACTTGCACCTAGATATCCCAATATCATTCAATTCAACAAACATTTTAAGTGCTCACTGTATACAAAGCAAACTCTTTAGGAATATAAATTACGGAACAGTTGCCAACCTTGATTGGTAGAGGAAGGCTCCTCACCAAGGAACGCCCTACACCAGTGCAATCACAGGTTCAGACCAAAATGTATGTAAGGTGTGAGAGAGACACTGTGGTCTGATGGACAGAGCTATCCTCAGGGTTAGGAAGTTCCGGGTCCAGTCATTGCTCCTGATACATACTGACTTGTGTGATCCTGGGCAAATCACTGAACATCTAAGTGGCAATAGAGGTTCTCTAAGACTATTAATAAGCATTTCTTCCCCCCTGCCCCCTCCCAGTTTTTCTTTTTCTTTTTCTTTCTTTGCTTTTTTTTGCTTTTTAGAGGGGGCAGCTGGGGTTAAGTGACTTGCCCAAAGTCACATGGCTAGTTTTTTGTGTTAAGTGTCTGAGGCTGGATTTGAACTCAGGTCCTCCCAACTCCAGGGCTGGTGCTCTATTCACAGCGCCACCCAGCTGCCCCTAATAAGCATTTCTTAAACCTACTATGCCACTGTGCTAAGCACTAGGGATCCAAATAAAGCAAAAGACAGAACCTGCCCTGAAGGAGCTGACACTCTAATGGGGGAGCATATTTCAGAACAGTTAACCATCTGGGTTGATAAATGGAATTTCCTACTGTATACCAATAAAATTATAGCTTCTGACAAATCCATGTAACATTTTATACGCCACTTACCCCACCATAACTCTTTGAAACAGGCCATCTAAATATCTTCTTATCTTAAGTCTATAGATAAATGGAAACTCAAAGGGCTCACAGAGGGCTTACTCAGGCTTACATTATTAAGAACAGAGTAATCTGAACTCAGTTCTTCCAAACCCTAAGACCAATGTCCTTCCCAATGCATCACACAGCATTTGACCCCATACCTTTGCCTCTTCCTGGGTACATCACCATAGAATGAAGGAAACCTTAGAGGTCAATAATGTGTATAGTGGGAAAAGCCCTGGTTTGGAAACTACAAGGCCTAGGTTCCACCCCCAATTGTGCCTCTGGCAGGGAGGGAAAAGATCAAGGTAGAGGGGGGCAAAGAGAGTAGAAAGGACTAGACTCCTCAGAGGACAAGGAATCTAGGCAGACATCATTTACTTCTTCATCACAGTTACAGTGAATAGAACAGAGCTAGAAAATAGAAAAAGGTGACAGGAAAGGGATAAAGAAAGGGATGGAGAGGAAGGAAGAATTAGAGACAGAATTTCTAAAAAAGTCCATTAGAGGGGGAGGGCAGCAAGAGAAAAGAGCAATAGACTAGGAATCAAGAGACCTGTGTTTTAATCCTGGCTCCGCCACCCACAGATCGACTGTATAATTTTGTGCAAATCATTTTATGTGTGGGCCCCATGTTCCTTATCTGTAAATTAAAGAGGGCTGATCTAGATGGGGGCAGCTAGGTGGGAAAATGGATAGAGTATAGGGTCTGAAGCCAGGAAGACTCATCTTCCTGAGTTGAAATCCAGCCTCAAATCTAGCTCTACTAGTTGTGTGACCCTGGGCAAGTCACTTAATATTGTTTGCCTCAGTTTCCATATGTGTCAAATGACCTGGAGAAGGAAATGGCAAATCATTCAAGTATCTTTGCCAAGAAAACCCTGAAAGGGGTCACAAAATGTGGGGCATGACTGAAAACCACTCAACAACAACAGTACTTTCCAGCTCTAAATTCTTTGATTTCTCTTACTCTACAGTTAAGAAGATAGAAATGCAGAGAGTCTGATTTACCCAAAGTCACATGGTCTTGGCAGAGCCAGGACCAAGCACCCAAATCCAGTACTCTTTCCTCTGGATACCATGCTTTCTCCTCTAGTGATTTTTTTTCTGTTCAGTCTCTCACCCCTCCACTCCCCATTCACATCCTACCTCCTGAGACTTTTGCATTTTATTTCTCCGGTTCATTGGGGTTCACTACATCCATGATGTGATCCAAAATGAGATCTGTTCTCTGAGGGGCCTCACCTCAATGAAATCTTTCATTCTCCCTTGATTCCCTGTCTCTTCCACCCTGCCAGAGAGGGCAGCATCTTGCTAAAAATTTAATATTCCTCCTCCAGGTGCCAAATCTTTTCCACCCCCACTACCAATCAATTGCACTCTTCTGACTTTGCAAAGTATTTCTCATAATTACCCTGTCTATAAAAATCATCTTTTCCAGATAGTCACAGAGTCTTATGTTCTGACAGGTCAGCTACAGCAGCAACATCTAGCAGCAACAATCAGTACCACGGACTGGAATTGTTCTTGCTTAAAAAAACCACATCACAAAAATTGTGAGATAAGTGCAGAAGAATGGAGAACTTCGGTGAGAGTGCTGGGGAGATTACCAGCTTGTTATGAAATAATTAGATGAGCTCTACATTTATGCAAATACTTCAGGCAAGCCTTACCACTGTCTCTGCGGTTCAAAGTGACTATAAATATCCCTGGGCCTAAGAGACAGAGACAATTGGGCAGAGCTTTTCCAGACTGTCCTTTATCTATGGACTTGAGTTTGCTAATAAATGCTAATATTCCATAATGCACCAGGTAGAATGGAAAGAAGTTCACTGACCTACAAAGGCATCAGATCCACTTTTTAAGAGCAAAAACAAAATCAGGGTATTTTGGCAGAAACTACAAACCGTAAACAAGAGCATGGGCTATTTTGAAGCTGGCTTGTATCCAGTGCCAACAACTCAGTTACAGCTGTTCATTAGATTCCCGCCCTCCTCTGACCACTGCTAACTGAAATGAGTCTAATGATGAATGAGGCAAGGCTTGAAAAATGACAGCCACAAGAAAGGCTGACATTGAAAAATGCTTCAGCATTCAAATGATAATAATGGAGGCTCTCTGCAGTCGTGTTACCTCGTTCCACCCAGAATTCTATCCTGTCTGCTTGGTACAGCAAAAGGCAAAGATGTAGACAATTGGTGGTGAGGGGGAGGACTGTCCCCGCTGTCCCTGGTGCGGTAGCACCAACATCACAGGTTCCCCCTAACCAGTGTAGCCCCAGGACCTCTGTTCTCTGTGTCAGGACAGGCAAGATGCTCTTCTTGGCACAGCATAACCCCCTCCACAGCTGCATGGGCCCCTCCTTTCCATATAAACATTTAATAAACATAATGACTAACTACCAAAGGAGATCATTATCATCCTCCTCAATAAGCTACTTATTAAGTGCCCATTTAGATGTGGAACCACAGTAGGCACTCTACAAAGAGCTGCATAGACAGGAGTTCTTGCCCTCTGAGGAAGACAGCTCTGAGACTGATAAACCAGTCAATGATGTCCACGTGATGAAGCAAACGCCAACGCTTGAGGCGTAACTAGATCTTCAAGTATTAATTTCAACCATGCAATGGACTTGGTGGGATTTTGAGGTGAGTTATTCCTGTTACCAAAGAACCATCTGGGAAGTCAGAGGATCATAGGTTTGTCAATCTATCAATTCTTAAGCATTTCACTTAAGCCTTCTCAGCCTCAGTGTCCTCCTCTGTAAAATGGAGCGATTTACTCTCAGAAGGTTGTTGCAAATTTCTTTTGGGGGGGAGAGCAATTGGGGTTAAGTGACTTGCCCAAGGTCACACGGCTAGTTTTGTGTTAAGTGTCTGAGGCAGGATTTGAATTCAGGTCTTCCTGACTCCAGGGCTGGTTCTCTATTCACTGCACCACCCAGCTGCCTTGGTTGTTGTAAATTTCAATGAAGATAAATAAAGTGTGTTGCAACTCTTAAAGTACCATATATTTTTATTGATACATTATTTTATTCATATATTGATAGAGCTACTTTCATTGATTCATTGATTTCATTTGATTTTCATTTGATCACCATTTGATCATCATTTTCATTGATGTATTATTAGCATTAGTATTAGCATTCTTGTGTTTACTTACTATGTGTTGGACACCATGCTAATTGGTGAGAATGCAAAGAGAGAGCAAAACCAGTGCCTACGCCTAAAGGATTTACATTCACATGGAGGGACAGCAGGCATATAAATAGGTAAATACCGGATATGGCCTATATGAGGTGTTCAAAGTGGACGGGCATCTCTGACATGAGAGCTTGCCAAGTCCTTCTCAGCACTGCTCATCCACTTTTGGTGTCTTCCTGGCATTCAACTCACCTGTAACTCCATATGTATGCTGTCTATGCAGCACCCACACAGGTCTCAGCAGATGAGCTAAACCAGGTTGAGGGTAAACAGTGGGTCTCAAGACATCCATGAGTTAGAGGAGTGTCTATCCCAAGCACATGAGGACTTCTTCCTTGGATGGAATGGGTAGATGAGAACAATTTGTTCTAACAGTCATGCAGGTGTTATGGAGCGCTTGGAACTTGGTCAGACATCAAAGATACCAAGATCATCCACCGCATCCCAGACCATTGCCAATTATCCTGACTTTTGTCTTGCATGACCACTTTGTGCCACTCTGCCCCATTTAAATCCAATCCACCCAGAAGTCAAGACATTACCCTGTGAAGTCATCAGTCCTCTTTGAAAATGAAGGGACAGACAATAACACTACCATATATATACAGAGTAAATGGAAGACAGACTTTGAAGGGACAGTGCTAGCAACCACAGGGACAAGGAAGGGTCTCCTGCAGGAGATGGTGCTTGACCTGAATCTTCAAGGAAGCCAGCTATTCTAAGACAAGAAGGTTAGGAGAGAGCACACCACATATGGGGGATAGCCATCTAATCCAATTTGCTCATTTACAAGTGAAATAAATGAGTCTCGGAATGACTTGTCCAGGCAGTAATTGACTGAAGGCTCTTTGACCTATGGCTTACAGGATCTGGAGATGGAAGAGACCTAAGAAATGATCTAATCCAACCTTCTCCTTTTACAGATGAGGAAACCGAAGTGATTCACCCAAGGTCAGACAGGTAATAAACATCAGAGGCAGGATTTGGGTTTCAGTCCTTTGGCTCTAGAATAAATGATCTTTCCACGGTACCAGGCTCATTCCAAACACCCAAAAGTCATTACACTTTGAAAATAAAACTGAATGTGACCAACTTAAATTTATCTTCAATTCTCTTTCCAGGTTGATTGGCTAAATAAATAAATAAATGTTTGACTGCTGAAAGTGACCTTAAAAAAAATAAAGTTCAGATGAAAAGGATAAACCCCATAAGAACATGAAGATTATTTTACCCTTCAGCTCAACAATCCACTGGTGGCTCTCATGTACATAATATTTATTATTCAGCCATTAATGTGCTGTAAATGTCAATCATAGTCAAGGACAGAGCTATCATCTATCACTAAACCCCTTCAAAATAGTCAGAGATGGTCTCATATCATCAATTAAGTAACCGAGAATATGGGAATTCGATTTCTCTTCATATCATTCATACAATCCTAAAGATCAAATTAATAAACACGCTGATGCCTTTCTTGAAAATGAATGTTGAAACTTCTAGATTTATGGGAGACATTGAGGATTTATTTAAGAAGACTAATTAGATCATATTATGCATAATGACGTCCTTACAAATGAAGTCTTGCTGGAGCAGAAATTAAGACTCTGAAATCATCTTGGCTAACATTCCTGAAACCTGAGTTATTTAAGACAGAAATTTTCAAAAGTCTTGAGTGATACCCATGCTTGTCATTTACTGCTTGTGTCACTTTGGGTAAGTTATTTAGTGTCTCAGTTTCACCATTTGTAAAAAGTGAGTCAGATAAACTAGAGAGCCTTTAAGGTCTTCTCTAGTTCTACATTTATTATCAGGAACCTTGGATTTATAATCAAAGTTAAGGAATAGATTAAGCACAGAGAATGAAAGATAAACTAGATTTATGCACATGCGTGTGTGACAAAAGTAATTCATTTTCAATGTCATACCAGAACATTCAGGTAGGCCTTGCCCCGGGCCCATGTGTGAAGTTTCTTATGGGAGGAAGAAGAGTTCTTGTTGCCAACTGATGAAGACTTTGTTCTGGAATTGATATCTCTTTAACAAAGTTAATTCTTTGAAAAGGGATAAAGTCACTTGTTCTTGATATCACTGGGTTGACTGAGACTCCATCTGGATGCTGAAGTTAACAAGTATTTATTAGCCAATTGACATCTCACTACTGATGAAATTAACCTCTGAGCTGTACATTTGTGCTTTGTCTTTCAAGAGTGGCTGGAGCACATGGAGAAGAGGGAGTTAATCGGGGAAAAAAGCAAGGGAGAACAGATTCAGGGTTCTGTGAGAGGGGAAGCCTGTACTTCCTTGCTGAAGGAAGGGACCATTGAGGAAACAAAGTGCCAAAATAGCCATAGCAAAGCAAGGCATGTACATGAGTACAAGACCTAAACCTGGCCAAGGAATCCCAAGCTCAAGTGTAGGAATTTCTGGACAAAAGCACGTGTGCAAAAAAAAAAAATGTGCATCTTGTCTTTTGCTGGTGAAGTGAGTCCAGTAGACTAAGAAGTCCAAGAAATTGGAATAGCAACACAAGGTTACAGGGGAGCCTCAACCCTAGGATAATACGGTAGTCTGGTTTAGTGGTCTAGAGAAAAGACTGTTGGGGAAGGGGAGAGAGAAGGGAACAAGCATATATTAAGCTAAGCACAAATTTATAAATATTATTTCATTTAAGAGAGAGCTCACAGTAGGGGTGGGTTACTTTTGTGTCAACTAGTGAATCAATTAACAAACACACATTAAGTATTTACCATGTATCTAGAACTGTGCTTTGTGTTTTGCAATTTTGGAAAGAAAAAATAAATATTGTCCAGTATTGTTAGCCTGAGTGTTTGCCTAGTACATGAGAGCTATTTCCTTTTTAGTGAGGAGACCTGGGTGTGAGCCACATTCTGATGTTTCCAAAGGAAACCCCAGGTGGAGAGCATAAACTGGAAGAGAGATTGCCCATGCTTGCCATTGTGCCAGAGGTCTACTTCAAATTCCATAAATGTTGGTCCTTAGGGAGTAATTTCAGAGTCTTATTTAAAATAACAAAAATAACAAGCCTTGAACCCCTGAGGATAACATGAGGTGATCCTAATTAGGGAACATGCAAAAGAGCTAGTAGGAAATATAAAACAGGTTTAAAAGACAGAGTGTGTGAATATATGTGTGTATGCGTATGTGTATATATATATATATATATATAGTAATATATTATCTTTATATGGTATTATATATGAGACCTTTTAAATCTGAGACAGGTAACACACATACACATATATGTAGACACATGTATATAGTCATCTATTATCTTTATATGAAGTGTTACATATGGTCTTTTAAATATGAGAGATATATGCACACAGTATATGTATACACATGTATATATATAGTCATATATTATCTTTATATGTAGTGTTATATGTGGGCTTTTCAATCTGGCAGGTATGTACATATATACATATGTGTATGTATATATAGTCATATGGTCTTTCTATGTAGCATTATACATATGGTCTTTTTCATCTGAGAGACATATGTGCACATATACTTATAGGTATATACATATAGTCATACATATTATCTTTATATACCATATTGTATATATGGTCTTTTAAATTTGATATATATATGTGTGTGTATGTATACACTTATGCATATAGTATATGGTATTTATATATGTGTGTGTGAGGTCTTTTAAATCTCTGCTATATTATATATGTACATATATGTATACACCTATAATTTCCTCTAATTGTGGGCTGGGTATATAGCCAATCAGAATGCTTAGAATGTGATATCACACCTGATCTCTCAATTCTGTCATGCCTACGAACATAGCATGGATAGTGGATAGAAAACTGACCCTGGAATCCTGAATATTCATTTTAACTCACCTGGGTTTACTTCTTTCTTATGTTGGGATGTTTGAGAGAATAATACTGAACATTTGCTTAGAGTTTCATTGATAACAAAGTGTTTCCCCAGGCTTGATCTGCTTGGATCATTCTCAGATCCACTTGATGTTAGGTAGGGCAGGTATTTTTCCAGAAAAGGATACTGAGGCTCAGATAAATGATTTGCCCAAGATTCTTCAAGGTTAAATGACAGGCTACTGAGACTCTTCCACCTGCTGCACCCTCACTAACCCATTCTTTAACACATTCACTTAAGGAAATATTTCCAGCTATTTGCTGTTTCTATAAACTTCCTAATTCTTTGCAAAGTGACAGACCCTTACAGACCCAAGAACAAGGAGAAAATTATTTTAGCCAAGACATATTCAGTATTTGAGTGCCATTGGGCATAGAATTTAGGCATCAACCTTACCTGAGCTTTGACTAGATTTTCCCAACTTGTCTTAACAATTTGCTATTATTTACCCTAATTATAATAATAACTCACATCCATATAATGCTTTAAGGCATCCAAAGCACTTTCTCCAGAATAATGTTATTGTTAGTGGCACTACTGATATTTCCCCCATTTTAGAGATGAGAAAACTGAGATGCTGAAAGGTTAAAGGGCTTGCCCATGACCTTTTATTTTTTTCTTTGTTTTGGTTTTTTTACTCTAAGGCCTCCTCACTACTGTAGCTCTAATACTTTATTCCCTGAGCCATCAAGCAAGTCACTTTTATGTGCCAGGCTTGTGCTAGGCATAAGGAATGCAAATACAAAGAGTGAAATTATCCCTATTTTTAATCAATAAATACTTATTAAGCACCTACTATGTTCCAGGCACTGCTAAGTACTGCGGATGCAAAAAGAAGCAAAAGACAATCCCTGACTTCAGGGAGCTTATAGTCTAATGGGGGGAGATAAGTCACAACTATCTACAAAGCAAACTATACATAGAATAAATAGAAAATAATTAATGGAGAGAAGAACTGGACTGAAGAGGGGGTAGGAAAGCCTTCCTGGAGAAGACAGGATTATAGTTCAGACTTAAAGGAAGCCAGGGAAGTCAGCAGTATAGTTGAATTGGGAGAACATTCCAGGTGGAACCAGAGAAAATTCCCAGAGCTGAGAGCTGGAATGTCTTGTTTGTGGATGGCAAGGAGCCCATTGTCATTGAATGGAAGAGTACATGGCAGGGAGTAAGGTATAAGAAGACTGGAAAGGTAGGAGGGGGCTAGTTAATGAAGGGTTTTGAATGCCAAATAGAGCAGTTTGTATTTGATCCTGGAGGCAATAGGGAATCATTAGAATTTATTGAAGAGAAGAGGGGGCACTTAGGGTGATATCGTTGAACGTTAGCTTTGGGAAAATCACTTTGGTGGCAGAATGGAGGGTGGAAGTCATGCCACCTCTTATATATAAGTGTAGTTACCTAGTTATACATACAATAGTCATGTGTACAGGACTTCCATACTATTAGCCATTAATGGGCTACTTATATACAGTTTTCCAAATGAACCAGAGCCTGCCCCTGTAATAAGACAGTTGTAATTGCTTTTCTTTTTTGCTGGAATCTTATGATAATTCCATTTGTATAGGGTATTCCCACTGAGGATGCTCCCTATACCAAGGCAGATTACCACCTACTTTGCAATTTATCATTTTAGAGAGTTACCTGGGGGCACTGAGAGCTTGACTGTCTTGCCCAAAGTCACACAGTCAATATGGGATGCAGGTGAAAATTGAAACCAGGTCTTCTTGTCAACAAGGTTCATTTTTATCCCCTATGCCACAATGCCCCTGATTGCTTAGGTGTTTCCATTTCTGTGCTTCTTAGAGAGATTTGCTTTAAAGGGTCATATAATTTAGTGGGAATTTGGGGGTTTTCTAGTCCAGAGAGGAAGGTGTTGGGACTTCCCTAAGGTTCAGAGTAACAGAGTTAGGATTTAAACCCAGATCTTTGGACTCCAAATCCTGCACTCTCTCCACTATACCAAATGACAAATCTCCCTCTACCATGAAACCATCTGGTGACTACCACATTTCCTGGTCAATTTCCATGTGGCCCTGAAATGAGGGCTTTGCAGGTAGTTAAGCTGGTGAATGTTATGCATGGAGAAAGGGCCAGATTGGACAGAGTAGGCTAACCTACCCTTAGCTCATTATGAATTAGGACTGAAGTCTACATTACGGCTAGAATGGATAAGCCCCTGGAGACAATGCTAGGGATGTTTTACAATAATTTATATGGCCAAGATTTAAGAGTATGCTATGAGCATTAAAAGTGAAGTATGATATATTTCAGAAGGAATGATGGAGGGTAGGGACAAGAATTGTGCTTGATTTTTTTCCACTAAATCATAGAATAATAAAAATCAAAGGCATTCCTTGAAGGAAAAGAGGAACTTGCTAGAGATTAGGAAAATGGCACGTGTCATGAAAGCTGACTGGTGAATCAAGATCTATCATGGCTTGGGTATTGATAACACACAGAACAAGGGAGAATTCAGTCCTTGGAGCTGCCCAGATCTGATTACTGGGAGCAAGCAGCTTACCTTGAAGCTTTCAATAGATGACAGTCTCAGAGCAAACACTTCTGGTCAAAATGACTAAATGCAACACTCCAGGTAAAGATGCTGGAGCTCTGCCTGTGGTCCTTTCATGACACTAGATAACTAGAAAAAGACGACAGAGGCCACATCTGCCTTTCAAGGCACATATTGATTTGCCCTGGAGCAGATCGTTGTGAGTTTAGACTCCTTTAGTAAGAGGGGGCTAAGTTCTGTTCCATTGCAGATGAAAGGCTACAGGGGAGATGTTAGCAGAGCCTTAATTAGCAGCCTTCTCAGACTGAGAAAATACCAACAAGCAATATCAATTAGATTTCCAGTGTTTAGAAGGGGCATGAAAAGAAACAACTCACAAAGGAGGCATTGACCACTGCAAAGTCTGGAGGCCAGAGGCAAAGTTTTGCAGGGTCATTAGCTGGCAGGTGGAAAGTCCTAGGGATTCATTAGTGTATCTAAAAATGCA
This sequence comes from Pseudocheirus occidentalis, assembly GCA_028646575.1. Taxonomy (NCBI): domain Eukaryota; kingdom Metazoa; phylum Chordata; class Mammalia; order Diprotodontia; family Pseudocheiridae; genus Pseudocheirus; species Pseudocheirus occidentalis. The sequence goes on along the minus strand of CM053600.1, from coordinate 72,517,921 downwards.
TCTTCCTTATTCACACTCAGCTCTCCATTATCAGGAGACAGGCCATCTAGTTTCTCAATTATCCTTAGCTTACGGTTTCTCCAGCCTTTCCTCGCAATTTCCCCTTTAGTTATTTTAAGTGTGACTAGCAGCACAATTTTTCCATTGATATGAACCTCCAGGGTTGCACTAGGGGTCACAAATACTAAGTCAGTAGCATATAAACTCTGAAAAGGAAGGGAATAAGCACTTATATAGTGCCTTCTATGTGCCCAGAACTCTGCTAAGCACTTTACAAATATTAATTCATTTGAGCCTCACAACATCCCTGCAAGATAGGTACTGTTATAATCCCCATCTTATAATTGAGGAAGCTAAGGCAAACAAACAGGGCTAAAGTGATTTGCCCTGGATCACATTAGCTGGTAAGGGTAAATCTGAACTCAGTTCTTCCTGACTCCAGGTCCAGTGCTCTATCCACTGTGCCTTCTAGCTGCCTCTACCAGGTTGGAAAGACTTCCAATACAGTTAGAGTAGAAAATTGTGTGGCTGCTCTTTGTGAACCACCCTGTGAACTTCAGAGACATCCCTCCCCAGAAGATTGGCCGGTAAATGGGAAGTATTTTTCAGGCACACCAATTCATATGGTTGAAAGTGGATCAATGAAAGATCAGGGGAACTAATGCTCGTTTTTGAGTGAGAAGACATGGATTCATGTCCTAACTCTGCCACTAACTACCTAGGTGACTTTGAGGAAGCCACTTTACCACCCTAGATTTCAACTATTTGAAAAGAAAATTGGGAACGAGAAGGGGTAGAGATTGATCTACATAGCTTCTATGGTCCCTTCTAGCTCTGGATCTGCCATTCTATATCCAAAAAGTATCCATACTGATGAAATTACGGAAGTTAGAAACCTTGATGGCACTGTAAAATGAGAACTGATTGATTGCTTTTACTTCAGAAATACAAATTGTATTGAATTGAAGCCAATTCCCAATGGACTTCAATTGTTAAGTTTGTGGTAAGCTCCTCTGTAAAGACCTGTTCTTTAATGCTTCATCAGAATATGGAGGTAACCCTAACTTCTATAAGGCAAAGAAAGTGGACCATGAGCTCTGGGAGATCCTACCAAGTAGGAAAGGCTTCATGTACAATTCCGGAAATTGGTTGAGCCTGCTTTCCAAAAATGAGACTAGTCAAGTATAACAAATAGCTGTGCAGAGCCTGCCCCTCCTGATTCCCAGAAGGCTATGGAGTGACTCAGCACATTTGAGATAAGATAATCTCCCTCTTGTGTAGAGAGCATGAAAAGCTAATGATTCAGTCAATCTTAAAAAAAAAGTGATTCTGTCCCAGGCCTCTCTTCTATCCATTCTTTCCATGGCAAGTAGCGTGTACTCTCAGCTTCCTATGAATGGATGGTCATAGGTAAGGCAGCTTGCTCTATTACCTAGCTGTGTATCCGCACTGCTATAAGTACATGGCAAAAAAAGCCCATGTCCTGCCTAGGCAAGCTTGAGCCTAGATTTTTGGCTTCCTCTTTCATGTTTGTCTTTTCTTGATCTTATATAAATAAGTGTTGGTATAGAGATGGACATGTCCAGGCTTCCTGGCGAGTTCAAGAGATTGTTCAAGAGATTTGGCGCTCTTGAGTTCTATGATCAGATCCATTTGGAGGGAGAAATACTCGATGACTGCACTAACACTTCATGAAGAAGATGACCACAAGCATAAGGAGGCACTCAAACCCCGACCCGGCTTGACAAAAAACAGCTGCTCTGAAAGGGTGAATTGTGGAATGCCTATTCAATAGTCCCGCAGACTGCTTTATGTTATAAGGATATTTTAAGTGTTAACTTTCCATGAGAACATAGTTATAAATTAAGCTACCAAATCCTGTTTTAAGTCCTTCTTCCCATATATACTTATGAGGGTTCTGTATTTGGCACTTCTTAATGTGTAGGAAATGGGTGGTTGCTGTCCTTTGTTCAAAAAGAGAACCAAAACAACATCATTATTTTGGAGTGCCTGACCAGCTGTTAAGACCAATATAAGCCCAGAAGGCTCTATCATAGATTGGGCATAAATAGAACATATGCAATGGAGATGTGTCTAAATTTGTACATTTCATATTTCTTTTGAGCTACTTCAGTTCTCCTTTGCTCATAGAACACAGTGCCTTCTCTGATATAGGCATGCCATGCTGGGCAGTACTGTGCCATTGTCTCCCGTGTCATACAATCAGTTCCAAAGATCTTCAGAGAGACCTTGAGAGTGTCCTTCTATCACTTCTTCTGACCTCCATAGGAGTGCTTGCCTTGTGCGAGTTCTCCATAAAATAGTCTTTCAGGCAAACATACTCTTGGCATTCAAACTCTGCAGGTAAGAAAGGACCCCTCAAGAAAGGACCACAATGTCCCATACCTTATCTTGCTAGGTGATCTTCAGAATCTTCCTAAGACAATTCAAATGGAAGTGATTCAGTTTCCTCAAATGGTGCTAATATAATGCCCAGGTTTCACAGGCACACAACAATAAAGTCAGCAAACAGCTCTGTAGACCTTCAGTTTGGGAGGCAATCTAACACTTCTTCTCTCCCACACTTCCTTTCAGATCCTCCCAAATACTGAACTAGCTCTGGCAATGCGTGAGTCCACTTCATCATCTACATGTACTTCCTTGGAAAGCATATTGCCATCCTAAGTGAAATTATCCACAGTATTCAATATTTCTCTATTTGCTGTAATCAATGGTTCCAAAATATATGTATGGTGGGGAACCTGTGTTTTCTTGGTGTTAATTGTTAGGCCAGAATTATGATCCATACTTTGTTGTATCTCGACCTCAGAGGCTTAATTTAGTGCACAATCATCTGTTAAGAAAAAAAATTATGCACCAACTTTTCTTCCACTTTAAGCTGAATGTTGGAAATACATACCTATTAGGTACCTGATGCATAATACATATTGAGTATTTTTCTTTTAAGGAGACCCTAGGCATGAGCCAAAATGTAACTTTTAAGAAATTATTCACTTAGTCACCAAGGTTAGAGTGTCACAAGCTAAAGAATGCAAGAAAAAGGAGACCAAATCTCTCATTAGAAGACAGGTTTCCCAAGATTGAACCTGGTTCAAACCATGCTTATGGATCCAGAGAAGATAGGACCTCTTAGTGGAAATGGAATGGGTATAGTACTCTAGCCCTCTGAGTAGGTGTTACTGTTGTTATCTAAGAACAAAGAGACTTATCACTGACAATGTGGTCATGGGGTGGTGAATTCTTTTACGTACCAACCCAGGAAACAAAAAAACCTTCAGAATGAGCCTCAGTTCTATGGAATTCCCTTCTATATTTGCAATGATGGTGGCAAGTGAGTGAAAAGGCAGGATAGAGGGTGCTAAAACACTATTTTTAAGACCATTTATAATCTTTAACTTAGCTGTTAATGTGGGATCTTTATCCAGTGATCCGTGAGAGGATAGAAGTTGAATTGTATCAGTTGCATATGTTCTCAAGTAAAACAAAACCAAAAAACAGAAGGAAGGTGAAACTAATTGGAGAAAAGATGACTCACAGATTCTCCTTAGAAAGGTAAATAGAGCTGTTAGTTTTATTGTTCATCCAAAGGCAATTGTTAAAAATCATTTCATGGTCATCTTGTGTTGCAATGCTCATATAATTATTTGTTAAAAGACCACCATGAAAATAATAATAGCTTATACATCTCTACCCATATATGAGGATAAAAAGGTAGAAAAATTCTAATAATAATTCACTAAGACACTCCAAATGAAGTCAGCACATACTTTGATCTTTGGTAAATTCTATGCAAAGAGAGAATAGAAGGGGATGGTGAAAAATATGCTGAAAAATACGGATCAGAAATAATGAATGAGAAGCCAAAAACATGGAAACTAGACATAGAAACCACATACATACATGTGTACATACATACATACATATACACATATATGTATATGTGTGATACTTTTTTCAAAAAACAATCAAACAGTGCTAAATATGCTAAGTCCTGACTGCCATCACCAAAAAGAGTGAAGTTATTCTATTTTAACATAAAAGGAATGCCTTATTATTGATGTGGAAATCAGCACCGAGTCAGCAGTCTCTCAAGTCAACTTGTTCCAGCAAATCATAGAAGTCTTACAAAACTTGAAGAAAAAACTTAAAATGAGAGATAAGCATGTATATGGTACTTACTCTGTACCAGGCATTGTTTGCTAAGCACTATTTACAAAAATTTTCTTGTTTGATCCTTACAACAACCCCACAAGGTAGGTGCTTTTATTATCCCCATTTTACAGTTAAGGAAACTGAGGCAAAGATAGATCAAAAGATTTGCCTTGGGTCATGTAGCAAGTAATTGTCTATTGAACTCAGGTCTCCTATTCCAGACTTAGCATTTTATTAACTTAGTCATTTAAAAAGCCTCTTAGCCTGTTAAAATGATAGGGCATACAATTAAACAACTCCAACCTGACCTATTTAAACAAGTCATTGACAGAGAAAGTGAAAAAGGATTTATACAGACTGATTATAATAATTCATGTAAACATTAAACTGATGTCAATCACGTGCCTTAATGAGCTCCACAGCACCTAAAAATGCCTTAATCAGCAACCCCTTGACTTATTTGCTGAATGGATATGTGTGGCAGCCAAGAGCAACACTGATTTAGAATATAATCTCATTTATAAAATTTTATGGAGAAGAATGGAAGAAGAAACAGAAGATTGAGAAATCTATGAAGAATTTTATAGTAAACTCTTTTCATCAAATACAGTGGAGTAACTGAATGTGGTCTCTAAAACCACAGTCCCAGATGTACTTCTAGAGGAAAAACTGGCATTAGGGGATCAATTCACAAAATCTTTTCCTCTGCCAAAGCAACAGAAAATATTTCAGATATTACTAAGAGGCACTACATGGCACAGTGGATAGAGTACAGAGCCTGGAGCCAACAAGATCTGAGTTCAAATGTGAGCTCAGATGAGTATCACCCTCTCTGTCTCCATGTCCTCATCTGTAAAATGGGAATCATAATAGTGCTTACCTCAAAGGGTGGTTTTGAGAATCAAATGAAATATGTGTAAAGTGCTTAGCACAATGCCAGGCACCTAGCAGGTGTTTAATAAATGCTTGTTCCTTCCCTCTGCTTCCTAATAATAATAACAAAAGGAGGCAAATAGAACAACTTCTGATTTATATGCTATTTACCATTAAAAAGCTCTGAGCTCAAACATGGCCTCAGACACTTATTAGCTGCATGATCCTGAGCAAGTCACATCTCAGTTTCCTCAAGCACAAAATGGTGATGACAACACTTAGCTCATAGGGTTGTTGTAAGGCTCAAATGAGGTAACATTTATAAGATGCTTAGCGCAGGGCCTGGGACAAAGGAGGTGCTTCATAAATGTTTATTTCCTTCCTTCCATCGGTATGAAAATTTTACAAGAATAATATACATACACTGAAGGCGTCTTTAATGAGGGTATTATAAGAGAACAGGCAGACTTTCACAAGCAATATTCCACAATAAAACCACATCTTTACCATCACAGAACTGACTAGAAGACAGGAAGAATACACATCCCACTCTGCTTGCTACTTGTTGACCATAAACAAGCATTTGATTTGGAGGTTCTGCTTAAAAGGCTCTCTTCTCTCTAAGCACTTTCCATTTTCTAAAGTACATTACAAATTGTATCCCTTTTTGTCTTTCCAGCAATCCTCTGAGGTACTTCCACTTTACAAAAGGAGAAATTGAGATGCAGAGAAGGAAGGTGCTTTGTCCAAGTTCACAGAGCTAGTCAGAGGTAAGAATGGATTTAAAAATGGGATTCGAATTCTGATGTCTTCATGCCAACCTCAGGGTTCTTTCCATTTATTACATAGCTGCCTCCATTAAAGTGCTATTTATTATTGAGTTATTGGCAGAGGTTTTCAATAAAAGTGAATCAAAATTAAATTTGCATTGAGAATTTCCTGAAATACACCACCAGGGGTGGGGAATCTGCAGCCTGGAAGCCACATGTAACCTTCTAGGTCCTTGGGTATGGCTTTTTGACTGAGTCCAAGTTCTACAGAACAAATTTTTTTATAAAGGGGATTTGTTCTGTGACGTTTGGATTTAGTCAAAGGGCAGCACTTGAGGACCTAAAGGGCCATATGTGGCCTTGAAGCTGCAGGTTCCCTACCCCTGAGACCCTGTATTTTCGATTCTGAGGGGGGTTTTTTGCTTTTTTTTTTTTTGGAGGGCAATTGGGATTAAGTGACCTGCCCAAAGTCACGTGGCTAAGAAGTGTGTCAAGTGTTTGAGGCTGGATTTGAAATCAGGACCTCCTGACACCAGGGCCGGTACTCTCTTCACTGTACTACCCAGCCACCCCCTTATTTTTTTTTTTATTCTGAGGTTGTTTTTTTTTTTGGAGACCCTGTATTTTCATAGCTAAACCTCACTCTCAATACAAAACTGGTCCACCTCCTTTTCTAATTATACATTTCCCTCTCTTCCTTCAGCTTTCATGTCACTTCCATGCATTTACCTGACAATCTCTTTTATGCCACCTCTCTTGTGCAATTCTTTATTGATAATATGATTCAGCCTACTCATATCCATCATGCATTCCTCCATTGTCCTCTGGATGACCCATAGCTTTAATTCTTCAGAGACCATTGTATTACATTCATTGAAACCATGTAGAATCTTGGGATTCATATTGGTATTAAAAAGATAGGCTTTTGTTCCATTGAAAAGCATGAAGTCATTATAATACTGCATACATCTCCCTGTTTTATACTTTGCTTGATATTTGTAATTAGAAGATCATTGAGCAAAGTTATCTCTGTTATTGCATCTTTCAAGAAATGTTAGTGTGATTTACACACCGACAGGAGACATTTTATTAAAGAAATACCTTTAAGGTAGAATTCTCTTCTATCAAATCAAATACTTAAACAAAAATAATTAACAAGGGGGTAGAACCAAGATGGTAGAGTAAAAGCAAGGACTTGCCAGAGCTCTCCCCAAACCCCTCCAAGCACTTGTAAAAATTACTCTAAAATTCTAGAGCAGGAGAACCCACAAAAAGATAGAATAAAACAGATCTCCAACCCAAGACAACCTGGAAGGTCTACAGGCCTCAGGGGACTGAATCACTGGCGCTATGATGGTTTCCAGACTTCTCAACCCACAAAAGCCAAAGACAATTTAGAAAGTCAGTAGAAAAGGACCATCAGACCTGGGTGAGAGAAAGGAGTACAGTCAAGCCTCAGCCACAGCACAGCCCTAGCCCCAGAAAACCAGGAACAGACCTTGGGAGTGATTAAATCAGCAATGGTGGTGGTGGGAGCAGTGGCAATAGCTGTTTCTGGAGCTCTCAGCCCACAATCAGTAAGGGGAATGATTGATCAGAACAATTGATCAGAAGGAGACTACAGGGGTTTCTATGCTGGCACTGAGGCAGGACTCTGTTGCTTTGCTCCACTTGGATATAGGTTGCAGTCCTGGGTGGAAGTCCTGGGGTGAGATGGGGTATAGCAGAGTTTATAGCAGCAGTAGAGAGGGGACCCTCCCCACAGTTCCAAGGCAGAAAAAAAGGCTTGTGGTCACTCACAGACAAGAACATAGGCCAGGAGGGGAGTAAGCACTTCATCTTAGATCCTACCACCTTGGAAAAGCTGAAAGTATCTCTGAAAACAGTTGCACAAAACCCCTGAAGCTTCGGATAGTATGCCCTCCACACTGGAAATAGAACCCTATCTTAACAGTTAAAATGTCAAGAAATAGGCTGGGAAAAGAAGCAAACAATGGGAAAATCTCAGATGATAGAATCTTACTTTGGCAATAAGGAAGAACCAAACATACACTCAGAAGAAGACAACAAAGTGAAAGCTCCTACATCAAAAGCCTCCAAGAAAAATATGAATTGGTCTCAGGCTATGGAGGGGCTCAAAAAAGATTTTGGAATTCAAGTAAGGGAAGTAGAGGAAAAATTGGGAAGAGAAATGAGAGTGAGGCAAATAATTATGAAAAACACCTTGAAAAATAGACTAACTCAAATGGCAAAAGAAGTCCAAAAAGTCAATAAGGAAAAGAATACCTTAGGAAGCAGAATTGGCCAAGTGGAAACGCAGATCCAAAAGCTCACTGAAGAAAATAATTCCTTAAAAATTAGAATGAACCAAATAGAATCTAATGACCCTATGAGAAATCAAGACATTATAAAACAGAACCGAAAGAATAAAAAAAGAAGACAATGTGAAATTTCTCATTGGAAAAACAACTGACTTGGAAAATAGATACAGGAGAGATAATTTAAAAATTATTAGACTACCTGAAGGCCATTATCAATAAAAGAACCTAGACATCATCTTTCAGAAAATTATCAAAGAAAACTGCCCTGATATTCTAAAACCAGAGAGTAAAATCAAAATTGAAAGAATCCAACAATCACCTTCTGAAAGAGATCACAAAATGAAAACTCTGAGCAATATTATAGTCAATTTTATATTACAACCAAATTCCAGAGTTCCCAGGTCAAAGCGAAAATATTGCGAACAGCCAGAAAGAAACAATTCAAGCATAGTAGAACCACAACCACAAGGATAACACAAGATTTAGCACCTTCTATATTAAGGGATCAGAGGGCTTGGAATATGATATTCTAGAGGTCAAAGGAGCTAAGATTAAAACCAAGAATCACATACCCAGCAAAACTGAGTGCAATCCATGAGGGGGAAAATTGACATTCAATGATAACAGAGGAATTTAATGCAGTCTTAAGAGAAAAACAAACAGAGCTAAATAGAAAATTTGACTTTCAAATATAAGAATCAAGAGAAGCATAAAAAGGTAAACAGGTAAAAGAAATCATAAGGGACTTACTAAAGTTGAACTGTTTACCTTCCTACATGGAAAGTCAATATTTGTAACTCATAATACCTTTCTCATTATTAGGGTAGTTGGAGGGAATATATATATATATATATATATATATATATATATATATATATATATACACAGAGGGCACAGGGTGATTTGAATATGAAGGGATACCTAAAAAATAAAATGTGAGAGAGGGATGTACCAGGAGGAGAAAAGGAGAGGCAGAATAGAGTAAATTATCTCACATAAAAGAGGCAAGAAAAAACTTTTATGGTGGGAAGGGCCGGGAGTTAGGAGGGAATGAGTGAACCTTACTCTCATTGGAATTGGCTTAAGAAGGGAATAACATACACACTCAACTGGATATGGAAATCTATCTTATCCTACAGGAAAGTAGAGGGAAAAGGGATGAGACTGTGGGGAGGGGAGCAATAGAAGGGAAGACAGATGGGGGGAGGGAGCAATCAGAAACAAACACTCTTGAGAAGGGACAGAGTGAAAGGAAACAACATGACTTATTATGGAAATGTTTTGCATTACTAAATATTTAGTAAGTATCGAATCATCTGCTTTCTCACTGATGGTGAGTAGGGAGAGAAGAAGGGTGAGAATTTGGAACTCACAGTGATAAAAACAAATGTTAAAAATTGTTTTTAGGGGGCGGCTAGGTGGCGCAGTGAATAGAGCACCGGCCCTGGAGTCAGGAGGACCTGAGTTCAAATCCAGCCTCAGACACTTAACACAAAATCTAGCCATGTGACCTTGGGCAAGTGACTTAACCCCAACTGCCCTCCAAAAAGCAAAACAAAAAAATTGTTTTTATATATCACTGGGAAATAAGAAACACAGACAATGAGGTATAGAAATCTATCGTAACTTTCAGGAAAATAGAAGGGGGAATGATAGAAGGGAGGGCAGAATTGGGGAAGGGGTAATCAGAAGCAAAACATTTTTGAGGAGGGGCAGGGTAAGAGAAGAGAGAGAAGAGAATAAACAGGGGATGGGGAAATAGGATGGAGGGAAATACAATTAGCAATAGTAACTGGGGGGAAAAATCTTTTTGAAACAAGTTTCTCTGACAAAGGCCTCATTTCTGTAACCTATAGAGAATTGTGTCAAATGTATAAAAATAAAGCCTTTCCCCAATTTATAAATGATCAAAAGATATCATCAGTTTTCAGATGAAGTAATTAAAGCTATATCCATATGAAAAAATATTCCTACTTACTACTGATTGGAGAAATGCAAGTTAAAACAATTCTGAGGCGCTACCTCATACCTATTAGACAAGATAATAGGAAAGAAAAAATAAATGATAAATTTTGGGGAGGGGCGTTGGAAAAATGAGACATTAATGTACTGTTGTCAGACTTGTGAAGTGATTAAACTATTGTATAGAACAATTCAGAACTATCCCTAAGGGACTGTGGAAACACACATACCCTTTGACATAGCAATACCACTACTATGTCTGTATCCCAAAAGTGATATAAAATAAAAAGGAAAAGGACCTAGATGTACAAAAATAGTTATAGCAGCTCTTTTCTTGGTGTAAAGAATTGGAAATTAAGGGGACGCACATCAATTGGGGAATGGCTGAATAAGTTGTGGCATCTAATCATGATGGATTACTATTGTACTATAAGAAGTGATGAGCAGGATGTTCTCAGAAAAACCTAGAAATACTTACATGGGGTTGATGCGAAATGAAATGTAATAGGTACAAAGTAGCAGCAATATTGTAGGATGATCAGCTGTGAACAATTTAGCCATTCTCAGCAATACAACTATCCAAGACAACTCTGAAGGACTTAGGATGAAAAATGGTATCCATCCGTAGAGAAAGAACTGATGGTGTCTGAAAACAGATTAAAGCAACTTTTTTCACTTTCTTTATTTTTCTTGAGTTTTTTATCTCTGTTTTCTTTCACAACATGACTATTACGGATATGTTTTTGCATGACTACATATGTATAACCTATATGGAATTTCTTGCCATCTTGGGAGGGGGCAGGGAAGAGGGAGAAAGGGAGAGAATTTGGAATTCAAAGATTTTTTTTAAATGTTAAAAATTATTGTTTACAGGTAACTGGAGAAAATTAAATACTAAATAAATACCAAAAAAGTTATTCCTAAGTAAAAAAAAAAAAGTCAAAAACTTTTTAAAATGTAATTGCAAAAATAAATAAATTTTTAAATTAAAATAAATAATTAACCAAGAAATAAACATGGTAGAACCTTACAATTATATCATTGTCAAGATATGATCTGATGTGTGTTATCATTTGTAAAAACATGTCTCTTTCTAATACATGTGCCAAAGATGCCCCAATACATGTTAAAGTTTTTCTCCTAGATCTTGTAGGCATGAGGAATTAAGTATCTTGGTAGGTAGTCAATGATGTTTTCTCAGTTGCCTTCTTGAACTAGAAAGACAACCTGGGGGTCAGAACAACCTGGATTCAAGAACTGCCTCTGATAATAAGAGGTCTGTGAACTTGGACAAGTCACTTAACCTTTCAGTGACCCAGGCAACTCCCTAAGATAATAAGTTATAGAATAATTTCTAACTTGCTTTGTTAGAAGGAAATTTCTCATTGGGAGCTTCTCATAACAACTGAATTAGAGATTTCAATGAAATAAATATTGTGTATATGCATATATATGACATATACAAATTTAACTATATGATTATGTATCATTTTATATATGAATAAAAGAGTATAAGGCCCTCACCATATCCACAGCATCTCCCTACTCTTGTTGAAAAAAGTACTCACAATATGGGCAGCTTAGTGACATGGTGTACAGTAAGGAAGATTCATCTTTCTGAGTTCAAATATGGCCTCAGATACTCATACTAGCCATGTGAACCTAGGCAAGTCACTTAATCCTGTTTGCCTCAGTTTCCTCCTCTGCAAAATGAGATGGAGAAGGAAATGGCAAAGCACTCCAGTATCTATCTCAAAAAAATCCCAAACTGGGTCACAAAGAGTCAAACATAATTGAAACCACTGAATGTCAACAGCAAAACAACACCAAGCACTAAAGCGCATGTTGATTTAATTCAGTGTGTGTTACCAAATTCTTTACAGATTTTCTCTACATCCTCATCCTCTTTATAAATGCTGCATAAACTGCTATTATCCTCATTGAGGTAATATACTACAATCTGTTTGCACCCACTAGGCAAATTTTCTTTACCCTTTATGTCACCTACAATTGGTTTTGTCTGAGATTAGGATTCACAGCCATATATCACAGAGAGATACCAGCATTACAAAGAGATGGATTTTTCTAGCAGTGAGCACCTTAACATGCAGGAAGCACATGCGGTTTTTCCTAAAATGACTTCACAAGCCCCTCTTCCCCCCATGTGTTTTCTTTTAATAGTCGCCTAGAGAACACAGTTAAAAACAAAGATACCATGAAATGGAAGCACTAAGAATAGTAGCAACAAGATATTTCTCAATAAACTAGGGTTTACGGACACATCTAGAGAACACTCATAGGGAGGAATAGACATAGGGAACAACACATGTAGCCAGGCTATATGTACGGAGAGGTGGTGGTGGTACAGGTGTGGCCACAGTTGTGGTGGTACATGTGGTGGTACGGGTGTGGCCACAAATGTGGTGGTACATATGGTGGTGGTACAGGTGTGGCCACAGGTGTGGCCAGGGCACACGTACAGAGGGGAAGCTCATGTCTCTAACATTACAGGGACATTTGTGAAATCATCACGTCACTGCAGCTCCTCCTGCAGGGCCTGCTCCCTGCTGAAACTGCCCTATTCCCGCCTTCCCAGTCTTCTTACACCTTATATACTACACACACACACACACACACACACACACACACACACACACACACACACACATTCTCCATATCTCCCATACCTGAAAGGTTCTCCCTCCTCATCTCTACTTCCTGGCATAATCATTTATTTTTAGTGACTTTCCTCTGTTGATTACTTCCAATTTATCCAATAACTAATAATAATAATAATAGCTAACATTTATATAGCTAACTTTATATAGATATCTTTATTTATGTCAATATATTAGTATAAAAATATTTCT
>CM053600.1:72488207-72504452 GCA_028646575.1 Pseudocheirus occidentalis | reverse complement strand
GTCTGTCTGTCTGCCTGCCTGCCTGTCTGTCTGTCTGTCTATCTATCATCTGTTGACCATGAAAATTAAGTTCTCACCACCATACTCCTTGGTATTGTCAAGTAGTTTCACATTAGAAACTGATGTGATTTTATCAGTGGGAAAAGACATTAAAGAAACATGACCATCTGCTTAGCTACTGTATCCCAAGGACCACAGGACTTTGACATCTTACTTACAGCTGAAACCTCCTCCATGTGTTGTTTCTCCCATCATAGTATAAGTTGCCTGGGAGCAGAGACTGTCTTTGCTTTTTTATTTGTACCCTAGCACTTAACATAGTGTTTTGCACATAGTAGGCACCTAATACATATTTTTTTTCACTCATTCAATATAATTTGACCTTTACCTTATGACTTGGGCTTATCATTATAAACATCTGCTATTAGACTGAGCTGTCATGCCTGATGCTCCTGGGAGCTGTTGTGGCAAGGAGGGCTTTTTGCTCTGCTCTGGCTAAATGACCCCAGCCTGAACGTCACAGAGCTAACAAGCAGACAGAAGTCCTAGTCTGCTTTTTATGTTCTTCTGTCTCCTCCATGTGCCATCAGCTGTCACTTCTTTCTGCTCTGTGTTTCCTGACACTAAAATCTGTTACCTTATTTTCTGCACATTTTGTTTGTGCTTTTCCTGTGTTGGAAAATATGCCATGCAGTGATTCAGTGCACAAAGGACTTTTTTTTTGCTTATTTCAGGTCAGGCTATGTTTTATTTGATTGTTAACATTGCTAGAAATCTGACTTCTGGATAAATGGAATCTTACTCCCTTTGTTTATATGTATATACACATTACATATACATGTATGTTATATTTAGATAATATACATGTAGAAAAGTGTATATATTTTTACACGTCAATCCCATGTGGCTATAAATTCTTATATATTTCTACATGTAAATTACCAAAAATACAATAATTATATGGTTTCTAAGTAATATCTTACCAATAATAGAATGATCAAATGTAATTATTCATTTAAAAAAGCTTTCTAAGTGCTTACTATGAAGTGGGGGAGGAGGTACTATGATTAGCCATTGGGGTAAATACAAAGATAAAGAAGAGAGAGTCCCTTTCTGAAATCAAATTCAAAGAACAATGGCCTGAATGAATGAATGACAAAGTATTTACCAAGCACCTACTATGATCCAGGCATTGTACTAAGCACTGGGGTTACACATACAAGTGTACAAGACAGTCCTTGCTCTCAGAGTGTTACATTCTGATGGGTGAAGATGCTGCATATGAAAAGAGCCTGCAAGGGAAGGGGCTGGGTAAGTGCATTCTAGGCAAGACAAAACCAAACCTTATCTATCAGAACGCAGGATCCTGGGGAGAAGAGACTAGATTCTGGTGGGAGCTGAATGAGTAGCACAACCAGAGTGCAGGCAGTCTTGTTTGGAAAAGACTGAGAATATTTCTTAAATGCATATTATGCAGAAGACATTAGGGATACAAATAAAACTGTCCCTTTTCTTGAAGAGTGTACATTCAATCAGGGAAGAGGAAATAGGCATAATTAAACAAATGTGGAGCATATATATGGTTATACAAAGCAATTTCAAAAGGGAGAGAAAAGCTGATACCACCTAAATTGAGCTTAGAAGGAAACTAGAGATTCCAAGAGCATCTAGGTGGTGTAGTGGATGGAGCACCAGATTTGAAGTCAGGAAGACCTGAGTTCAAATTTGGGCTAGCTCAGACACTTAACTATCTGTGTCTCTTGGCAGGTTACTTATCCCTGTTTGCCTCAGTTCCCTCATCTGTAAAATGAGCTGGAGAAGGAAATGGTAAACCGCTTTGCCAAGAAAACTCCAAATGGGAATGTGAAGAGTTGGGTACAAATTAAACAACTGAACAAGATTCGAAATACAGAGGTGAGGAAGGAGTACATTATAGACATTGCAAATGCTTGGAGGCAGGAGATAGAAGATTGTAAACAGAGAATAGAAAGCAAGTCAGTTTGACTGGAACAGATTGAGTATGAAGAGAAAAATTCTGATAGAAAGCACAGACAGGTAGGTGGGAGACAAAGTATAGAGGGCTTTAAATGGCATACCGAGATTATTATACTTTATCCTAGAGGTAATAGGAAACCAGAGAAGGTTCTTTTTCTTTGCATTTATTTTAGACAAATACCAAAACTTAAATGCATAATAGGAAAAAGAAAAAAATGCATTATAAACTTAGATATAAAATAAGAAAAAATCCTCACATCATGTGTACATCAGAACATAAGAGAGTGATGCGGTCTGGGATGTTTTTGTCTGTAACCTCAGTTTGTAAAATCTCACTTGTGTTTGGGTACCTATGTATGTAACATCAGTTTGTAACAAGCCTGTACAATTAAGTTGTACAAGTCACACTTTCCCCCAGCAATAAAGGCATTAATTCTGCCTCTCCCCTTCCCCCAACCTGAAAGTCTGCCTAGAAACAAGCCTTCAATAGTATTCTATAAACAAACCCTTAGAGAAATGCATAGCCCCTTTGTTCTAAGTAGCCAGATGCACCCAAAAGCCTTGTGCAACATTATCAAGAGATAACTCCATCTCAATATGGTACCTCCCGAATCCCTAATCAGTCCACTTCCCAGACTTGGAAACAATCAAGCCTTCCCTCAACAGCCATATTGGACATATCTCATTCATCCTTGACCAAAAGTAACCTAGTGATGTCACAAGCCCCAAACCACACCTATGGATAGCCCGCCCTAGGGGGCTTTCCCAGTGAATTATGGGCAATTCACCTGCGCAGTAAAAGTGCAGGTCCCTTTAAGCACTAACCACTCCTAAACTCCTCCCAAACTCTTCCCTAACTCCACCTTTGCTCACCTAATTAGCATAATTAACCTTTGACTGACAGTTTTATGGTTATAAAAACTGCACCTCAAGCCCTAGCTCTTTGCAGGCTATCCTTAACCTTTTCCTGCCCACTGCAGAGCATAAAACTTTGTAACTCTACCTTAGATCCCTGTACTTTGCAGGTCCCCCTATTTCTCCTGCCTGCTACTAAGTAAATATAACAATAAACTTTGAAACTTTGCTAAAAGACAGCTTGGGTCCAAGGAAATTCTTTCCAGACAAGAACCTACTAGGGATTCATATGACACCCCTTGGACACCCCACACTTTTCCCAAACCTCTTTAAGAGGATTCAGAACATATAACAACCAGAAGGTTTTTGATAAGAGAAATAACATGGTCAGATTTGAGTTTTAATAGCAATATAGTAAGGGTGTGGAGATGATGAATCGGAGAGGGAAGAAACTGTAGGGAGGGAGACAACTCCTGCACTAGCCCAGGTAAGAGGTGAGGAAAGCCTTATAGTTATGTAGGGAAGATGCCATGTAAACAATGACTATACTACATGACAGAATGTGATGTAGACATGAGGATAAATAAAATGTGATGAGCATTCAGAGGATGGAAAGATTACCTCTTGGCTTTGCATGACAGGCGTTTGAGTGCTGGCAGGATTTCAGTGATGAGAGATAGGGGGAAGCACATTTTGAGTGTAGGGGAGAGTGTGATCAGAGACACTGAAGCAAAAAAAGCAAGAGGGTAGCCATTTGGGCAGAGGTTACAGCATTCATGGGGGAAGTCATGTGAGAAAAGTAACATGGGTCTGCTGGCCGCCATAGTTTACCACTTCTCAAAGGAGTGAACTCAGTCAGTTAGTGGTTTCAGATAAGAGTACTTGCCTATAACTCTCATGATCTTTTACTTCTTAAGTTCTGGTATGGACTGTGCCTGGTCTCTGGAGCAATGTGAGGCTCATTAGACCAATACAGACCAATACAGACACCTCTGAATGTGCCCACTCACCATGATGATACTGGCAGGAGAGAAAGAATCAGTATCTGTGTTGAGGGGGCACTAGTGCCACGTCTATATTGAACCTCCCTACACTTTCTTGCTCCACTTGCTCTTATGGCATACTTTGATTACCATTGTGTATTGGTGAGTCTGATCAAGGCACAACAATCCCTTTCCCTAAAACTCCCCTAAATATTTTCACTTATTCTACTGACAATTGGAAAGGTAAATTGGAGTTAGATTGTGGATAGTCTTGAATGTTTAGCTGGTGTGTTTGGACTTTATTTGGGAGCTATCAATAGGTTTTGATCAGGGAAACGACAAGATCAGAACTATGCATCAGGACAATTAATCTGGTAAAATTAGATTATGATTATTTTGTTGTTGTTGTGATTTGGCCTTCTTTCTCAGAGGACAAATGACATCAGCAGGATGATGTCTTGACTTGCAAGTGCATTGGATTTAAGTGAAGCAGGACTGCACAAAGTCCTCAGCCCCACTATCTCCTCCAGAGTCATTTGAGTCTAGTGACCAGTAGATTATGATGCAGAATAGGGAGGGAAGAAGAATGAAGTCAAGGAAGCTGGTTAAGGAGGTCAGTCAGTCAACAAGCATTTACTCAGTACCCACTCTATGCTAGACATCATGTTAAGCATTGGGGATACAAAGAAAGGCAAAAAAATGAAACAAAACTGACCCAAACCAAAACACTCTCACACCCTCCACCAAGGTCCCTGCTCACAGTCTAATAGTCTAGGTGAGAGCTAATGAAGGCCTTTTTGAAGATGGTGGCAGTGTGGATAGAGGGACAGGACTGATGCTAGAGGTTTTGCAGAGATAGAATTCAAATCATCAAATAACTATTAAATGCCATGGTGGTGTAGCGTAGAGAGCACTCAGCCCAGAGTCAGGAGGACCTGAGTTCAAATCTTACTAGCTGTGTATGATCCTCAGCAACCCTCTTTGCCCTAGTTCCTAATTTGCAAAAATGAGCTGAAAAAGGAAATGGCAAACTATTCCAGTATCCTTGCCAAGAAAACCCCAAACAGGGTCATGAAGAGTCAGATATAACTGAAACAAATGAACAAGAGCAACATCAACTGCCCATAAATGGAAAAAAAACCATAATAGACACCTAAAGGGTTTATGTTCTACTGGCAACAGCTCTTGATGATTGATTGAAGGGTAGATTGAAAGTGAGGAGCTAAAAATAACTTTAGGATTCTGAATGAATAATTAGGAGAACGGTGGCAACATTACCTGCAGTAGGTGATTCTGGAGTAGGAACAGATGATAGTGGAAAATTGATTAGCTCAATTTTAGACATTGATTTGGAGGTTCTGGGGGAAGTCCTTTAACTGGAGATAGGTGGGTAGTCTGGAGCTAGTAATGAAAAGTTGGGGCTGGGAAATTTGCAGTTAATTTGAATAGAGGCCATAGTTCAACCTATTGGAGAAGATTAAAGTCACCAAAAGAATGGAGCATAGAGAAGAAAATGAGGCCAAAGACATATTCTTTCCTTATTTAAAAGTATTCAACAAAAGGATCAGAAAATCCATCAGTAGTTCTTACCCAGTTTCATACAAGCACTAGAATCAGATAGTAGATTAAGGACATAGTCTGACTCCTTCAAAAATAAAGATGAAGAAACCAAGACTAGAGATGTTAAGTGACCTTCCCAGGATCACAGAGATAAATAGTGTCTTAGGTGGAATTCCAACCTACATCTTCCTGATTCCAAGTCCAGAACTTGATCCACTATACCACACTATCAATAACATATTCCAAGTTGAATTGAATTGAAATTGAAAGGCGTAAGGAAAACTTCTAGAGCTGACTCCAGGTCTTGCCTACTCTAGCTCACAGAGATCTATATCTACTTTGTCCTCTGCCAGAGAGACAGGAGCCAAGAAAGATTTTACTTGGTTATTCAGAATGGAGGTAGGGATGGTAAATATATGCAAGGACACCCAGCAAACAACCAAATTAATAGGGAGGGAATTTTACACAGATACAGACATAGATATAGACACAGAGGCAGAGGTAGACATAGACATGGGCATAGACATAGATATAGACATAGACATAGATATAGACATAGACACAGACACAGACACAGACATAGACATGGACATAGATATAGACATAGACACAGAGACAGACATAGACCCAGAGACATAGACATAGACATGGACATAGACATAGGTATAGACATAGACATAGATATAGACATAGACATAGACATGGGTGTGAAGACAGAACAGAGGTACATAAAATACCAATCTAAATGGAAGTACAATATCCAGGGTTACATATTAAATCTTCAGAAAGTCTTGTTGACTTGCTATAGAGAAAACAAATTTCATAGCCATAGACTATACTTAGCTATTTGACTTATATGTTAAATCTTCCTGTTAACCCTAATCCAATCATTCTCTCATGTTAAAAAAATATTGAAGCATCTAGGAGGCACAATAGAGAAAACACGGGGCCTGGAGTCATGAAGACCTGAGTTCAAATCTTGCCTCAGTCACTCATTACTGTGTGGTGCTGGGCAAGTCACATAACCTGTCTGTATCAGTTTCCTCAACTATAAAATAGGCATAATAATATCACCTATCTTCTAGGATTGTTCTGAGGAGCAAATGAGATATTGGTAAAATGCTTAGCAGAGGGCCTGCAGAATATTAGGTACTTAATAGATGTTTGCTCCCTTCTCTTCCTCTTATAGCCAATCCTCTAACAAAACCTAGTGATTCTACCCTTGCAATATTCCTTACGTGAATCCTCTTCTTTATTCCCATTATTTCTACCCTAGCTCATGTTTCCCTTATAAACCAGTTGGACTGGGTCTCCTTCCAGATCTTCCTATCTCTCTTTTCTTCCTGCTCCAAATCTCCTATCACAATGCTATCTATGAGTCTTATTTTCCTTATATAGGTTGTTCGGAAGCTTTGATAGCTCGGAACTGCATGAAGACTTTTGTAGCACCCTGTACATTCATCTATCCAAAACTCTTCAACTGTTACCTGTTACCTATGGAATAAAGTTGAAATTTCTTAGTCTGGCATTCAAGACTCTACAATCTGTGGCCACTCAGCCTTTTCAGCTGTGTCACCTCATCCTGGATGTCTTATCATATATTGTATCCCTGGCTTTCCTCCACATCGTACTTTTTCCTACCTAGAACAGATGGACAGGACCATGCTTGCTCTCTAGGGGAGTTTATCCACTCAGTTTTGGAATTCCTTGCCAGCCCCAGTTATACTGATTGGGGAATGCAAACTTTAAATCTAGCCAGCCCCAGACCATGCTTCACATCCCTCTGTTCTCTACCTCTTGAGCTAGATAAAAATCTCAAACCAATGCTACCATTGCTTCTGGAAAAAATATAGGTATGCAATGAGCCAAGTGTGTTAGCGTATCCCACTCCCAATGGCTGGTATTACCATTGGATCTTTCCTTTCTCCGTGGGGGTGGGGAAGGGAACCAGAAGAGTAAGGACCATAGAAACAAAAAGAAACAGAGTATATTATTTTTCCTCTGAAACCTACTCTCTCTTCTTTAATATTTTTGTCTGTGGTGCTGGAAGGCAAGAAGGGTTTTTAAAGCACTTATTATATGCTATATATGTGTTAAATATAAGTAAAAACCCATAACAAAAAGTCCATGCTCTCAAGTAGCTTATATTCTAATGGGAGAAAACAATCAATCCATACAAATTTATTAATAAGTGCCTACTCATTATTACTATGTGCCAGGCACTGTGCTAAGTGCTGGGGAAACAAAAAGAGGCAAAAGCTAGTCCTTACCCTCAAAGAATTTACAGTCTAATGAGGGAGACAATATACAAACAAATAAATACAAACAAACAAAAAGCAAGCTATATATATATATATACATATATATAAAACACTCAAAAGGAACTGAAAAGAGTGTGTGTGTGTGTGTGTGTGTGTGTGTGTGTGTGTGTGTGTGTGTAGAGGGATAGCATGATTTTGAAGTCTGGAATGCCAAAAGCACAGCCAGGAGGGGGATGAAGATCGGCCAACCTGGCACCTCCCCAAAATGGAGGCCCCAGGAGAGAACCTACCACTGGGGAAAAGGGCTAGCATAGCAGAGGGATGCTCTAGAGTGGAAGGCACCAGGTAATGAGGGGAGTTCTAGGGCAAGACTGCATCTAAGGCATTATGTTGAAAGAGGAAAAGTCAGAAGTATGACAGTGAGGGGCACCATCATTCACCTTCTGTCAGGGGGAGGGCAAATGATGAAGAGTATGCAGGTACATACACATTCAAACATACCCATACCCACACTCACACCCGTAGCCATCCCCACCCTTACCCCCGTACCCCCACCCCCACCTCCCACACCCATACCCACACACAAGCCCACAAGGCCCATACTCTATGTACAATTTTGGGAAAAGACAATAATCTACCATCCTATGGCTCTATAATTTTCCAGTCAAAGACTCCCTACTTCTAAGAGTTGTCTCCCCTTGTAGTCTCATTGAAGGCAGTGCCTATCTCATTTTCTAGTGCCTACCTTAATAATTACATATCATCATGGTAAAGTATATGGGGTGCTGCACTTGTAGTCAAGAAGGGCTGAGTTCAGATCCCACCTTAGACAATTAGTCACTTAACCTGTCTATGCCTTTGTTTTCTTATCCATAAAGCAAGGGTTTGGACTCAATGGCCTCTCAGGTTTGTTTTAGCTCTCAACTTAAGATCTTGTTTTCATTAAATTCATAATAAATAGGTTTTTCATTCACCCACTAGTTCTTTCAGTCATACTGTTCTCCTTCATGTACTCTCTGCTTCAAAGAATTTCTTGTATCCTTCACATATACCCCATGCTTTCCCACTTCTGTACTTTGGCTCATGCATGACATTCCCTGTGTCTGGAATACCCTTTTCTTCATCCCATCCTGGTAAAATTCTATTTGTCTTTTAAAGTCCAGTTCACAAAGTGCCTTCATGAAACCCTTTCTAATCATTCCAACTCATAATGATATCTAATACGGTGATCTGAATGTGGATTGTACATATTTCTCCCCTGGACTATAAACTCTAGGAGATAAGGTCTGTTTCTTATATAAATGTTTTATCTCTCCCTTCCAGCATTTAGTATAGTGATTTGCATCCAGTAGAGATGATCGTTGAATTGAATTTTATCATTATTACTGCGAAACACTTCAAAGGATACATCTTATTGAAAGGAAATGATTAGCATGACTTTCGTCTATGAATAATTTCAAATGGGAAGTTGTGTGAGGTTTTCAATGATTTCAAGCTGTCCTCTTCCATAAAAGTCATTTTTTAAAACATCAATATTCTTTCTCCCCGTGGTGCTATATGAATCATGAATACCGCAATCACAGAAGAATTAAAACTGTGGATGGTCCAAAGGGCCACAGTGGGCATTGTGTTAGGACCTATTTTAACCCTAGGTATTTCTCTGCTGGCTCGTCTCATAGATGCAAGCCACCCTAGCATAAGAAAAGACCCCAGTGAATGCTGAACTGATTAGTTCACCTTTCGCATGCTTTAGATGAGAAGTTTTCAACTTGGGGTCAGTGAACTTAAAATTTGTAAAAAATAATTATATTGAAATATAATTGATTTCCCTTGTAATCCTATGTATTTTATCTTGTACACTTAAAAACATTATTCTGCAAGGGATCCATGGGCTTCACCAGACTTCCAAAGCAGTCTATGATACAAAAAAAGGCTAATACTTTCTGTTCTAGAGGTAGAAGACTGGTTCAGGATAGTTGAAAGTTAAATAATAAATTCAGACCCTGAAGGAACTTTGGCACCTTTGTTTTTCTGTATGAGCTCATGACCAGCTGTGCTGGGGAGAGTTTCTCAGAAGTCCAGCCAAGACCATAAAAGACCAAGGCTCCTATCTCTATGAGAATGGGCCCAAAGTCAGCCATGAAATGAACCATAGACTTTCCTAGTCTTTCCCCTTCTTCTTCCTCAGACCTCTCAGCCAATGATGATGCTCAAAAATCACAAAACATAGATCTAGGAACAGACGTACCCAACATCTCAATACCTCCTTGCCTCCCTAATCAATCGCCACTCTGGAACTTCTAAAAAGCAAAGGAGCCTCCTGACACATGTCGGATATGGGAGTTTTCCTATATAAAAGAGGAAGGATGTTTTTTGGGGGATCTGCTACACCACACTCCCCTTGGAACACAGACTTGGAAGATTCCAGCATCCCTCTCATGGTCAGGGTATTCTTTAATAACTCTCCCTCCAACATATAATTCTCGTCCGTGGGTTTTTTCTTCTTCCCTTCCTTGTATGGATATTGACATTACCATTAGTTTGGCAAGACCTTGTTGCAAAATATAGAAACTGAAGAGGGTGGGACAACCTAATCATGTCTTCTCCCTTGAAAACTCCTAAAACTCACAGAAATAGCCCTCATTTAGATGACTGAAATGAATGGTCCTGAATTAATTGGGCATAAGAATGGGGTTTTTCAGTTGGGATATTCTAATTAGCCCAAGGACAGGGCTTCTTTAAGTGTGGCTAATTCCTGTATATGTACAGGATCTTCAAGCTAGACTGTGGTTTGGTGGTGGGTAAGCCAGGCCCTGTCTCACCCAAGTACTAACTTGGGGTGAGACAAGTACAAGTCTGACAAGTACAAGTCACTAATTCTCTGGTGCTTGAGAGAAAGGAAGTCTGGACTTGGAAGACAAAAGAGATGTTTGTTTGTTTGTCATTGGGAGGAGGAGGAAGAAGGGCCTGGTTACTTATAGGAGAGTAGCAAGTCAGGGATGGTGATAGGGAGGGTGGAATGCAGTGAAGGAAGAGGAAGGTTCTGCTCTCTACTTCTGGAGTGGGTGTCTCCCAGGCAATCTGGGGTGAACCCTCAGAGCAGGATCTGGCCTACCTACACAAGAAACAAAGCCTGGATCTAGTAAAAGAGCCTTTTTGAGAAGTTCTGATATGAAGATCAGGTGTATGATGGGAAGCCCATGCTATGTAGAGCGCTG
Source organism: Pseudocheirus occidentalis (assembly GCA_028646575.1). Lineage (NCBI taxonomy): Eukaryota > Metazoa > Chordata > Mammalia > Diprotodontia > Pseudocheiridae > Pseudocheirus > Pseudocheirus occidentalis. The sequence continues at coordinate 72,493,580 of CM053600.1, read as the reverse complement.
TAGGACATTCTACATAGAGCCCTGTAGGACTGTAGGACATTATTTCCATTTTACAGATAAAGAAACTGAAGTGTAGGGAAGTTAAGTGACTTGCCCAATCATGTGGCTGTTATGTAATATTACCGTTGGGATAAAACCCAGGTCTAGGATAGCACACTTTCATTTATGGAAAATTTTTGCTAAAAAGAAAATGTGAGACTTGCTATGTTCTTCTGGGGTCCCTCACTTATTATATACTCCCATTCCCAGCAATTCAATGCCATTCAGTTCAATTCACTAACTATTCATTAAATTCCTCTTACACGAAAGAAAGGCACCAGCCTACCTCTAACCTACTCTTGTTCTTCTTGCACTCCCACTGTTCCTCATCTCCCACCCTCCCCATCATCATCCTTCTCCACTGTCTAGTTCTCTTCTCCTTTCCCTGTATCTTTCACTTTCTCTACTTGCCCCACTTCTTTAACATTTTCCCACCTAAAATCCCATTTTTGATTCTCTTGGCTTATTTATTGTGCCTAAGTAGCAAGTTAGTAGAAACAAGAGAAAATACACAGGGGAAAGGGTAAGAGGGATGTTGAGCTATAGTTTCTGTTATCCCACAGACCTTAAGTAAATGAAAACTTTAAAAATTAGACCAAAAGTGAAGATTTTAAAAGATAATACATTTTCCCCTTCCCTTAAAACCTCTCTCTCTCTCTCTCTCTCTCTCTCTCTCTCCTTCCTTTCCCTTCTCTCTCTCTTCTCCCCTCTGTTTCTCTCTCCCTCCTCTATCTCTCTTCCCCTTCTTTTCTCCTTCCTCCCCCTCTCTCTGTCTCCCTCTCTCCTGCCTTCCTTCTCTCTCTCTCTCTCTCTCCCTCCCTCTCTTTTCTTTTGTGCACAGACAGAGAGGTGGGTAGGCTTGTGCCTGGGGTATGATATCCAAACTGAGAGTCACCAGGTAAGCAGAAAACAAATTCCACTCTTTGGCTTTGGGCCAATTCTTCTAGCAAGGCCTAGGTTCCGGTCTTTACAATGATTGTTAACATCCCTCACTTCTGCTCAAACGAAGCTGTGTAGCTGTGGGCTGTGTTCTTGGCAGATCAAAGCTATGTCTCCTGCTGATGAAAGGGGGAAAAAAACCCCCACAAAACTCCTTAGCTCAGGGCTTTGCAGGTGACATTTTTAATATTTATGGCTGAATTTTGATTTACAAAATTGCCCCCGTTGCCTAGGACGCTTGGCTAACATAAAAGCATGAAGCCACTGTTCATTGACTATCAATAGCATGTCAGCTTGATGCTACTAAGTTAGGGACAGGCCTGTCTTTGCTTTGTAGCACAAAGTTAGCCCTCATACTATTAGCCTTCTCTATCTCTCATTGGCTATTCTCTTTCTTAAACTTAAAAATCATTTTTTCAAGTACTTGTGTCCCTACTTCTAAGGAGGGGACAGTAGTTGAGGGGTAACTTAGGAAGTTTTCCTCATAGTTACCTGATCAGTACTGGGGTTAAGCACCCTTTGGGTCATGGTAGTAACAATTTGGTGTGGTGGATAGAGTAGTTAAGCCTAGAGTCAAGAAGACCTGAGTTCAAATCTAGTCTCAGCCTAGAGCTGTGTGACCCTGTTCAAGTCACTTAACATCATCTGCCTCAGTTTCTTCCACTGTAAAGTGGGGATAACAATTGTACCTACTTCCCATGGTTGTTGTGAGGATCAGATGAGATGCTAATCATAAAACAGCCCAGTGCCAGGCATTCAAACCCTACATCCCCTAGGTTTGGAGAGGCCCATTAATAGAAGGCTGATGACTAGGTGACAGGAGATTGTCATACTAGACAATATGATCTCTTGGATTGCCTTCACACCATGGTTCTGAGGATCGGATGAATTATTATATATAAAAGCACTTGGGCATCGCTGGCATTATTATTTTATCATTGTCATTTATTATAGTGGCTCTCATTCAAACACTAGGCCAATTAAATTTGGAGAGGCCCATTAGGAGAAGACTGATTAACAGGTGATAGAGTGACCCCAAATGAGATCATGGAGAGTTTGAAAAACATTTGAAAAACAAATGTACAACAGCAAAAAAAGTTTTTAGCCACAGCAACTCATGCAGACCACAAGCCAAACTTCAGAGGGGAAACATCTAATTTTTCAACTAATGTTGTATATTTCATGCCTAATGAAGCATAGAAGGAAAGCAAAATTATTACCACTAATAGGTCAGCTGTGACCTCTTGCATCAGTGCTGGATCTTCTGAAACACGCATGTGTACATGCATGCACACACACGCACATTAATCCTTGCTTCATGTAGAGTTGGCAGTCTTATACATCATCTATCTGTTGTTCTCCAATCATTCCTATGTGTTAACTTTCCTTCAGCCTCCCTTCTGTCCCTCTTGCTATGTAAAATCAGAGAAATATTCAGTAAATGAACAATTTCCATATTACAAAACAGAATAAATTGATTAGAATGGAGTAATAAAGACAAAAGAAGGACTTTAATATGAAGCCTCTTCTTTGCGGAACGGTGAAAAACACATTGTTTTAGAGTCAGAAGACCTGAGTTCAAATCACATCTTTTATGCCTAATTATCTGGATAAACTTGAGCAAGATAAGTCATCTTTCTGGGCCTTGATTTGCTCGCCTCTATAATGAAAGTGATTGGACCAGAGCATCAGAGTTCTCTTCAGCTTTTGATCTAGAGGGAATATTATAATGGAATAAGAGCTTTTGGGGAGAGTAGTAATAGCACAGTCCCCACTTGGTGTTGTTCATTAAGCTCTTTTCCACTAAAGGTTATCAAAGTGAGTCTTCCTAACATTCTTGTAAGGGAGGCTTGTTACAGCTTGTTATCTTCATTATCCCATTGGAAAGCCTAGTTTCAAAAAGAGTGAAATGACAAGGCATGCACCAAGTCTGGCCATTTATCTCAATATTATCCCCTTCAAAAAACAAAGAGAGGGCTGGTCCTGATGAAAATTATGGAGAAGCTTTATTTCAGCGCCTCCAAAGGTCCTTTTCTGTTCCCCTTTCCTTTCTTCATGTAGCTTCCTTCTTTCCTTCCACTTCAAGTGCCCAGTGACCCCATGCTCTCTCTTCCTTCCTCTCTGCTCTGAAAACCCACCCTCAGGAAAAGCATTAGTATCAGTCAGTGTGTGTGTGTGTGTGTGTGTGTGTGTGTGTGTGTGTGTGTGTGTGTGTAACTTAAGACACTGTATTAATTTAAGTTAAATGCAGTGCAAAATCTTCGAGGGAAAGGATCATTTGATTTTAGTGTTTGTTACCACAATGCCTCACATACCTTAAAAAAAATAGTAGGTAATAAAGGCTTGTAGAATTGAATGTATTACCAAGGGCATTTGAGTTTTAAGTCTTCTCTAGTAACTGTTAAACATGTCTTTTTTAATTTAAAATTTTATTGACATTTTAATTTTTATATCACCTTAATTTCAAATTTATCTTCCACTTTCCTCCTCCCAGAGAGTTGTCCCCTATAACAAAGAATAAAAGGGAGGGGGAAAGAATTGTTAAGCAAAACTAACCAAAACAATCAAAATTATATAAAGTATTCACACCTCCAGAAAGAAGAGAGGGAGGGAGATTCATTCTTTTCTTTTTAGGCAATGGGTTAAGTGACTTGCCCAGGGTCACACAACTAGTCTGAATTTGGATTTGAACTCATGTCCTCCTGACTTCAGGGCTGGTACTTTATCCACTGCACTACCTAGCTGCCCCTGGCATGTTCATTTTTACAGATATTCTTTGGGGACAAGCTTGGACTTTATAATTTCATAGCATTTTGATATTTTCTTTCTGTTTACATTGTATCATTGTATAAATTATTTTTTATTCTGTTTCCTTTCCCTTGCAGCAATTCCCATGAGTTCTCCTATGTTTTGCTGTAGCCTTCATATTTATTATAGTTCTGTAATATCCTGTTGTATTTACATATCACAGTATTTTTAGACATTCCTCAATTGGTGAATATTTACTTAATTTTGAAAAACATGTCTTTCCCATGTAGCTGCATCAGTTTCTTTAGATAGCACCTCCATTTTTGATGTATCCGTAATATTTATATATGTTCCATAATGCTCCTCCAATTTCCTTCTGCCACATTTGCTATGTAAAATCAGTGAAATATCCAGCAAATAAAACAATTTGCATATTACAAAGTGGCAGAAATTTTGCAGTTGACTGGGGAACCAGTCTCTGACAATTTCCTTATCTTGTGACAATTCCATGATTCTATAACTAGATGACCCCTCTTTCAAGCATCCAAAGAGTAGTTAGGAAGATTTTTTTTTTTTTAGAAATAGGGAACCTGCCTTTGATCAAACTGAGTTTCCAAGGATGTACCACTCATGTTTTCTGTAAGTTCAAGGATATCTATGAGGCAATAAGAAAATTAATTAGATATGTTAGCACAAGGAGAGTTATACTCAGCCTCTTAAGTATCATTGAATCTTGGTGGAGTGTGATTCATGACTAGACTTTCTATGGAAGGGCATGCTTTATTCAAAAGGCATGAGATTAAAATAATAGTAGCATTATATATGAAGAAGATATGCTTCTTTGAGGAAATCCACAAACTAGAAGGGGTAAAGGGCAATGGAAAAACAGAAATAATATTGAGATGGAGATAATGTTATGGATCATTTGACCAGAGGCAAGAAATGGATAAATTCCAGAAGTATGTAATAAATCTGGAACAAGGTCATGGAACTTTGATGGGAATTTGAATTATTAGGACATCTGTTGGGTCATTTGCTCTTCTAAAATAGAACAGGCGACAAATACTGGGCTTCATTTAATGCAAAAGTAGATGAATAGATGAGAATTGCCATACTGCACCTGATTCTTACCATTAATAAGGATTTGGTTGCCAAAATGGAAATTGTGGGAACTTTGAGAGGGAGTGACCATGGCATTGGAAATCTGGTGAGTGATGTATTTCAAAGACATACAGTCTAAAGAAATTGATGTGTTTGCATAGGAAGCTCATTTATTCAGATTTAGAAAGGCATGTATAGAAAAGGGCAGAAACTTGAAAATGAACACAAAAGGGTGGTGTGGTTCTTAAGAATAATGTTGATCAAGACTGCTGAAGACTGAAGTGAATGGAAGTCTATGATAAAGGCTGAGAAGAACAAAATGAGATTTCAAAACCATTCTGGGGGTCAAGGGCAAAATGTAAGAAAGGATAAGGTCATTGCTTTGGGAACACATGAGAGAATGACATTGCAAAATGCAGAGAAGGGAGAATTACTTGACTTTTAGTATTGATCTTTTTACTCTGGCAATGAGAATTTTAAACTGGCGGGGGAGGGGCAGAGAACATAAATAGTTAACATGGAGTTTAAGTCAGAGATAAGTAAAGA
>CM053600.1:72465416-72487707 GCA_028646575.1 Pseudocheirus occidentalis | reverse complement strand
AGGAAGGAAGGAAGGAAGGAAGGAAGGAAGGAAGGAAGGAAGGAAGGAAGGAAGGAAGGAAGGAAGGAAGGAAGGAAAAGGTAGACAGACAGATACATAGATGGAGTTTATAAATATTCCATATATTGTTCAGTAGAAAGCTGGATTCTAAGCCAGAGAGACCTGGGATCATGTCCTGCTTCTTTCATGTACTTGTTTTGATCCCAAGACAAATAATCTAACCTCTTAGTGCACCAGGCAGCTTTCTAAGACTATAAATTGCAGAAAAAGTGCTGACTTGCATCTGCGGAGGTAGTGTCCTCATCCAGGAGTTCATCGTACCTGTGAAATCACAGCTCCCAGTCCTTATTCATTTTCCATCTTCTACTTTAGGAAGGAAGGGGATAGGATCTATCAAAAAAACACATTTTGGCAGCCAAAATAGTAACCCTCTCTTCAATTCCCCTGGTATATCTTGCATGTTGTCAACCCCATTAAGGTAAAGGCTGTTTTTGCCTTTATTTATGTCCTCAGTGCCTAACAGGCAGCTAGGTGGCTCCATAGTGCATATCATGCCTGGTCTTGGAGTCAGGAAGATTCATCTTCCTGAGTTCAAATCCAGCCACAGACACTTACTAGCTGTGTGACCCTGGGCAAGTCACTTAATCCTGTTTGACACAGCTTCCTCATCTGTAAAATGAGCTGGAGCAGGAAATGGAAAAGCACTCCAAGATTTTTGCCAAGAAAAACCCCAAATGTGTTCATGAAAAGTCTGAAATGTCTGAACAACAAAAAGGAAAAAATCATAATCTTTGCCTTTTCATAACTAGTTACAAGTTTTTCTCCTCTTGTTCATCACCTCCATGGTTCCAAACCATCCCAGCTGAATGACCAAAGGTGTGACTATGTAACAGTATCTTGATGTAGGAGACTTTTCCCTGTCATCTGGAGGCTAAAGATAAAACTTGAGGGTATCATTACTAAAAATATGCTCCTGACATAAACCTGGCATTAGTGGAAGATACAGGGCATGAACTCACATAAAAGCCAGGGCAGCACTACAACTTGACACCTCATTCATGCCAGGCATAACAAACAGGTCAAGGCAAATAAGGTTGGCAGCCCCTTTGCAAAGGTCAAAGGGACACCCTACTAAATTCTGTAGACCTTAATCATTTGAAAAGCTTGATCATCAGCCTCACTTCATCTTCCTGATTCTCATTTTTAAAATAAAAAAATGCAAAGTCAAAAATAATGTTATCCATTCCGCGACACCACCAGCAACAGCATCAATTGATTACAGAGACTTTGTTTAGATTACAATAGATCACAGAGTCTGGCATTGTCATTCTTCTCCTTAACTGGCATTGTCATTCTTCTTCTTAACTGGCTCAATCTGGGATTTCATTGGACTAGGCATTTCACCTCTAAACCTCAGTTTCTTCATCTGCAAAATAAAAGAGTTGAATTTAATGATCAGTGCCCAGTGCCCACAGCCATCTCCTGGGAAAGAACTCCTGTGGAGATAAAGCTTGGCAACCAGTCCTGCTGCTTTTGGAGACCTAGAACACAAAGGTCTTGTCACCAAAGTCCTCGGTTCAACATCAGAAACTGATATGATTTTTTTCCAGTGGAAATGACATTAAATATTATATATTACTATCTGCTTTGCTTCTGCGCCATTGTTATTGTTGTTGGTCCTTCATTTTTTGAAGAGGACCAATAACATTACAGGTAATTCTTGACTCATAGGTGAACTGGATTTAAGTGAGTCAGAGTTGTGCAAAGCTATCAACTTCACCCTCTCTTCCAGAGCCATCAAAGTCCAGTGGCGGGGCTGCTAGGTGGTGCAGTGAATAGAGCACTGGCCCTGGAGTCAGGAGGACTTGAGTTCAAATTCGGCCTCAGACACTTGACACTTATTAGCTATGTGACCTTGGGCAAGTTACTTAACCCCAATTGCCCTGCCCTCCCCCCTCCAAAAAAAGAAAAAAAAGTCCAGTGGCAAGACAAAAGTCAGGATGACTGGTGGTCCAGGATGCAGTGGATGACCTTGGCATCTAAGGACAAGAGGGACTTTTCTTTCTCACTTACAACTAAAACCTTCCATATGTGAATTCCATTAGAATGTGAGCTTCTTGAGAGCTAGGACTTCCTTTTTTATTTATACCCTCAGCACTTAGCACACTGCTTTACATAGCATAAGCCCTTAATAAATTTTTTTTTATTCGCTCATTCATTTATTCTCCAAGAGCTCTCCCAACTCTAAAATTCTGGGATTACACTGAATTAATGAATGAGTGAGCAAATGAATGAATGGATGAAAAAGCATGTGTTAAATACGTACAATGTGCCCGTCACTGTATTAAGCACTTGGGATACAAATAGGAAAGTAAAATAGCCCCTACTTTAAATTCTCCACTGTGCTTCCATCCCTAAATTGGTTTTCCACCTCCATTATCCTACCCTGGACTGCGTCCAAAGACTCTTTTCTTGGTGTAATTGCTAATCAATGAGTTAGTTACTAGGAAGCCCCAGCTCTCCAGTATCTGATGGGTGAGCCAACACAATGCAACCTATGCCTCTGTCAGGTGGGTATACAGCACTAAATCAGAGGATTTAGGATAGAAGGGACTTTAAACATTAGCTAATTAGACACACTCGTTTTGTTGCCCCCACAGAAACTGAGAATTGAGGTAGATGAAGTGATTTTCCTATAGTCACATAACTAATAGCAATGTTAAGATTCAAACCCGAGTCCTCAGAAACCAGAACTCAGGTTCTTTCCACTCCATCTCCTTAATTAACCCTCCTTCTTCCTTGACGACCTTTAGGATCATATTTCTGTTTTCACATTAAGTTTGGCACCACTGTATTATAATTACAACATCTGACTTTTGTATCCCACTTTAAAGTTCATAAAGGGCTTTACATGGATTTGCTCATTTGAGCTTTACAACCCTGTGAGCACTGTAGTTGCAAATGTTTATTATCCCCATTTTGCAGATGAAGAAACAGATTCAGAGAAAGTGATTTGCTTGATAAGGAAGCTGAACTTGAACCCAGGTCTTTTCATTCTAAGGCTATGATTCTCCTTCCACTCTACCGTGAATCCTCTATTACAAATTCACCTGAAAAATTGAATCTGTCCATTCTCATTCCTCCATTCTTTTTACAAGACTTCTTCTGCCAGAAGTCATTCAGCCATGGATTCATATTTTGCCAGATGTTCAGATTCAGATGTTCACTTAGGAAGAAATATTCAGGCTTGGCATTGCTTGCCATTTATTGGGTGCTTAGTGAATTGCTGGCACTGTGAAAAACATAAACAACCTATCTGGAACCCATTTATGTCACCTAAACTAGGGTTCACAGCTGCTAATACCTCAGCCCTGACCTCTCTTTCAAGACAAGTTTCCACCAGTTTCTATTTTTTTTCCTTTCCTGAAAAGTTGCCCAAACATGTGCTTGAAATGATTTTGGTTCACAGAAAGAAGGCAGTTTGCACCCTTGCAAGTTTGGTTGCCTGAGCAATATTGTTGAAATTATAGGACCTTAGCAATCAATCAACAAGCATTTGTATAATGCCTACTGTGTGTCAGCCCTGGAGATGGCAAAGACAAAAATGAAGGTTCTTGCCCTCAAGGAGCTTATATACCTTCAGGGAAGAATATGTTTCTGTATCTGTATATGTATATGTATATGAATACACATACACACACACACACACACACACACACACACACACACACACACACATAGAGTTTCTCAGTCATTTTAGCCGTATCCAACTCTTTCTGACTCCATTTGGGGTTTTCTTGGCAAAGATATTATGATAATTTGTTATTTCCTTCTCCATCTCATTTTACATATGAGGAACTTAGGCAACAAGGGTTAAGTGACTTGTCCAGGGTCACACAGCTGGTAAGTATCTGAGCCCAGATTTGAACTCAGAAAGATGAGCCTGCCTTACTCCAGGCCAGGTACTCTCTCCACTGCACCACCTAGCTCTATGTGTATACATACATGCATGTATGTATATGTGTTCACATATACACATGTATATGCATATACACATTTATGTCATGTTTGTGTTCTTATTCATACATATTACATGGATATATACATGTGTATATATATATTTATACATATGTATATAGGAGGGCCTACATGTCTGAGAGGGTATACCAGTCCCAAAGTCCATTGGTATGAGACTCTCTTCATTGATTGAGATGAATGTGCCATCCCCCTGGAGAGACAGGATGGAGATGGTGAGAGCCTGAGAGAGCTTCAGTCTCATTAGTCTATGTGTTCTTCCTCAGGCTTTCTTTAAATCACCAAGTTTGAAGCCTCAGACTTCTCTTCAAACTTTGAGTCACTTAGTGCCCTGAAGTCACTTCAAATGCTTTTAGCTTCCACCTTCAAGAGGGAAGATGGAGAAGGCCAGTTCCACTCAGGTTGCTAAAAGAAAAGATTCTAGGAAGACACAAGAGAAACCAGTGGTCTTCATCATGTGCTCATTCCCAGCTTGCTACAACAGAGATCCACGGCTCTTCCCACTGTTTGAACTGAGTTACCTTGCTCCCAATGGGAGAGCTCCTTCACCCCACACTGTTGGATATATATTATTCTATGCATACCTTCTCTGATTTCTGTTTTGCTATAATTTGGAAAAATGGGTGTTCTTGGCTAAATGTTACGTGATTCACTGTGTAATTGGGATAGGTGTGGGGGAGAAAGAGAGTCAAGTCTTGGATATAAAGCTTGGGTGTCTTCCCCCTCCAATAATGAATCAGTGATCAGAAGTTATTGTGAACATGAAAATCTCATCCCCTAGAATAACAATAATTAAAGGAGCATATATATATATAAATTTTAGTCCAGTAACCTCCCTCTGAGAAGAGAGTGACTTCTGGCCCCAACTTTCTGCTTCTACTCCTGGCAGGAATTAAAGTCTCTTTCAGAGAAGGGGAGGGGAGGAGAGGCTAGAGAGATGTATTCTGCCTCTTTCTAACTCACATAATGACACCTCCATGACAGATGTGGGGGGACAACCCTCAGAATTTGTAAGACACACACATACATACATATGTATATATATGTATATACATATGTATGCATGTATATGTGTGTAATATATATACACACATAAAATATATACAAAATAGTTCAACTTCCCAACCAATGCCAAAATCTCTTCTATGTATCCTTGAGAGGAGGCCATCCAGATTCTACATGAACACATTTAACAATGGGGAGCTCACTACTACCAAAAAAAAACCCAACCCTGCTCTATTGATGCTCTAAAAGAGACCCATCATTCTCTTTGGCAGAATTTGCAGTTAGCTAATGTGATTTCTTGGGTAGTTAAGTGGTGCAGTGGATAGAGCACTATGACTGGAGTCAGGAAACTTCTAGTTAAAGTCCAGTTAAAATCCTCAGAAACTACTAAACTGTATGACACTGGGCAAGTCACTTAACCCCATTTGCCTCAGTTCCTCATCTGTAAAAATGGGGACACACTGGAGAAGGAAATGACAAAGTACTCCCAGTGTCTTTGCCAAGAAAATCCCACGGTCAGGACAGGACTAAATGAGTGGACAAGTGTGACTTCTTAAGGAAGAAACTGGGTTGGGAGAGGAGGGCATGGCAGAATCAAGAATCAATTGTATTTCAGTCTTTCCATTTTTAAAATAAAGACATACCTTTTGCTCAGGACTTTTAAGTTTTAGCTTATCAGAAGGATGGAAGATATCACAAGGAAAAAAATAATCTGTGGCACCTTCATAATGATGATCATAAAACAAAAGAAAATCTGTACTTTACATGAAACTCTATGCTCTGTCAGTCTTCCTAATATCGAGTTGTGCTTTATAAGCCCACTGTTCCTCATTATTATATTACTGCTAATACTCCAGTTGTTTCCATGTGGGACTGATAATGTTGCTAAATGCAGTGTTACTATCTGCCATTTGTGGCTGAGTTCATCTAATAAATGTCTCATTTAAACTGGAATCCGTGACTTTTGAGAATTTCTCTTCTCATCTTCCACAAACAGCCACATAAAAGCTGTTTGACTACCCTTAGTAAAACTAAATTCAAGAGATTACAAGGGGTCATTCTAACCTGGGTCTCATTCACTTGAAGTCCCTCAATTTCTCCAACTGGGTGAAGGGTTATGAGAGGGTTCTTGTTCTTGCTTGTCTTATTTGTGGCAATATTCCTTTGAACGGCCAGTCTTTGAACAGCATCAGTATGTGTTTACTTTCCCTGTGTTCACCGGGCATGGCTCTCTTTGTTGGTCTTGCAAACAGTGCTTTCTCTATTTTCAAATCTTTACTGTATGTCATGTTTCCTCTCTGACTACACTCATCGCTCAACATTAAAGGCAGAAGCGACAGGAAGGAAAATTAACAAATCAGCAGAAAGCAGTTACAAATATACCCAACAGGTTCTCTGCATAATGAAAACTTTCCATTGAATTCCCCTGCTACAAACACTGAACCATAATACTTTGATTTTTCACCAGCCAGTGAAATCTGAAAATGCAATTAAATAAGATACCCTTTTCGGTCAGTAGTGGAATGGGTGTTGCCTCAAACTGAGACCTTTTCAAGACCTTGGCTTAAAAAGGTCAAGGTCTCCCACTGGATCCAGGGCCATTTCCAGTTGTCCTGATCCTGCCATTGGACCCAGAAGGCTCTGGAGGAGAAAGTGAGGCTGGTGACTTTGCACAGTCCTGCTTCACTTAAGTCCAATTCACTTGCCTGTCGCGGCATTGCCTCCCTGGTGTCATGGTCCTTTACAAGAATGAAAAACAAAGAACAACCACCCAGGAACATCATAGCTTCTAATATAATGCTGAGCCCTAGTAGAACAGTCAGTTCTCAATAAGTAAATGCTAATTAAACACAACAAACATTTCCACGTTGAGCCAGATTCTCTTATTTCAAATCAGCATCAGTGAAGAGAGTTTCCGCAGGTCCAGTCTGGGTGTGGTGGCATATGCCTGCTGTTTCTAGGGAGTGAGGCAAGTGGATTGAGTTCAGAAGTTCTAATAAGACTAAAACTGATTATTTTATTACACTAAATCCAGTACCAATATGGTGAGCTCCCAGGAGCTCCCAAGAAGGCTGCTAGGATGCCTAATGAGGGACGAACCAGGCCAGGTCAGAAAAATTCTCTATCGATCAATACTAGGATCAGGCTAGTGAGTGGCCACTTCACTTCCAGCCTGGGTGAGATAGAAAAGGAGGAAAAGAAGGAGAAGAGGGAGGGAAGGAAGAAGAAAGGAAAAGGGAAGGAAGGAAGGAAGGAAAAGGGAAGGAAAGAAGGAAGGAAAGAAAGAAAGAAAGAAGGAAGGAAGGAAGGAAGGAAGGAAGGAAGGAAGGAAGGAAGGAAGGAAGGAAGGAAGGAAGGAAGGAAGGAAGGAAGTTTTTCTCTAACTCATATTTCTGGAGCCTTAATATCCTTTTTCAGGCTCCTGAAAGACTGAGATAGCCAATTGTAGATCAATTATTAATCAATAGTATTAATAGTTAATCATGTATTACCAACTTCCAATAACCTCTCATGTACAGAACAGTATTCTAAACTTGAGGTTGTCCAGGAATGGAAAAGACCTAGCTTTTGCCTTCCCTTACATTTAGTGATTTTACATTACACATAACTTTTATAAGCACCTGACTTACTTTAAACACTACATCTGTTAAAGAGGGATAATAATAACACCTTCTTCCCATTACTGCTGTGAGGATCCATGAAATAATATTTGTAAAGAACTTCTCAAGCCTTAAAGCACTCTAGAAATGCTAGCTATTATTATTGTTACTATTAATTCCTTTCTTTTATAGATGAAGAAACTGTGACCCACAGAGATAAAGTGTTTGCATTAAGGGCACACAAATAGTAGTGAATAGGGCACTGGCCCTGGAGTCAAGAGGACATAAGTTCAAATCCTACCTCAGACATTTAACTTGTACTAGCCGTGTGACCTTGGGCAAGTCACTTAACCCCAATTGCTCTGCCCTCCCTCCTCCAAAAAGTAAATAAATAAGTAAATAAAGCATTGAATTTGGAACCAGTGGCCCTGTATTTAAATATGTACTATGTTACTATTATAGCACCCCAAATCATACTCAGTTCTCTAGAATCTGTTTGGGTCCAGCATTTATTCAAAATCCCTGCTCATAAACTCCCATGTTCCTTTGACTGTCAGTCAGAATCAATCACATGATGGCATGGTCACATAAAAAGACATTTACTTAAAACAGAATACAGTGTGAATAGCAAGTAAGAAAAGAAGCTGGTGCTCCATTGACAATTCCTTTCAGACTTTCAGAGCCCCCTAAGAGGTATGTGAATCCATTCATCTCCACTTTTCCCGCTATGTGTTCAATAAAATAAGAGAGGGACATGGGCAGGTTCACCACCTCCTGGTTATCCCTTTCATCTCCAAGATACATGAGGAGACAAGATAATTCAGACACTTATGGAGATGTTATGGAATCTTGCTCCTTCTATGTACAAGTTGCAAATAATCAGCAATCTGCTCTGTGTTCCTGGTCATCCAATCCCTACTGCTACCCATGCCCAATCATGTCAATTCCACTATCTGGCCATCTCTTCCACCTCCACCACTCAAAACTTCCCACAGCTCATTTCTCTCCAAAGATAACCATCTCTCATTAGGCATGAGAGTTTGTTCATCTCTGTCTTGCCTATTATTGTACTATATGTCCTTGGGTAAGCTACTACCTCACTGATCTACCATTTTCTCATCTGTAAAGTCAGCATACTCTCCAAGATTCCTTCCAGACTGCAATCCTATGGGTTTTTTTCTTTTTTTTTTTTTTGGAGGGCAGTTGGGGTTAAGTGACTTGCCCAAGGTCACACGGCTAGTTTTTTTTGTGTTAAGTGTCTGAGGCCAGATTTGAACTCAGGTACTCCTGACTCCAGGGCCGGTGCTCTATTCACTGCACCACCTAGCCGCCCAATCCTATGGTTTTTAAAATCGCTTTTAGGTCTCTGATTCTGTAAATTCTACTTTGAAGCCAATTATGTGTGCATTTTCCTTCTATCATCCTCCAGGGCTATGTAAAGTTATGAAGAAACTTGCCAGGAGAAGCCATTTCCTATTTTTATAAATAGGACTTTTTCCTTCAAAATTTTATTTTAGACTCAAACATAATACAAATACAGAATAGAAAAAAGAAACAAGAACATATCATAAACTTAGATACTGGAACTGAAATACAAAATTAGAAAGGAAAAATGTATATCATGTGAAAAACAAAACATAAGAGAGGATTCAAAATATGTAACAACAAATTTTCATTTCAAGAAAGCCTATATGATAAATACTACTTGTTGTATTGAGAATTGTCCATCTTTTCTTTGCTTCCTTGTGAGTTTTCTTTTGTTCTCTGCTGTGCACTTTTTTTTACTTTTTTCTTTTTTTCCCTCCCACCAGCCCACCTCAAGAAGGTCACAATAAAGTTTAGATATGTTTCTCTGTAGCCATAAATATATACATACCCTCCCCCAACCCCCAGAAGGCTACAATAAAATGTAGACATGTTTTTCTATAGCTATAGATAGATAGATAGATGACAGATAGATAGATAGATAGATGGATGGATAGATAGATAGACAGACAGACAGATGGATGGATGGACAAATGGACAGCCAGACAGATGGACAGATAGACAGATTGACAGATAGATACACATATAGATATATACATACATAGACACATACTTTCCCAAACCTATTCTACTCCTGATCTTTGTTTTATATGTATGTGCATAGCTCTTGTTTCCTATCCTTCCTGCCTCCTCCACTTTACTTCTACCCACTACCTTGCCATCTCATAACTTGCCTACCCCCCTCCAAGGATCCCTCCCCTATCTTCCCATTCCCACAAATCTAAACACCCTTCTATACCCTTATTTACCTATTCCTTTACCCTCCTATCAAAAGCTCCCTCCCTTGTCCTCTACCCCCTCCCTATGCCCCTACCGGTTTATTTTTTCTGAATTCAGAAGACTTTTATACTCTTCTAAATATATATGTATTGTTCCCTCTTAAACCCATTCCCGATGAAAGTAGGTTATCAGAACTACCGGCCCTCCTTTCCCATCTAATTCTTCTGTATCTTCCTTTTGCACCTCATTTGTATAAAATAATTACTCTTTTAAACTGTTCCTAAGTGCTTTTACTTTTTAGATTCATGTTGTATTCAGGTTTGCCCCAATATTTCTCATGAGTTATCCAATTATTGATAAGAATCTTAGACATATGTTTTACATATATAAAAAGTAAACAGTCTATCCTTATGGATCCCTTATAATCAGTCTTTGTTATGTGTCTTATATTTCTCTTGGTTATTCTATGTTGAATCTTCTATTAAATTCAGGATATTTTTAAACACAGTCTTGAAAGTCTGAGAGTTTATCAAATGCCCATTTTTTTTCATTCAGGATAATACTTAACTTTGCAGGGTGTGATATTTTTTGGCCAACACCCCAATTCTTTTGCTCTTCGATATGTTGAATTCCACAATTTGTGGTCCTTTAATGTCTCTGCTGCTAGATCTTGTGAAATTATAATTCTGGCACCATCATATTTAAATTGTTTTAATCTTGGTGTTTTTAATATTTTTTCCTTGAGCTGAGGGTCTAGGAATTTGACTATGATATTCCTATGAGTTTTCCTCATAGGATCGCTTTTAAGTGATGATCAATGGATTTTTTCTATTTCTATTCCCCCCCTTGTTCTAATGCTTCAGAACAATTTTCTTTAATTATTTCTTGTATTATTGTATCAAGATTTTTTATCATAATTTTCAGTTAGTCCAATTATTTTTATGCTTTCTCTTCTTGATCTGTTCTCTGAATCTGTTGTTTTTCTTCTAAGATGCTTCACTTTCTCTATTTTTTATTATTCATATTTTGTTTAATCATTTTTTGATCTCTTATAATTTCATTGACTTCCTCCTGCCCAAATCTAATTTTCAAGGTATCATTTTCTTCCTTAAGATTTGGGATCTCCTTCTCTAATTGGTTTATTTTCCTTTCCTGCCCTTCTTGTTTTTCTTGGATTATTCTTATTTTTCTTTTTTAGTTTTTCTTCCATCTCTGTCATTTGATTTTTAAAGTCTTTTTTAAAATCTTCTATGAATTTTTTTGGGCAGGTGACTATTTGATGTTACTCTTTGGGGGTTTCTTTACTTCAATATCCTCCTCAGAAGATGAAGTATGGTCATCTCTATTCCCATAATAGCTTTCTGTGGTTGGATTTTTTTCTCCTTTGCCCATGCATTCTTTGTGGTAATAGCTTAATTTTTATAATCACCTCTGGCCTTGGAGTGTGAGAAATGGTGCCTCTTGCCCCAGATTTTCCCTCTAGCCTAAAACCAAAGTCAAACCTCCACTCTCCTGTAAGTGCCCATATTCAGGGGCTTTCTGACCCACTGCTTCTGTACTCACCAGACATGTGCTGGTTCCTTCTCATCCCTGCTGCTCTTCACAGAGCAGCTGGGTCTGGCGTCTCTTATCAGCAGAGGTTCACTCAGTCTCAGATGCCCAACTCCCCACTATCCTGGGGTAAAAGTTCCAGTGGCTGGGGCCAAGGCAGCCTCTCAAACCACTTACCCCAGGGTTTGCCCCTTGTTGTTAAAACAGAACCTAGTCTGGAGGTGCTTACCCTTCACAGGGACCAAACCTCCTCCTCAGATTTTTCTTCAGATCTTCTCAAATTGTCCCAGGAAAACCTCATTTAGGCCCCTACTCTTATTTATCTCCACCCACAATTAGTTGGCCCTAAGGTGCTATTTTAACTCTTTTGTGGGGGAAAATCTTGAGAGCTTGGAATTTTCAAACCTACTCTGCCATCTTCCCAGAATCCTCTCTAGGACTTTTTACATACCTCAGATTTTCCCTGTAATCTGCAGGTTGTAGTTTATGCTACTCCATATTGTGACTTTTCTGTGGTAAACCTTGATTTCATGTTCTTATTGACATTATCAATAACTCTAGCTAATTGATTCCTTTGTTGATTTATCCTTTCTGATCTTGGGAAAATAGTTAATGATAAAGATTTGCATTTTGGGTTTTTTTTTTCCTAAGTGAAAATCATCATTATCTTAAAAGACAGTAGAAATAGTAGTGGATTTGAAATCAAAGGGCTTGGGTTCAAAACTTGCCTCCACTGTGACCTCAGGGAAGCTATCTTCTGGGCTTTAGTTTCCTCATCTGTAAAATGAGGCTGTATTACTATATACCCTTTAATGATCTTTCCAGTTCTAAATCTATGATCTCAAAATTGCCCATGTGCAAAGGAGATAAGTGAAGTTAGGTCATGGTGCAACACCTTTAATAGGTCTAAATTCAACCTCAAAAACACCAATTAATGGACCGTTTCTGCTACATTTGCCACCCTCAGTAAAATTCCTTTGAATTTATTTTATAAATGAGATAAGTATTTTTAAAATAAAGTAATAAGAGTTGCAATTTCTCTCCTTTAAAAGGAGCTGAATTTAGATGGGCTTCTTACCCTCCTTCCAGCCTTAAGTGTGTATATGTTCCTAAGAAATTATTCATGTGGATTTGGGTTTGTTCTTGTACCACACTGACAGGTCGAATGTATTATGCATTGTGGAGGTTAATATACCCAACCCATACATTACAGCTGACGTGACAGCACTCTAAAATATTCATCAAATTCAAAAGCCGTCCACGTTCGCTAAAGCAAATAAACTACCAACGATAGGACTCTAAACAAAGGAAAAATCAGAAGACAGCATCAACCAATGTACAAAAGCAACAAGGTACAATAACATCTCAAAGGCTTTCCTTCATTTTTCAACATTGTTTTCCAGGCTAGAAATTGCTATCTAGCTAAAGAGCATCCAAAAAAGGTCTGTGCCAATCAGCCAACAAGCAATAGAAGGGCCACGGTTTCTTTCTCTATTCCTTCTAATGCTTTCTCTTCTCTACCTCAGAAGCCCAGGGCCGAGACCAAGACTGCCAAAATGCTAAGCCTGTGGTTCCACAGAGTCTCAAGACTGCCATGGGGGGTTTAAGTCACTAAGCCTTCTCGGCTACTTTAGAGAAAATAATGACACATGCAGGGCATGAACAAGGAGTTCTAGTGCTTAAAGGATTTCGCTTTTAAATCTATCATTTGTAGTAGAGGCCACGGTGGCTCAGAGGAGGTGTGTCATAAAGTCAAGTGAGATCTTAAAGGGTTCCTGGTCTGGTAATTCCTTTTAGTTGAGGATAAGATCAGGCAGCAAGGTGGCTCAGTGTATAGCATTCCAGGATTGGAGTCAGGAAAATTCCTCTTCCTGAGTTCAAATCTGGCCTCAGACACTTACTAGCTGTGTGACCCTGGGCAAGTCACTTAATCCTATATGATTCAGTTTCCGCATCTGTAAAATGAGATGGAGAAAGAAATGGCAAACCCCTCCAGTATCTTTTTCAAGGAAACTCTAAATGGAGTCATGAAGAGTTGGACATGACTGAACAACAAAAGAAAAAGCAGCAGGAAACAGGAATGTAATTGGCTCAAGGAAGAGCATGACAGGGCTTCTTTCAATGATCATGATTGTTGTCATATTATTATTACAATAACAATACAATATCTGAGCCCAAGTATCATGGGGGTAATTAGGAACCCTGATCTAACTACTCTAGATAGCACTTCTAATGGAGCTAGACATGTGCTCCGGCTTTGGAACTTCCAGTGGAGTTAAAACATTTACCATGTCCCTTTACACTGGCCTCATGACTGGGATATTTCTGATGACCCGTGTGTCTTGACCTCTTACTGGAGGGCATACCTGAACAAAGACAGAATTGGTCACTCGGTCCCTATGATAGGGGATGAGAAGAGCTTGGTATACCATGCCAAAAAATATTAGCCACGTAGCAGAAGAGTCGTCCACAGAGGAGGCTTTAAAGAGGTAGCCTTAATTATCTCGCTTTATCTGTCAAGCTTGTCAAGGTATCAGGAATCTTTGAATGGTCTTTCACACTTCCAGTGGTGGGGCAGCTGTGGAGGGATCTCACGTCCCACTTCCTCTGACAGGTATGATGACTTTTCAGTGGTCCATCCCCATTACATGTAAAATAGTGAGGTGGAAAGAACAGTATTTGGAATTAAAAGCCCTGGGTTCAAAGTCCAGCTCTGCCACTTGCCACAGGTGTAATCTTGGAAAATCCACTGAACCTTTCTGGACCTCAGTTTTATCAGTAAAATGAGGTGATTAGGTTAGATGACCTCTAAGGTCTTATCTAGCTACTAAATCTGCGATTTTATAAATATACCTTTGCTAGAACAGCTAAGTAATGTTGACTGAGACATCCAGGTACCAGGAGTCACTCAGCTGGGTTCTGTTTGCTACTAGTGGGCCTGGTAAGTTCACCCAAGTTCTCTGTACTTCAGGATCCCAGGTCACGAATAAATTATCTCAAAATGTCTCCTCTTCCCCCCTCCTTAATTACATTGCCTATGAACATCAATGAGGACTACAGTATAAGAACTCTGAGTTGGGTGGGTGGGGGAATGGATAGAAAAATCTATAAATTACAAATATTATTTAAAAGAAAATGTGTGTTCAAACCTGAGGACTAATTTTCATGAGCCCATATTCCTGTGGTTTGTCAATACAGACACATGGGTATATCTATTTGTGGATATATCCATTTGTTTATTAGAAATTTCTGTACCTTTTAACCAACATTTTATAAGAATCAGGTATATTCAGAAAGAATTTTAAGACCAAGAGGCAATATGGTGTTTTGGATAGGAAGATGGCCTATTAGTCAGGAATGCCTGGGTTTACTAAGTCCTGCCTCCTGTGTGACCCTGGGCAAATACTTAACCTCTTAGGCAATTCTTTAAGACAAGAATTGTCATCTTTTCTGAGTCACTGTCCTCCTTGGTGGTCTGCATAAAGCCCAAGGACCCCTTCTAAAAATAATGTTTTTAAATGTATAAAGTAAAATACATTGGATTACAAAGGGAACCAATTACACTGAAATGAAGTTACCAATTTTTTTTAAAGAAAACGAGCCCACAAACTTCATGTGAAGGAATCTCTGTTAAAAGACTATAAATTACAAAGAAGGCACTAATCCACAATGACAGAGGAAAGGTTTCAGGGGGAGTTACCAATATCAATGAAATCTCAGGCATTATTCTATCCTCTCCCTGATCTAAAGGGAAAAAAAATCCGAAGTCTTCCTTATATTGTGTGAGGAGTCTTTTTTCATCCACTGGCAGATTTTCCTAATGCCTTAATAGATTAAATATTTTTTTAAATGAACTTATTATACAACCAAGAGGCTTGACTGTCAGGAAATAATACATTCTGATTTTTGTCCTCCTAAAGTTATACTCTGTTTAATCTGTTGCTTTGGGATAGGACTCTTATATGTAGGATTCATCCAAAGGAGCTGGATTAGGTCCATCATCATTCAAAAGAGTAAAGAAGAAAATTGGCTGTAACTTACTTGCTGAATTTCAAACTTTAACCAGGATAGAAGAAAGAAAGCAGGGAGGAGGAGAAAGAGGGGAAAAGCCATTAAGAATGATTGGAGAGAGATTATTCTACACTTTGCAATATAAACATGTTTAAATAGACATCTGTATATGTCAAGGGATTACTTACCACCAGGTTCCCAGAGAGCATACACCCTCCTGTTTTTCTAATGATGGATTTTCTGCATTATTAAATTGTAACCCAAGTCCCCTGCCATGTACTGTGAACTTTTCACAGGATCCAGGTGTGCTTTTAAATGAATAATTATTTGTTAGGAAGTTACATCTGATGTTGACCATAAGAATAAAGAAATGATTTTTTTTAATCCACGAATTTGGCCTCTCCTAAACCATATTAACTTGATGATTGATAAGCTATCTCTAGAGAACTTATCAGGTGGGTTTTGCTTCATCCTGATGTCAAGTAGAGGTAGAAAGTGGTTTAACCATTAAATTACTGGTCTCAAGAAAGGAGACAGGACCTAATCAGATCAAAAGTAGAAAAAAATTATATAGTTCAGAAAGGTGTCAGCAATTAAATATCAAGAATAGACTTCCAAATGTTTTCCTTGCCCACAAAAACTCTCCCATACCTACAATATGGTACAATGGAAAAATAGCATTTACATGGTGCTTTAAGGTTTGTTTTATATATGTGTATATACATATATATTAACAATTATATATATTGTTATATTTGTTATATTGTTATATGTGTAATATATGTTATGTATTGTTATATATAACAATTATATATATATAATTAACAATTATATATATTAATATATTAACTCATATGATGTTCACAACAACCCAGTGAGGGAGGTGTGATAATTATCCCTGTTTTACACATAAAGAAATTGAGGCTAAGAGAGGTTAAGTGACTTGCCTAGGGTCACACAGCTAAGTCAGTATCTAAGGAAAGATTTGAACTCAGGTCTTCCTTAGATCCCATTTCTAACATTTTTTCCACTGTGTCCATTGAATAGCTGCTGGGATCAGAACTGAGAAGACATGGATTTTCATCTTATTTTATTACAAAGTACCTGTGTGACTGGGCAAAGCACTTCTCTTTGCCTTAGGGGCTTTGCCTATAAAATGACATTGGACTGGATCATCTCTAAGCTTCCTTATATAGATGGTCAAAGACCTTCAGGGAGAAGGAGAGGAGACACAAGAGCTGAAGGATTAACGCAGGGTGAAATGTGACAAGGCATTGGCTTCTTTATAACAAATACATTCATTTTCATCCAACCCCTTCCTTTTGTTGAGATCAGCTGGGCAGGAAAGAAAGACCAGTCTCTGAGAAGGTTCTGTGGGCATGCCCACAAGGCCAAAACATTGATTTTAAAAGCTTAAGAGACTGTAGTGCCTTTGTACAAGAACGAATTCATAAAGCAAGTGGTATGGCAGGAGAGGTTAAGGGTATGGTCCAAGTGGGGCAGCTGGCAAGCAGAGAAGCAGCTAGAGAAGCTTCTTTTTGTGCCAACATTCTCCCATAGTCACCATACAATGCAGGGGGAGCAAAGTTGCCTTGAGTTGATGGTGGGTCTCATATAGCTTAATTTTTACTGTGCTGGAAGTAGTGAGTGGAACAGCCTTTGAGAACTATGGTGACTGATCACTTTCAGATTGGAGGAGCAGGGGAGTGCTAATGGTACCCCCTCCCCCCAAAAACTTTGAAATATGTCTCACCTGAAGCTATGAAGCTACAATGGGAGAAGCTGAATATAACCACACGGCAGTCATTCTATTACATATTGATTTTATACTATTTGTTGATTATAAACACTGTGCCATAATATGACTGCTTATTTATACAACTTATTCCATCATATCCTGCACTACCCAACTGAGGCCCAGAAAGTTTTCCTTGAAAAAAGGAGATTTAGGGGTGGAGCCAAGATGACAGAGTAAAAGCAGGAACTTGCTTAAGCTCCCATACCAACCACCTCCAATACCTGTAAAATAAGATTCTAAACAAGTTTTAGAGCTACAGAACCCACAAAGTGACAGAGAGAAACAAATCTCCCGCTGAAGGCAGCCTGGCAGGGTGACAGGAAGTGTCTATTGCACCGGGCTGGGGCTGAGCAGTCCCACATGAGTCACACCGGCCCAGACCCAGGGAGGCCCCAACCAGTGGCACAGACCGGCCAGAGCAGACTTCAGGAAAATGAATCACCAGCAGCTGTGGCAGTTTCCAGACTTCTCAACCCATAAATGCCAAAGAGAAAGTAAAAGGTCAGAGAGGAACTCTATTGGAACTGGGTGACAGAAGAGCATGGTCTGGCTGCTATCTCTGGGGCAAAAGATGGTAGAGGCACAGTGGCTGCAGCTGCTGCCACATGGCTGCCTCCAGAGCTCCTGGCCTGAAGATTGTAGGGGGACCAAGTGACCATTCAGAAGATAATCACTCTTGCTCTGATCTGCTTGGATCTGATTCACAGTCTTGGGTGGAGGTCCTGGGGTGTGTGGCCACTGTGCTAGAGCTTGTGGTGGCTATGGAGAGGGTGCCCTCCTCATAGCTCTGATAATATTTGTGAAAACCCCAGCAATTTGGGACACAGCTCTCTCCACTCTGGAAGCAGAGTTCTACCATGGCAAAGAGGTCAAAAGTCAAAGAATTGGCTGGCAAGATGAGCAAGCAGAGGAAGCACAATAAGACCATAGAATCCTTTTTGGGGACAAAAAGGATCAAAATATGGAACCAGAAGAAGACAACAAAGTCAAAACTCCTGCATCAAAAGCTTCCAAGAAAAATATGAATTGGTTAAAGGCCATGAAGGAGCTCAAGAAGGATTTTCAAAATCAAATAAGAGAAGTAGAGGAAAAATTGGGAAGAGAAATTAGAATATTTGATGCAAGAAAATCATGAAAAACAAGTCAACAGCCTGCTAAAGGAGACCCAAAAATATGCTGAAGAAAATAACACCTTAAAAATAGACTAATTAAAATGATAAAAGAGGCCCAAAAAGTCAATGAGGAGAAAAATGCCTTAAAAAGCCAAATTTTCCAGATGGAAAAGGAATTTCAAAAACTCATTGAAAAGAATAATTCCTTCAAAATTAGATTGGCATAAATGGAAGCTAATGACCTTATAAGAAATCAAGATACTGTAAAACAGATCCAAACAAATTTTAAAATAGAAGGCAATGTGAAATATCTCATTGGAAACACCACTGACCTGGAAAACAGATCCAGAAGAGATCATTTTAAAATCATTGGACTACCTGAAAGCCATAATCAAAAAAAAACCTAGAAATCATTCTTCAAGAAATTCTCAAGGAAAATTGCCCTGATATTCTAGAACCAGAGGGCAAAAAAGAGATTGAAAGGATTCACAGATCACCTCTAGAAAAAGATCCCCAAAGGAAAACTCCTAGGAATATTATAGCCATATTCCAGAGCTGCCAGGTGAAGGAGATTACAAGCTGTCAGGAAGAAACAATTTGAGTACTATGGAAATACAATCAGGATAAAACAAGATCTAGAAGCTTCTACATTAAGGGATTGAAGGGCTTGGAATATGAAATTCCAGAGGTCAAAGAAGCTAGGATTAAAACCAAGAATCATCTATCCAGTGAAACTGAGTATAATGCTTCAGGAGAAAATATGATCATTCAATGAAATAGAGGACTTTCAAGTATTCTTGATGAAAAAACCAGAACTGAACAGAAAATTTGACTTTCAACAAGAAGCAAGAGAAGCATGAGAAGGTAAGCAGGAAAAAGAAATCCTAAGGAATTTATTAAAACTGAACTATTTACATTCCTACATGGAAAAACAATAATTGTAATTCATGAGACTTCTCTCATTATGAGGATAGTTGAAGGGAATATATATATATATATATGTGTGTGTGTGTGTGTATGTATATATACATATATATGTATAGGAGGGTGTATGCGTATATAAATACATATGTGAGTGTGCATATATGTGTGTACATGTATACATAGACAGAGGGCACAGGATCAGTTGAATAGGAAGGGATGATATCTAAAAAATAAAATTAAGAGGTGAGAGAGGAATATAATGAGAGAAAGAGAAAAGAAGAGATAGAATAGGGTAAATTATCCCAAATAAAAGAGTAAAGAGAAAACTGTTATAATGGAGGGGAAGAGCAGGAAGGTGAAAGGGAATGGAACAACCTTACTTTCATTGAATGTGACTTAAGGAGGTCATAACATACACATTCAATTGGGTATCTTACCTTATAGGACAGTGGAGGGAAGGCAATGGGGGGAATAATAGAAGGGAGGGAGCTAATTAGGGGAGAGGGTAGTCAGAAGCAAACACTTTTGAAAAGGGACAGGGTCAAAGGAGAAGATAGAATAAGTGGGGGGGTGGGATAGGATGGAGGGAAATATAGTCTTTCACAACATAACTGCTATGGAAACATTTTGCATAACTACACATGTACAATCTGTATTGAATTGTTTGTCTTCCCAGTGGGGGTAGGTGAGGAAGGGAGAAGGGAAAGAATCTGGTAAACAAAGTTTTAAAAACAAATGTTTAAAAAATTGTTTTTTACATGCACTGGGGTATAGAAATCTATCTTGCCCTACAGAAAGTTAGGGGGGATGGAGGAGGGTATAAGAGAGAGCAGATTGGGGGAAGGGGTATTCAGTAGGCTCACTCTCTTGGGGTTGGGTAGAGGAAAGATGGGGAGAAAATTTGCAACTCAAAATCTTGTAGAAATGAATGTTGAAAACTAAAAATAAACAAATGAAAGATTTTTTAAAAGGAGATTTGAGGGGCAGCTAGGTAGTACAGTGAGTAGAGCATGAGCCCTTGAGTCAGGAAGATCTGAGTTCAAATCCTACTTTAGACATTTAACACTTATTAGCTGTGTGACCTTGGGCAAATCACTTAACCCCAATTGCTTTGCCTTTCCCTCTCCAAAAACACCAAAAAAAAAAAAGATTTGAAGGCTATTCTGATTAAATCTTAAACTAACAAAAGTAGCACCTGCAATCTAAAATAGGGGTTAGAATGTTACTTTCTATCTTGAGTACCAGAGGTAGGTACTTCCCCAGAGCTCCCTCTGGTTTAGGGGTAGAACACACCACTATGAGAATGTGACACTGACTGCCCTTTCCTTATGTTGAAAGAGATTAGGATCATGGCTGATTTAACCACTCCTGGTGGTTAAATTAAAGTTGTTTTTTTTTTTAATGGGGCTTACCCCTTCCATTCTAATCAGTCTTTTAAAGGATTCAAATTGGAGGACTGTTTTCAAGTATCCAAAGTTTTCTCTGTGAGGCTGGGGAGAGAGAGACAGAGACAGAGACACAGAGCAAGAAATATATTTCACTTTACAAGTCCAGTCCCTATCAGTACTGATAAAGCTATTCAGAGGCCATTCCTACTGGCAATGGGTCAGGCAATAGCATCTTTGTATACTAGAATAGCAAGCACATTATATTGAACTCATATTTGTGAATTGATGATTAAGAGAGATTGGTAACATTTAGGAAAAATAAGTCAGTCTTTTTTTTAAAAAGGCTTATTTATTAGACAGATAAATCAGACTTCATAGTAAAAAAAAAATTCAGTATTTAATGATAAAAACAGTGTAGATATGAATCATAGGTCTTAAATGTAGAACCTCCAAAGATGATCTCCAGCCTCTATGTCTTGAGCCATGTAAGATATTATTAACCATATTATATAGGTTAAGCAACTAAGGTTAAGTTTTTTCCCCAAAGTCACACAGCTAAGTGGTAGGACGGAGAGAGGACTAGAACCCAGGTGTCCTACAGTCTATTACAGTATTCTTTTTACTATGTCATGTAGCCTATACTATGAGTAGTCATAAAATTAGAACTGCATTATGTAAAATGTTTTAATATTAAATGTAGTATTTTATTTGTCAAGAAGTTGCTGTAGCGATCCATCAGCACTGGCCTTAGGCTTGAGGGAAGGGGGGAAAGGATATACAGGGGCTCTATGTGATGGAATATTGGAGGATGGCGGGCTCAGGAACATCTCAACACATCCTTGCTGCTAGAGACCTACATATTTATAGCTATCCTTGGAGTATCCATGAGGTTCAACACATGTTTGGAGGCTGGGGCAATGACATTGTTTTGGATCGTAGATTAAATGCAATGCTACGATCTGGTGAGTAAAATTAGAAATTGATGAGGCTAGTTCTTCTCATTCCTCCTTCCCTATCATCATCAGCATCATTAATTCAATGACTACTGAGTACCTACTATACACCCAGAACTGTGGGAGATAAGAGAGACACAGTAAACCACAGCTCCTGCCTTCATGAAGTATATAATCTAATATAGATCAGACACATACTAGGAAATATGCGATAAGAGCTCTAAGAAAGGTAGAAGTAAAGTACTTTGAGCATTCAGGAAACAGAGATCACTTCTGTCTTCTAAGTGGTAGATAACTGCTATGGTTTTGGGGGGTCAGGATGTACAGGTTTCACCTATACCCTTCCTCAACAGGCTTCGGGTGTCCCCAGCTCCTGGCTTCCACTTTCTCCAGGAGAAACAGCTGCACAGAAAACTTAGAACACAGGACTTGCTTCTAGCTATATTCTCTAAGCCTGGCATGGCTGGACTCCCTCTCATTCTCTAAGCTTGGCGTGGCTGGAACTCTTCTTCAGAACACAACACTTGCTTCTAGCTACTTTCTCTAAACCTGGCGTGGCTGGACTTCCTTCTGCCTCTGGGTAGCCTGTATTTAAGTCCTTTCTCCAGGGCCCCTTAGGGCCCCTCCCCTGGCCATGCCCTCGCCACAG
>CM053600.1:72432906-72457487 GCA_028646575.1 Pseudocheirus occidentalis | reverse complement strand
GAAGGAAGGAAGGAAGGGAAGGAGGAAAGGAGGGAGGGAGGAAGGGAGGGAGGGAGGGAGGAAGAAAAAAGAACAGGAAGAAAGCCAAAAGGAATCACAGATAAGCAGGACAGCTTTGAAAGTTACAGATTCCATTTATTATATACTTCAAAAGAAAAGCTTTTGTGGCAGAGATTCATAATTTAATGGACAACCCTCTCTGTTCTATTGTGCATATGGAAGTGCTCTTTTAAGTTGGTGCTTAAGTTCAGAAATGGAAAAAATAAATTAAACAAAGCTGTGGGAGAGAAACTCTTTGAGGGAGATCACATTGAGAGAGATCAGAGCAGAAGGCTGAAAAAACTTGCAGTCCACCTAGACCTGAGCATCCTCTACACCCCAATCCACAGAGATTTTTCTGGAAAGCCCAAAAGAAGACACCTTCCATTTCCCAACTGAGACCACAAAAGAAGTATTTTCATTTCAAAAGCAACACTGGACCTCAATTTCTCTAGTCAACACACCTGATAGAAAACAGTGCCCTACTGGGTGTTCAGAAATACTCACATGTGACCTGGAAGACTTGACTTCCAAAGTGATTCCCATTAACTTCAATAAAAGACTCAGTTCCCTTGACTGGCAATGAAAAATGTGTAGACACTAAAATTCTGTTTAGGAAAAAAATAATATACGAAAAGCTTATCTTTTATTTGATGTTTATCCTCAGCCTGCTCCATAAGATGTTTATGAATGTCCACAATCTATCTTCATATAAACCAGCCAAGACAAAAATGATTCCGAAGAGTCTGGTTTTAAGCTCCATGGACCAGAGAAACCTTACTCTGCAAGGCAGTAATGAAAATTCATTCCAGCTCAGCCAACAAAGAGCTAAATAAATAGTTCTGTCTGCCCTTTCCCCTGTCCTCATGTAACACTGCCATCTCACTTGAATGCCTATCTCCCAATATCCTTTGCTAGAACATTTTTGTGCCCATATATTATTGTGCATTTGATTCTAGAATTGAGGGAGCATGTATACACGGCCCATGTGCCCAATTAAAAGGAAAGCTTAACAACTGTCATCCATCAGCACCTTCTCTTATAGTGTGATTAAGAAAACCCCTTAGAGTTCATTTAATCCAGCCCACTTATTCTACCAAAAAGTAAACAGAGGCGCAGAGAATTAAAGTAACTCACGCAAGGTCACATGGATAGTAAGAGAGCCAAAATCTAAGTCATTCATGGTGAGTCATTCTATAAGTATTTAATAAATAATTGTTATGTTTCAGGCACTGTGCTAAGCACTGGGAATGCAAAGGGAAAAGAAAAAGAAAAAAAACATGGTCCCTTAAGTACAGATAAAGCATATTTTGCTTCAAAAATGGAGGAGGAAGAGAAGGAAAAGGAGAAGGAAGAGGAAGAAGAGAAGGAAGAGGAGGAGGAGGAAGGAGGGAAAGGGATGGGGAAAAGAGATGGGAGGGGGAGGGTGGAGGGAAAAAGGGGAAAAATTAAATATCCCCAAACCTAAAATTTAAGATCAGGTTAGGGACACATTGGCAGCAGGAAGAATTCATGATTAGAGTTCTGTATCTCTGTCTGCATTAAGGCAGCTGTGTAGCCCAGCAGATAGTGGTGGCCTTAGAATCAAAAAGACCTGAGTTCAAAACCTAATTCAAACACTACTCCCTATGTGACCATGAGCAAGTCATTTAAACTCTCTCCGTGTCAGTTTATCTACCCAACTGAGATAAATAATAGTAGCTCCTGACAAGGTTATTGTGGAGCTCAAATGAGACAATCTGTATAAAGTACTTTGCAAATCTTAAAGCACTCTCTACTATTACTATCGATCCTGGTACATCAGGTTCTTATCTGCTTGCAGGGTGGAATCCCAGCCTTTGCAGGTCTTGGACTCCTATGCAAATCACCCGTGGGTATATGATGTGCCAGAGACGGGTGTGTGATCTACCCTGCGCCACCAGGATACAGAGCTAGAGAAAATAAAACCTGGTACTTCCCCATCCTTGGAAAAGTAACTGCCTTCCTGACATTACCAGCAGCTTCCCCTGCAGGTACCTACAAAACCCAGCCTCTTCACCTGAACATAATAGGGAAAAGGAATCCTCCTTTGAAAAAATAAGTTCTAAGGCCCAATCCTATTTCAAGATGCAATGGCACCTCGGTGCAGGGCGGCATAGGGCAAAACATACATGTTTTGTTAATGTATTTTTAATGTAAATAAAAAGGTCTTTCCCGTCCATTAATAGGCCCATGTGACCTGCTTAAGTCACATGGAAACCTAAGTCACATGAGTCTGAGTCACATGGAAACCTGAGTCACATGAACCTGTGGTAGGAGGAGCTTAATGAATGGGTGGAGCAGGAAGGAGCAGAGCCCAGAGGAAGTTGGTCAGAGCAGTTAGAGCTGAGGGAGAGGAAGCAGGCAGCGAGCTGTGAGTGTTTGTTTGTGGGAAGGCCCTAGCAGGGAGAAGGCTTGGGGATGCTGGTGCCCTCTGTATTGTGATTGTGTATAGATTTCTTTGTTGCTATGATGGATTTGGCTTTCTGGTGTATAATTGTAATGGGAATTTGAAGATCTTCACTGCCCCTTAATAAGCTTAAGGGAATTTGAAGACGTTCCCTGATTTGAAGATATTCCCTGCCCCCTAATAGGCTGAATGTAGTCACATGTAGCCTGTGGTGGGAGGAGTGTGCTGAAGGGTGGAGTAGAGTCCACAGGAGGCTGGGAGTCAAAGCAGTTAGAGATGGAAGGAGAGGACACACCTGAGGAAATCAGTTAGGCTTTTGAATAAATGTTGTTTGTTTGCTACCTGTTGTGACAGCTAGGCTTGTGTTGGTTTGTAAGAAGGCTAAAGGAGGATATGACTCTCTACTACATCATGGTGTATTAACTTCTATGTTGGTGTGAAGGATTTCATTTCCTGCTGTTGGAATTTGGTTTTCTGGTATCTGAATAAATGCTTTATTTCCATCTTCTATATGGAGAGTCTGTTATATTTTGCAATTGAGCACAATGCCAGCATAGTGACAGTTGCTGTCAGTGCTGTGAATATTGAGTTGGCACTACATGGTCTTTGAATAAATGTTTTGGTTCTGTGTTCCATGTGGAGAGTCTGTTATGTTTTGCAATTCAGAATTACACCAGCATATTCATAGCCACTGTACACCCTGTGAATATTGCATTGGTGCTATAACACATAAGTGGCAGTTACAAGACTATCCACCAACAGTGCTGCTACAGAAGGCAAATTCAGCCATTCAGCTACCCCCTTGTATCCTTTCACCTTCTGCCACCAATAGAAGACATCTCTTCCAGCTGTTTAACTTTTCACCCATCCAATAGACAAGCCAGGACAACTACCCTCCCCAAAGTTCACCTTTGGTGGGAGATTTACCTCCCTTGGAATTCTCCTCCACACTAACTTCTGTGAACTGGACCCATCCTGTCTTAGCCTTAGTCCTCAGCAGCAAGCCTCTAGCAGGGAAGAAGTTAGACTATAAGTTCCTCAAAGCCCAGATCTGTTTCATCCCTTTGACCCTCCACAAAGCCAAATGCAGTCCCCTGGTGGCATCCCAGATTGCTCAGAGCATTTTTACTCAGATGGTTCTATTGCCAGGTCATTCTTGTCTTTTCTAGGTGTCTTTATGAGCTACTCGTGTGTAACTGATATTCTGAAGGACCTTTCCTAATAAGGAACAACTAATCAAACTCCAGCTGAAAATTAATAAAATCGAGTCTCTTGTCTGAAGTCACAAGGAAGAGTTTGTTGCTGGTAGCAAGCAGTTTCCTTGCTGGTGGTGCAATGAAACATAGACCTTTGGCGAGCCTCTCTGGCCTATAGTTTTGTAAACCTTTGCAGCACTTTATAAGCTCTTTCCTGACAGATTATAAGGCAAAAAAAGAAAGAGAGAGAGATGGAGGAGGCAATGTTGTGAATAGGAGAGCGAGGCATTACTTCAATAAACTCTTCTTAAGTACATACTATGCAAATTGTGGTTCTAGATGCTAGGGAAAAACGTCATTTATATAACACATTATCTCTGCCCTCATGGACCTTATAGACTGATGGGGGAGGGGGCAGGCAGAGGAGTGGTACATGCATAATGGCAGTGCTAGTGGTGGTAGAGTGGCAGAAAGGGGGGCAAAAGGTGCCAAGAATCACAGTTTTTAGACCATCTATAAATATAATATTAATTGTTGGTGTTCTAAATACAAGTTCCTAGTCAGTGAATGAACATCTTGCTATAAACGAAACCAGAAAATCAAAGGAAGTTTTGGAGGATTGAAGGATGGCTCACAGGTTCTCTTTGGAAAGACAATTAAATAATAAATGAAAGCCTTAGCTTTACCGCTCTTCCAAGAGCAACAAAGAACATCGTTTCATGGGATAGCTGGTTATCTTGTATTATTGTGCCATAACAAGCATTGGTCAGAAGGCCACCATGAAAATAATTATAGCTTCTATTCCAATACCTCTTATAGAGTTTTAGGAGACAAAGAGGCTCTAATATGAACTTGAGAAAACCTTCCAAATTAAATCAGCACGCTCTTGATGTTTGATGGCTCGAGTACACAAGTAGTGGGCATAAATTGAGGGGAGACTGGGAAAAATGTTTGAAAACATGGTTCAGAAGCCAATCTTGCTTGTAAAAGCCTTACATCTACATATCATAAGTATGAGGCATGGGACACAATAGGCACCAAATAACACTATAAAGAATTTGATTGATTATATTTTAATAGACAAGAAACAATATGTTTACTCATTTCTGGATCAACCATTGTATGTTCAATAAGACTACCAATTTGTTAGAGAAAAGTTTAAAGGGATGTAACTAAATGAAAGGATGAAAATGAGAAGATATTGCTATGCAATGAATACCACTTCAACCTAATTTTAAAGGCTGTTGGTGCTGGAAAAATGGGGAAAGGATAAAAGAACAGATATTAACTCAGTCTATTACTACATCCTAAAGACATTTAAATCTATGTAAATGAATCCTTATGAGAATAGCAATCTCTGTCTCTAGAGATATGGCAGCCACTGGTAACAGAAGTTTAGAATCTCTACTCCAGTGGTTCTCAACCTTCCTAAATGCCACGACCCTTTAATACTCATATGTGGGCATATCTGCATGTGGGCTGACCCTCCTGGAGACAGACAGATGAACTGTGTCTTGGTTCCTAAGACCATTGGAGATATGTGTTTCCCAATGGTCTTAGGCAACCCCTGTGACTCCTGTGAAAGGATCGTTCGACCCCCAAAGGGGTCGCAACCAACAGGATGAGAACCACTGCTCTACTCCTTTGAAAAATCTTATGGAGAACTTCTCAAAATTATGAGCAGTTTCATAAAACAACAATGGAGGAGAAAAACAAGTTGAAAGAAAGCAAAACAAGATGCCCAAATAAGCAAAATCTTCCTGGAGAAAGAAAGGAGAAAATAGTTGAAAATGCAAAAGCTCTGTCAAGATTTCTGTAACAAATTATTTTCTTCATTAATGATAGGAGAACCACCACATTTGCACTATAACTGTACTATAACAGTGTTTTGCATGAGGAAATAGAAAACATCAATTCAAAAAAACAAGAAGGAAGGAGAACATCTGAGACGAGCCAAATATACACAGAGTAAGTCTGTGCTGGAGGCAACAAGAATTGCGGAAGCATAAAAGAAATGATTCTCAATCTGTATGAAAGAGAAAAAGATAACAAATGTTTGGGGGGAAAATATAGGCCTTATTATTAAAAAAAGAAGTAACCAAGAAAACATTGTTAACTACTGACCTGTTTGTCTACTTTCCCAACTTCATAATAGCTTTACAAGAATAATCTGCACATGCATTGAGAACATGCTTGATGAAAGAGGAAACATTTAGGCAAACTTTCACAAATGATATTTTACATCAGATCACAACTTCACATTCACCCAGTTCAGTAAAAGATTTAAGGAATTCCACCTCCCACCCCCTGTGCTGATTGTTTATGGGCTATATAAAAAGGCATTTACTGGATAAAGCAAAAATCTGCTTTAAAGGTTCTCTTTGACATGTATCTTCCATACATGTCAAAATGATATAAGGTTTCTTGAAAGATCGAATAACAAAAATATTCGATGAACATGAAATGGGAAGATAGATGCTTTCACAAAGTGCTTTTGTGAAGATTTAAAGTCCAAATGAGAGAGATGAGAGACAGAGACACAGACAGAGATGGGGAGAGAGAAAAAAGAGAATTTATATATATGAGATTTTATACATATATGCATACATATTATATATACACATGCGCATATAGATAGACAGACAGACAGATAGATAGATAGATAGATAGATAGATAGATAGATAGATAGATAGATAGATAGATAGATACACACACACAGCAGCTAGGTGGCACCTGGGAGAGAGTGCTGGGCCTGGAGGCAGGAAGATACATCTCCTTGAATTCAAATGCAGCTTCAGACACTTACTAGCTGTGTGACCCTGGGCAAGTCATTTAATCCTGTTTGCCTCAGTTTCCTCATCTGTAAAATGAGCTGGAGAAGGAAATGGGAAATCATTCCAGTGTCTTTGCCAAGAAAACCCCAAATAGGGTCATGGAGAGTCAGACACAACTAAAAACATGATTGAATGACAACATACCCACATGCATATACATATCTATGTGTATGTATATATGCATGTATACATATGTACACACAGCTAAGTATTTTAGTGGACAGAGCATTGGACCTGGAGTCATCAGACATTTACTAGTTGTTTGATGATGGGCAAGTCACTTTACTTCTATTTGCCTTAGTTTTCTCATATATAAAATGGAGTACTAGGGGTGGCTAGGTGGTGCAGTGAATAGAGCATTGGCCCTAGAGTCAGGAGGACCTGAGTTCAAATCCAGCCTCAGACACTTAACACTTACTGGCAGTGTGACCTTGGGCAATTCACTTTTCCCCAATTGCCCTGCCTTCCCCCCCTCCTAAAAGCAAAGAAATAAAAAATAAAATAAAATAAAATAGAGTACCTACCTCCTATGGTTATAGTGAGGATCAAATGAGACAATAATTATAATGTACTTAGCACAGTGTCTAGCACAAAGTAAGTGCTATATAAATGTTAACTATCACCATCATCATCATCATGATGACAATCATATGACAAAGTCGTCTAGACACTTTTTTTTCCTTTTTTTGGAGGGGGAGGGGCAAGGCTATTGAGGTTAAGTGACTTGCCCAAGGTCACACAGCTAGTAAGTGTTAAGTGTCTGAGGCTGGATTTGAACTCAGGTCCTCCTGACTTCAGGGCCAGAGCTCTATTCACTGCACCTCCTAGCTGCCCTTAGACAGTTCTTTTTGCTAGTAATTCTACACTGATTATCATATCATGCCTCCAGAAGATTGTGGAAGTACCTAAACGAGATCCACAAACACTCAAAAGAGTTTGACTTAACTATCCACACTGGAAAAATCAAGTGGATATAAAATGCCAATTGTTCAAGCTACCATATGCAGTTGGATATGTATCCATCAGTATGTCTATTTTAAACAAAAACTATAGATTGTCAGTAAGCTGGGCCTGGAATTAAACAGGCTCATGTTATCCCAACTTGATTCAGATATGTCTGGTTATTCAGATTTGGAACTGGACAAAATAAGACTCATAAAATATCTAACAATGAACTTTTAAAGGGAGGTTTACTTAGCCATACTATAGAATGGATTCTCAGCAAGGATACTGAATTGAGGATACTTGAGCATAGCATCCCCATCTCTGTGTTAGCCATTCTGTATAGTTGGCCAGATGTCAAAGGAAGCAATTCCTGACTTTTCATGGTCTGGCTTTTGGACCCGAAGCACTAGGAAGTTACCTCAATGCCCTAAGCTTAGTCCCTTGAGCCAATTAAATCAAAAGAAGGCTTTCAGCCCAGTAACTTTTTAAGAAAAATTATCCAAGCCTACTTAGCAGATATTGTTTCTGCTACAGAAGAGAACAGAAGACCTTGGGAAATTCTTTAGTGCTTTTAATAACCCAAAGATTCTCCCTAAACAAAGACTTGCCAAATGCTATTAGCATTAATATTCTTCCTATAATGCTGTATGTCTTCAAGTCATAGAATACAACTGTCTCTGAAGAAATAAGATGATGGGTCACCTAAAGGGAAATGGAGAAATTTGTGGTGAATATGTTGTTCAGGTGTTTTTCAGTCATGTCTGACTCTCTGTGACCCCATTTGGAGTTTTCTTGGCAGAGATACTGGAGTGGTTTGCCATACAGGTTTAATTGACTTGCCCAGCATCATACAGCTAGGAAGTGTCTGAGGCTGAATATTATCTCAAGAAGACATGTCTTCCTACCTCCAAGCCCAGCCCTCTCTTCACTGCACCACCTAGCTGCCCTGCAACACGCAGACCGATGAAGAATTGCATTAGAGAAGCAGTGAAAGGGAGATCATTCAGAAATATGTGACCTCAAGAGAAGATAGGTCTGTCATGTAGGGAGAACAAGAGATGTATCATGGTCTGGATTATCAAGAACAGTATCCACATCAATGAAATGGGAGGTTCCATCAAAATTATGACAGATGATTTGGAGGGCGTAGAGAGAAGGAGAGAAGACTATTAGCAGGCTATTGTAATAATCCACATGGATGGTAGCAAATACCAGTACTATGAGATATTGTGAAGGTGAATTGATGATAGGACTTGGTAAATGCTGTTCCAAGAGATGATTAGGAGGAGCAGTTTAAAAATATCACTGAGATGAACATGGTGGTGCCACAAACAAAAACAGGAAACTCATAAGAAAAAATAAGCTGTTTCAAACATGTTGAATATGAAACATATAAGGGGCATTCAAGTGGAGATGACATATACAACCAAAAATGTGGGTCTTAAATGGCCAGGGCTAAGTATACAGTAGGTGCTTAATAAATGTTTGCTGAATTCATTGAATTTAGCTCTCTTTCCCCTGACTTCTCTTCACTCAGACAGTACAATCACTCAAGTGTAGGCTCTCTTCACCTTTCACCTACTACCACAAGAGCCTCCTAACTCATTTCCCTAACTCATCTCTCTCCTCTAATCCATCTTACATTCAACTGCCAAAGTGATTTCCCCAAAGCACAATTCTGATTATGTAATGCGCCTACTTAGTAAAATCTAGTGGCTTCCTGTCACCTCTAGGATCAAACATAAAAGTTCTCTCTTTTGTATGTAAGGGTCTTCACAACCTGATCCCAGCTGATTTTTCCAATCATGTTACACATTCTCATTCCCCCTCTCAATTTACTCTACTACTATCCAGCCAATTCCCATTAAGTCATTTAGTCAACAAGCATTTATTAAGGGCTTGCTATGTGCCTGACGTGCTAAGCACTAGGGATACAAGAAAGATAAAAATACAAAAAGAGAGATGAAAAGTCCACATGTTCAAGGAGTTTACATTCCAATGAGTGACCACATGAAAATAATGATATGCACAGAAGAAGGCAATTTCAGAGAGAATACGCTGAGAGCTGGGGAATGGGATGAGGAAAGCATCTTGCAGAAGGGTGGAATTTGAACTGAATCTTGAAGGAAGCCAGGGAAGCTGGGAGGAAAGGTGAGGAGAGCATTCCCTTCATCATTATCTTCCTGTCTCAGTGCCTTTGCGTTACTGGCTACTTCTTGGAATCCCCCAGCTTCTGTCAAGACTATGAAGGAAGCCTTTACTGGTTCCTCCTCACCTCCTAATGCCCTCCCCTGCCCAAGGCAATCCTACTCAGCCTGATACAAGCTCCACAAGGTCTTTGAAGTATGAGCAGGCACTGTTTCCGGTCTGCTTCCTTCATGAAGAAAGGCTTTTCACTTGGCTACTCTGTGGAACTGATGATACTTATAAAAAACATTGTATGAAAGAGCTGACCCTCTTTCCTCCCTGGCTGCAACAATAAAGACTTTCTATAAGCCATAGGTAGAGTGAGAAAGTTTGTGAATGAAGGACTCTAGTTTTTGCCTCTGCCTTTGTTCTCCTGCTCTTAAGGGAAGAACTCACACTAGTCTGCAGCCCTATGAACTTCAAAAGATCAGGAGAGTGAGTTGCCAGAAAGGGACCCAGAATCCATGCCAGACTGAGCAAACCTCACAGTAAGCCTACTGAGAGGGAAGTCCTGAAAGACCAGCATAGAAGTGGGTCAAAGGGAGTGTAACAAACTTGGTGGGGAAAAGAAACTGCCCTGTTTCTCCTCACTCTCCCAGGAACCAAGATAATACAGGGGAGATCATGCTCTATAGTATGTTAGGGGAAAATATTTGTATGTCTATTCTTGCTACAGCTTCTCAGTAAAAAATGTCTTTGTAAGACCTAATTTATAATAAATGGTTAAGTATTTAGCATAGTGTCTGGCACATAGTAGGAAA
Source organism: Pseudocheirus occidentalis (assembly GCA_028646575.1). Lineage (NCBI taxonomy): Eukaryota > Metazoa > Chordata > Mammalia > Diprotodontia > Pseudocheiridae > Pseudocheirus > Pseudocheirus occidentalis. The sequence goes on along the minus strand of CM053600.1, from coordinate 72,447,096 downwards.
TTAATAAATGTTTATTGATTGATTAATTGATTAAAAGAACAAGAGCAGGAATCACTAAAGATTATCAATAGCATAAGGGAGATAATAATAGTAACAGGTGCTTGATATTAGAGAAAACACATATGGAACACTAATGGATTACTGGTGGAATTATGAACTTATTTGATCATTTTGGAGAGCAATCTGTAATTCTGCCCAAGGAGTTATAAAATTGTGTATGCCTTTAACACAAAAACTAGCCGTGTGACCTTGGGTAAGTCACTTAACCCCAACTGCCCTATAAAAGAAAAAGAAAAAAAATTGTGTATGCCTTCTGGACGTAGTGATACCACTATTAGATCTGTTTTCCAAGATGATGAGGGAAAAAGGAAAAGAACCTACATGCTCTAAAATATTTGTAGCAGCTCTCTTTGTGGTAGCAAGGAATTGGAAATAGAGGAGAAGCCCATCAACTGGGGAAAGGCTAAACAAGTTGTGGTATGTGATTGGGATGGATTGTCACTGTGCTGTAAGAAATGATGAGCAGGTTGGTTTTAGAAAAACGTGGAAAGACTTGGCATGAAATAAAATAATGAAAAGTGAAATAGGCAGGACCAAGAGAATGCTATATACAGTAACAGCAACATTGCTTGAGTAATAACTGTGAATGACATTCTGAGTCATAATAATTATTAATAAATAGTATTAATATATTATCTTTATATTCATAAATATTTATTATTATAGATACTCAAACCAACTACAAAGGACCTATGAAGGAAGATGCAATCTACCTCCAAAGAAAGCACTGACAAATAGGAGTACGTATAGTATGATTTTACATATATATATATACATAATACATGTACACATACACACATATGTGTGTGCATACTCTATGAAATTGCAGCCTTCTCTAGTGTGGGAAGTGGAAGGAGGGAGGGAGATAGTGTTGAACTTAAAATGGAAAAAAAAACTCTAAATTAAAAAAAATTAAAATAAAATGGTTGAACAACTTAAAAACATTAGAACGGAGTCTTAAGTTGATGTTATTAGGGAAGAGATCCACAGTCCCTCCCAGGTACGCCTAGAACTCTGAAGTAGAGAGTCAGCTTTGCCCTAGAGACCCAACTCAATGAAAATGGAAGCCATGGTAAGTGTCTTCAGAGTTTATAAAGGCTACCTTTGTTGTGTGTGTGCATTTATATATGTGTGTATATGTATTCATATGTATACATACAAACCCATACATACACATATACATACATATGTGTGTTATTTCTCCAATTACAATATAAATTCCTTGAAGACAAGGACCATTTCCATCTTTTTTCTCTCACACAGGTACTGTCACACCTAATCATTGGATTCAGTGGTTTCTTAGGTCTCTTCCAACCCTCTACGGAAAAGACCTAAGAAGCCATTGAATCCAATCATTAGATGTGACAATACATAAATGTCAATTACCTTCACCACTACTACTAATAGCTAGTATTTATATATAACTTTAAAGTTTGCAAACCACTTTACAAATATTGTCTCACTACCTTTGTTCAGAAAGATTAAAGGAATATGCAGTAGCCTAGGTCAGTCCTAAAATAAATCCTTAATTCCAATATCAGAGAGATTACCTTGTTCACTTAGATCTACAGAAAAGGAATCACTATGATTCCATTTATGCTTTTGTTCCTTATTCTGAATACTTATGTGTATTCTTATTGATTTTTTAAAAAAATTTTATGGTTAATACATTCATAATTTAAGAAGAAAAGTAATTACTTGCAGCAGCTAGGTGGCCCAGTGAATAGAATACCAACTCTGGAGTCAGGAAGACCTGAGTCCAAATCTGGCCTATGATACTTGATATACCCTACTAGCTGTGTGACCTTGAGCAAGTCACTTAACCCCAATTGCCTTACCTCCCCCCCTCCAAAAAAGAAAGAAAAATAATTACTCTAATAATCCAATTAAAAATGGACTGCTTAAATCCCCTGCTTCCTAACTAGACATTTCTAATACCGAATAGTATATATTGTCAGTTTCCCAAGATCAGTTTATTGGGTACACAGAATGATTGGGCAGGGAATTGGAAACAAAATATTGGTGTGTTTACACAAACACACACACTCACACACATACACACACACAAAATATAATTTGAAAGAGTCTGAGAAGAAAGGAAGAACATGTAGATGAATTCAGGGGGAAGAAAAAGGAAACCTTAGTTACCAATTTTTTAAAAGATAAAATTATATTGGGGTAAATACAGCTAATCATTCCTCAAAAGGAACACTTAATTTCTTAATTAAACTGTTAGTAATTTATGTATAAAGAGACACACTGCTGTATAAACTCTAAATTAAATATAACATTGAGGGAAACTAGCCTGGTGATACTATGAGCTCACAGCATCAGATATAGTAATAATTTTTTTAAGATATGGGAAAATGCAGAGGGAAGACTTTGGAATTAAGATTCATTGAGGTAAAGTTGGTTTTCTAAGAAACAGCGTGGAAGCTTTGTCATTTCTCCAGTAATCTCCATATATTATCTGTGACTGTAAACTGTAATTAATGACATTTGCTAATTAAGGAAACCAGGAAGGAAGGGATGCCAAAATCTAATGCTGATACATGATCTAGGCCAATAGTTATATACTGAATCCAACTCTCTTCCTCCAATTTAGACATGTGCCTTTGTACCCAAGACAAAAATAAGCTTCCCCGTTTCTCTTCCCTGATATTATCCTCTCCCATCATCCCTGTGCTTTGGGGTCATCCTTTTTTCTAGCTCCTTTAACCTATTGGGTAGCGTTAAGGGTCCAGCAGAACTGCATAGAAACACTATCAATATACTAAAAAGAAAAGAGCCAGTATGGTAGAATACAGTGGTTCTCAACCTTCCTAATGCCGCGACTTTCTAATACTCATATGTGGGTGTATCTGCATGTGGGCAGACCCACCTGGAAACAGATAGAGCCATGTCTCGGTTCCCACATCAGATCCCAGTTATACTAGAGCACTGTTAGTTGTTATTTTCAAAGAGGACCGATGGTATTACCAATGGTGATGGCTTAACTTGCAAGTGAACTAGATTTAAGTTAGGCAAAGTTAGTGATGGTAGGATGGAGATTCCTCACATTCAAATGCTTTGCAGTCCAATCCATTCATACTACACATTCCCAAACAAGGGGCTCACTTGTGAAAATGTCCTTGAACACCTATGGATTATTGTTTGTTGTTTGTCCTTCATCCTCAAAGAGGACTATGACATCAGAATAGGAATAAGAAATCTTTTAGGATTGCTAAGAGATCCTCTTCCCAAAAATATCTCTCCAAAATACCATCTGAAATTCTTGCCCTAAAGGTAAGAGCAACTCTTTCGGGCTTGTTTCCGGAAGACTTGTTATTTACAATGAAAATATCTGGAAGTTGTAACCCACTAATTCATTAGCCTCCATTATCATGTTAGCATAAATTAGCTTATCAGATAAGACATCTGGTATGGATGCTTGAGGAGGAACAGAAGGAAGGATACACAGGACAGGCAAGTTTTGATAGCCTGAGGGGTAAGGAAACATGGAGGACACTACTTAGAACATGCAGACTTGGGATGAAGAGCTACTATGGCTGGCTTGGGCAGTCAAAGGACAGCAATAAAACATGGGATAATGAGAATAGAAATAATATTAATGAGAGGAAAGGAATGAATGGAGAAACCCCCAAAGTCACTTACACCTAGATCTAGCACTAAAGAAATTCCTCACAGATAGTTTCAAAAGAAGAAAAAAACATATACATATATATATATATACACACACACACATACATTTACATACATATATATATATGTATGTATGTGTGTATCTCAGCTGTAAAATATTCACTGACTTTTATCATACCCAGCAGCACGGAAATGTAGCCAAGTGGATAATTCATGGATACCTTCAAAGATACTATCTCCCTAAATAACAGCTTACTCCTGTATGGTGGCTTCCTAGTGCTTGGGGCCATACCAAGTCACATGTTCAAAACTCTCCAACACTTCTTATACATTGGAAGGAGTTGGGAAATACTGGTCTCACCTCCATAACCCTACTTGAGATAGAGATATGAAGACCCAAGTGATCCATGAGGCTCTATCAATGGGCAGGAACTCAAGATACAATTTTAGCAAATTCTCAATTAAGGAACTCCCAGGACCAAGGATTGTGTCTCATTTAAACTTTGTATTTCCCTCAGCACCTAGCACAGTAGAGGTTTAGTAAATGTTTGGTGACTATCATTCCACACAAGTAGGCATGTCCCTCAAAAGATGAATGTAAATCAAAATCTTGCAAATCAAATTTTCTTTCTTTTTCTAATTGCTGAAACTGAAATGCACAATAAGAAAAATAAGAAACATTATAAACTTAAATACAAAATAAGAAAAGGGGGGGAAAAGCATGTCATGAGCACAGTAGAACATGAGAGGATTCAAAATATATAGCAATAAATTCCCATTTCAAGAAAGTCTATGTAATAAATACTGTGCCTTGTGTTGAGAGCTGTTCATCTTTGCTTCCTTCTTAGTTTTTTTTTTCTTCTCTACTGTGCACATTTACCTTTGTTCTTTTCCCCCTTTCCCCCTCCCTACCCCCACCCAAGGCTACAATTAATCGTGCATATACTTATATGATATAGACATAGAGATACAACATATACATATATACACTTACATACATAAATGCATACATATATAGATATATACTTTCCCTAAGAAATTCTACTACTGAGCTGTTTTTATATTTGTGCATATCTCTTATTTTCTATCCCTCCAGACTCCTCTACTTTACTTCTACCTGTCACATTACCCTGTTATTTAACCTACACTGCCCCCCCACCAGGATTCCTCCCTCGATTTTCCATTCCCATAAATCTAAACACCCATCTAAATTCCCCTTTGACCTATTCCCTCCCCCTCACCTCTAGAGATCCCTCCCTTGTCTTCTTTTCCCCACCCTGCCCACCCTTAGTATTTTATTTCTTTCTGAATTTAGAAGACTTTTACACTCTTTTGGATATATATGCATTGTTCCCTCTTGAATCTATTCCTGATGGGTTTCCATAACTAACAGCCCTCTCCTCCCCCATCCAATTTCTCTGTCAGTTCTTCCTCTTGTATCTCATTTTTATAAAATAATTACCCTTTTTAGCTGTTTCTAAACAGTTGTACTTCTTAAAGTCATATCACACTCAGGTCTACCACAATCTTTCTTACAAACTACCCAACTACGAATAACTTAGACATACTTTTTACATTTCACATACATAAAAGGTAAACAGTATATCCTTATTGAGTTCCTCATGATTAGCTTTTGGTATGAACCTTAAATTCTTCTTGGTTCTTGTATGTCAAATCTTCTATTAAGTTCAGGGGGAGGGGTTGTGTTGTTGTTGTTGTTGTTTTAAACAAAGTCCTGAAAGTCTGACAGTTCATTAAATGTCCGTTTTTTTATTATTCAGGGTATGCTTAGCTTTGTTGGGTATGATATTTTCAGCTGGAACCCCAGTTCTTTTGTTCTTCAATATATAGTGTTCCAAGTCCTGCAGTCTTTTAGTATTACTGCTGCTAGGTCTGATTCTAATCATGGCACCACCATATTAAAATTGTTTTTTTTTCTTGTTGCTTGTAATATTTTATCCTTGAGCTAGGGGTTTCAGAATTTGTCTATAATATTCCTATAGGTTTTCCTCATAGGGGTTCTTTCAGGTAGTGATTGGTGGGTTTTTTCCTATTTCTACTTTCCCCTCTCATTCTAACCCTTCAGGACAATGTTCTTTAATTATTTCTTGTATTATTTTATCAAGATTCTTTTTTTGGTCATAGCTTTCAGGTAGTCTGGTTATTCTTATGTTTTCTCTGCTTGAGCTCTTCTCCAGAGATGTTGTTTTTCTTATATTTCACTTTCTCTTCTATTTTTTCATTATTCTTATTTTTGTTTAATTATTTCTTGATCTCTTATAACTTTGTTAGCTTTCCCCTTGCCCAATTCTGATGTTCAAGGAGTTCTTTTCTTCCTTAAGATTCTAGATCTCCTTTTCTAATTGGTTTACTTTCTTTTCAGTCTTTTTGTTTTTCTTGGATTGTTCTTTTTTGCTTTTTGTTGGTTTTTTTTTTTAGTTTTTCCTTAATCTCTCATTTGATTTTAAAAGTTTTTTTTTAAAGTTCTTCTATGAATTCTTTCTGAGCAGGTGATCATTTGATATCACTCTTTGGGGTAAAAGAAGGTTTCTTTGCTTCAGTATCCTCCTCATAAGATGAACCCTGGTCTTCTCTATTCCCATAACAACTTTCTATGGTTAGATTCTTTCTCCTTTGCCTGTGCTTTTTTTTAATTTGTAGTAGCTTAGTTTTTATAATTATCTCTAGTCCTAGGGTATGGGGGGAGGGTTCCTCTAGCCTCAGAGCCTCCTTCTGTTCTCCCCTCTGGCCTGGAACTATAACCAAGATGCCCAACCTCCTGTAAGTACCCACAATCAGCAGCATCCCCACCCCACTGCTTCTTCACTCACCAGGCATGTGTTGGTTCACACACACACACACACACACACACACACACACCTGCTCTCCTCAACACTGGATCTGGCATTCCTTGTCAGCAGAGGTTCCCTCAATCTTTCTTGCCTCTGACACCTAACTCCCTTCACTGTCCCAGGGGTAAAAAATTCTGAGGCAGCCTCCCAACTTAGCTAAAGGACTTGCTACTTGTTTTTTAAGTGGATCAAGGGCCTAGCTTGGAGGTGTTTACTCTTCACAGGGATCAAACCTCATCCTGGGACTTTTCTTCAGATCTTCTCCACTTGTCCCAGGAGGACCCCTGGTCTGCCCCTATTCATTTATTTTTACCATTCAATATTTGCCCTGTGATGCTATTTCATCTCTTTGGTGGGGAAAATCTTGAGAGCTTGGAGTTTTCTGGCCTACTCCGCCATCTTCCCAGAATACTCTTTAAATCAAAACATTTTTTAAGGATTATTTCAAAACTCTCCAGGCTTTAATTGGTTAAATCTACATATGAAAGACTGAGCAGGTAGAAAAAGACAATGATCTTCCTCATAAGCTTCCCTTTGTCTCTGCCTTTTCCTCAGTCTCTCATCTTACATGGCAGAGCAGAAGAAATTTAATGCTGGAAAACTGAGGAACCCTACTCCCACTCCAAAGATATTTGTTAGTTATTGAGTAAATAGCCCTTTCATAACTTAGAATCTATTCTTCAGAGATGAAAACCAGAAGGAACAGGGAATGTTCATCTTGAACTAAAGTGGGGTTGCCTATTTACGCCAAGTAACTAGAAAGCTTAATCCAAAAAGAAAAGACTAATCATAAAGGCACTACCTTTCTCAAAGGATTATATTCTTTGTTCTAAAGAGCTTGGTGCCTCAGGAGGAGAATCTCCTATTAGAGGTAAATCATCTGAGATTTTGAAAAGATCAAACCAGGGAAAGCTTTTTCACATTCCTAGCTTTGAACTAAGAGAGCATAGATATACCCACTCTTCTCATAAGGAAGAGCGAAGGATTTCAACTGAGTCAGAAGGTAGAAACAGGAGTTCTGCTACCACATTTACAGACAAGGGTCTGCCTGACAGGGTACAGCAAAGGCTACATGTCCAGAAAGAGACTAGCAGGGGGAAGCTTAATAATATTGCTAAAGACATCAGCAACCTTGCAAGATATGAGCTTCCTCTCTACCATCTGCCCTATCAACATATTCCCTTACATGTGAGCCCACCCACATGTGCTCTGGCCATACATGTTCACTGTGTGTATTCTTTTCGTACTTGCTCCCTATGTGAGTCCACTCTTCCTACTGATTATATGTATGTATTTGTGGCTGATGGTATGTGCATTTTCTGTACCTGGCCCATCTCCAAACCCTGAAGATACCATAGAACTAGAAAGTATGGATGCAGGGCCTGAGTTCCAAAGATTTAGGATACAGCTTTAAAAGGCAGCCATGGTATAGTGGATAGAGAACTAGCCTCAGATCCAGGAAGACCTGGGTTTATGCCCTAGTGACCCTGGGTAAGTCAGGTAACTTCTTAGTGCTTTAGGATATTAAATAAATTATAACATTCTTTGTCTCTCTACATATATGTATATGTGTGTGTGCATATATAAAACAAATATATAGGACAATAAATTATAGAGAAGGAGCTAACCTGCATTGGTAGAAAGAGTTTCTTCACCTGGATATTGGCTATAACAATGAAATCACAGGCCTAGTCACTGTCCTTATCACTTAGCATTATTGTTGGCTTTAAACAGCTTCAATTCAGGCAAAGTATGTACGGATGGGACAAGGCTTTCCTTTTTTTGATTCCTTCCAATGAATCAAGAGAATAGAAAATACACACAAGCCCCAATTTGTAGTATTTGTACATTTTCAAGGTGTAAATGCTCATTAGCAATCAGCAGCTGGCCTGAATTGGTTCCAGAACACCCCTAACTGGAAAGTCATAGAGTACCTGGAACCTGTGTTAGCTGCCTCCCTAAAGAAGGCACCCTTAGAGTTGGGGTGCTCCCAGGTCCTACATTTTCAATGTCCTGAAATGCTCACAATTTTAAGACCTTTTAAGAAGAAATTTTGCATTACAAATATCATTGGGGAGAAGATGAAGGAGGAGGAGGAGAGGAAGAATGAAAAGAAGGAGTGTGGAGGAAGAAAAGGAAGAAGAGGAGGAGGAGAAAAAGGAGAAGGAGAAGGAGGAGGAGGAGGAGGAGAAGAAGAAGAAGAAGATGATGATGATGATGATGATGATGGTGCAGTGAATAGTGCACCAGTCCTGGAGTCAGGAGGACCTGAATTCAAAGCCAGCCTCAGACACTTAATGCAAAACTAGCCGTGTGGCCTTGGACAAGTCACTTAACCCCAATTGCCCTACCTTCCCCCCTCCAAAAATCAAAAATAAAAGAAGAAGAATTCCCTGGTTACCCAAGGCCACACAGTTATTAAGTGGCAAAGTTCAGATTTTAACCCAGGTCTTTTGCCTCCAAATTTAGTCATCTTTCCATTGTATGAGGCTGCCTCTAGACACTGGGTTTTCTTTAAGTTCATCTATATGGTTGTTATTGAACTCCACTGGCTACATTATAATTTATTCACTTGACAAACTAAAGGTTCATGAAGATTATTTCTTGTCCATTCCAATTTTTTTTCTCCACCTTAATTTCCTTCCAGATCCTGAACCAATTGACTGCTACTTGGGGGTCAATGAAGAATTTGGAGGCACCAGATGTATTAAGTGCATTAAATACTGTCCTGTGACACATTAGCAATTATGAAATCATAGTTTTTATCCTTCCCTAACAACTCAACTGCAGAACTCCCTGGGATGTGAGAAAGACTCAATCAATCAATCAATATTGATGGAGTGCACCCTACTGAACAGATGCTTCCATCTGTAGCCACACTGTAGGCTAATATTCCCCTGTTAACGAACATCCACTGAGAACAAACTGATGAATGCCATTAAATGCTAATCCCATTACCCCAAAGACACAGAGGGTAAAAATTATTAATGTTCTAAACAAATACGAACTCTCATATTGAAAAAAATGAGACGACTTTTAAATGGTAACATAAATATGCCACAATTCTAAACTCAGGGTTTCTCTCTCTCTCTCTCTCTCTCTCTCTCTCTCTCTCTCTCTCTCTCTCTCTCTCTCATTTCTCTGCCTGTTTTTCTAGTACAGTGCAAATAGGTTTTCAAGGTACTCCTGAGATTTGCTTTATTAGAAAAATGTAGTGATCTATACTGTTCAGCTAAATGACAATATTACAGGTCATAAAGGAGATTTAGTATTTGATCCATTGAACTATTCGAGCTCCAAAAACCTTTCTAAGCTAGGATCAATTTCAATTATAATTCTGCTACTTACATAGTTTGGGAGTTGGAGAGGCACAGTCACAGCATGGATGAATAAATGGAATAACTGGAGCCTGGAAAGGTCTCCAAGGTGTCCCTTAGACTCAGCATGTAACCTAGAACCTCCCCACATCTGGGTCTCAGATTCCTCACTCACAAGAAAGCGCTAAAGTATTAAAAAAAATGTTTTAAAATGTAACTGGGGGAAAAATAAAATATATTATTAATAAAAGGGTTAAAGCCACTTTCTTTGTATGGATTGATTTATCAAAAGGTGTCTGGACCTTGATCATAAATTTAGAGTTTAAAAGTACCTTAGAAACCCTATAATTTTAAGAATGAGGAAAGTGTGGTCAAGAGAAATTAAGAAATTTGTCCAAGGTCATATAGGTTGTAAAGGCAGCATTCGAACGAAGGTCTTCTAACTCAAAATCCAGCCCTTTTTCTACTAAGCCACTGACTGCTTCACTATTAACTGAAAAGGGTATCAAATATATGTAATTTTATTTAGTTTCAGCTTTCACCTGAGGAATAATGGCAAAAAAAAAAGTTTCTCTATGGGAACTTTTTTATCCCATCCAGCTTTAGCTAGATCAATGATCCTATCACTTGCCACTCTCTACCCCCAAATCTAAGGTCCTTGAAGATAGAGATTGGTTCTTTTTTTGTCTTACATTACATTTCCAGCCCTGTATGTTACCTGGAGCACTTGAAAATGTTTGTAGGATTGAATTGGCCTTTAAGAAACAAGGGTACCTCAAACAAGAGCCAGAAAGAGTATGCCTAAGGCCCAAAGAGAAAAGGAACCTAATTCTTCAAAGACGCAAATGTGTGGAGGAGGTATAAAATACTTACCTTAAGCAACAAAGTAAGAACTAGCCAGAGGAACCATAAAGCCAAAGCTAAAAGACCCTAGCCTAAAGGAAGAGTCCACCAATTGAAGGGGAGTATTGACAAGAAGCACCTGGAAAGGACTGCTTAGAGCTTTAATGCTGAGCCAAGCTAAGGAACATGAGCCTGTTCCTGTAATTTACCTCGATAATGTCTAGCCTATATTAGGCAGGGAATGACAATGGTCAGACCTGGGCTTTAGTAAATCACCGTGGCAGCTGTGGAGGATGAGTTGAAGTGGAGAGAGACTCAAGGTAGGGAGACCAATTGTAAGGCTACTGCAGTGATCCAAGGAAGAGAAGATAAAGAGCTGAACGAATGTGTTGGAGATAATAACAACGATCAGCATTTATATCCTCTATGTGCCAGGCACTCTGCTAAGTACTTTACAAATATTGTCTCATTTGAACATATTCAAGAAACGTGAAGGTAGACAAGGTTTGGTAAAGGATTGAGTACTTGAAATGAGTGAGCGTGAGGTAGCTAAGGTTCGGTGGCTGGGAGGATGGTGGTACACCTAACAGAAATACAGAACTTTGGAAACAGGGGAAGGGTTAGGACAAAAGATAATGATGACTTGGAGATACCTAGTCTGAGATAACCAAAAGACAGTATGTGGCTTAGGAGAGAGACTAGGGCTGCTTATAGACCTGGGAATCATCTGCATAGAGATAAAAATTCGACCCGTGAAAGATGATGAGAATATCAAGTAATATGGCACAGAGTGAATCATGATAGAGCCTTTGGATACACACATGGTTAGTGGGCAGGACATGGATGAAGAAACAGCTATATGACTGTGGTTCCTAAAAATGGCACAATAGGAAAATAGAATTCAGAACCTAGCTGTTGTTTTAGAGCACAGCCTTTTATGAGATTTCTAATCAGGGTTTGTAATGGCTCCAGCCTCCATTCTCTGTGCACTAAGTTTCTAGGTGCCAAAAGGGAGAAGGGGAGCGGAAAAAGGTTTATTGGATGAATGTGTGCCTCCTTACATCTTTTTCTCAAGGGGTCAGATAGTAGCATACTTTGATTGTACTTTTTTTTTCCAGTTGTATGTGTATTAGGCAAGAAAGAAAAAGAAACACCGATGGAACATCCAATAAGGGAAAGGTTAGGATTTTGGAATTTAACCTCTGATAGAGAAAATCCTTCCCAAGCTGAGGAATTTGCACATGGTGGGCATTCAAATGCTTGTTGGATAGAACCGAATTGGCAATGAAGAGAATTGTAGAAATCTATCAGTCATCTACCAGCCTTGCCTTGTAGATGGAAGGACCGGCAGACCTGGATACCTGCCCTCATTTTACTGGTTTGGGTAGGCAAATCCAGACCTTCTTCCACATCATGACTTTCTCCACTGCAGGTTCTGAAAAATAACAGGTTGGCATAAGAAGTTAAATGTAAATTGGGAGGAGTTTTGTGGAAGCTGAAGACAACATGCAAAGGCCAGCAAATGACAGAGCCTATAATCAAATACTTGACCAAATCTTACAATAAAATACTTCAAACACATCATAAAAGAAAATGAAAAAAATTCAGACTTCTTCCCTGGTATGAAGGGCCAAACAATTGTACATGGATTTTCTAGCTTGTTGGGCCGCTGGGTCCCTAATCCATGGACATAGAAGGGATAACTGTAATGATATCTGCAACTGAGGTGTCTGCCATCACATGAGCGGATCATTGATTTAGAGTTGGAAAGTAGATGGCCGGGGAGGTGTATAGTTCATGTTCTTTTTACAAATGAGGACACTAAAAAGAGTCTAGTAACTTGCCCAAGGTACTTAAGAGCAAAATCAGATTAAACCCAAGTGCCCTGACTCCAAATTCAATGTTTTGAGTCAATAAAGTCTAAAAGCCACATTAGCCTTGAATGATAAATGGATTTCAACTATTCTGAATTTAAAAAAAAAATAACTGTAAATAGTGGTTTGGGGCTAGATCAGGTCAAGGTACATTTATTATAAGTTGTTAAAAAAAAACAGTATACTGTTTTCACTTAAGATTTTTGTTCCTTTGGTATATAGTTTGGTGATGTGTATTGTTACCAATGTGTTTCCTCACTGCACCACTCCCTCACATCCAGGAAGATATGGAGATGAGCTGTGGTTGCCTGCACAGGTACTAGGTGGGTAAGGAGCGATTAAAAGCTTGCCAGCACACTCAGTTCACTGGGTGTGACATTGCTGGAAGTTCCTTGTTGAAGCCCAGATTCTTCCTTTGATCTAGTACTTACTTTTAGTCCTAGAATCTTGTTTCTTTCTCTTCCTTTACTTCCCCTGCTTCTCTCCTGCTAACCACATCACTGACTCCTCTTCATTGTTGTTCAGTTGTATCTGGCTCTTTGTGACCCCCCTTTTGGAGTTTTCTTGACAAAGATACTGGAGTAGTGTGCCATTTCCTCCTCCAGCTCGTTTTTTACAGATGAGGGAACTGAGACAAACAGGCTAAGTGACTTGCCCAGGGTCACACAGCTAGTGTCTAAGATCACATTGGAACTCAGGTCCTCCTCTCTGCAGTCCTGGCACCCTATCCGCAGCGCCAGTCACATACCTGCCCATGTACTGTGCCTAATACTCCGAGTTGAAATCCTCTCTCCAACTCTACATGTCACCTCCATTTGTTCCTGGACCCTGTTTTGACATTCTTTCTTCCCCTACCTTGTCTCTGTATCCTACAAGTCCTCACTCAGCACGATGGAAGAAGCCTAGAGCTCCAGCTCTTATCCCAAGACTTTAAGATTGCAGGGAAATAGCTGGTCCTGCAGTCAGAAATACCTGAGTTCAAACCCAACCTCAAACACTTACTAGCTATGTGACCCCAGACAAGTCACTTAACCCCTTCTGTAAAATGAGCTGGAGAAGGAAATGGCAAAACACTCCAGTGTCTTTGCCAAGAAAACCCCATGGATAGTAATGGTCCATGAGGTCATGAAGAGTGAGACACAATAGAAGAATAGGAAGATTCTGGAAGCTTGGTCAGAGTCTTTACCTACTTATTACAAAAGGAATTTTAATTTGCCGTTTGAACATTCCCAATTGACTCTCAGGCTGTTTATTTTCTTTTTTCTTTGCTCTTTGTCTCCAAATTGCTTTCATATCCCTATGACGCTTCTCCTTTCTTCTTCCACTTGATTACATTTCATCCTGTAAAGAATAAGAAACTAGAAGGTACACAAGAGTGTGAGGTAGAACAGGAATGCCTTGAATTCACTGGCAGATGTGATTCTCCCCCTGGTACCTCTGCTGAATAATGATGATTTTGAAAAAAGGCCAATTTGTATTAATGTTTTTTATACTCCCTCAGCCACTAACACTGTGATGCTCTGGCTACCCACTCTCAGCCTCAGTTTCCTCATCTGTAAAATGGAAATAATAATAGCACTCACCTTACAGGGCTATTGTGAG
>CM053600.1:72363738-72426948 GCA_028646575.1 Pseudocheirus occidentalis | reverse complement strand
CTTTAAAGTTGATTCGCCTTTTGAGCACTCCGATCCCCAGAGGCCTTGATTGCTGTTACCAATAGAAGAAAGGACACTCCCGCCCAGCAAAAAGAAAAAACCAAAAACCGGGGGGGGGGGGGGGGGAGGGAGTCTGGCATTTTTAGCTAAAGGGTAGCTTCTTACAGAAGGCAGGAAAGCCAGCCGCCTTGGATACGTTAGAGGCAAACGGGAGAAGCAGCGGGTAGTGAACTTGCAAGCGGCCTGGAGAGAAAGGGCTTTGCTTTCTTCTCCATTGCTGGGAGAGACCTCTAGGTGGTGCAGGTGAATTTGCCGTGGAGGAAAGCCCCTCGCTCGCACACGACTTTTCCCAACTCTCCAACAGGACAGTAGGCAGTGAAGGGAAGAGTTCCCGGGAAATCTTTTGAAACTACCAAGAGCGCCAGCGCCGGACTGAGCCCAGAGGCGGTGGTGCGCGGTGCCTCTGGTCCCTGGGGGCGCGGAGGGACCCGGTACGGAGTGACAGTGTGGCGACCGATTTCAGGAGGTGGTCGTTTGCAACTCAGGACTGCCAGAACCTGGTACCCCAAAAGCAGCCGGACCTTTGCTGGCGCTCTCCTTCCAGTCCGACCGAGCTGCCTGCTGCGGGACGCTTGCTTGGGACCGGCCGTCAGTGCCAGGTAAGCGTGGGTCTTTGCTTTGACTGCATTTTGCTCAAGTTCTCCACTGGGGAGAGATGGGGCTGTCAGTCAGGGGGGAAAGAAAGAGCCCAAGTGCACATTTTTAAAATGCATCCCATTTTTTCGTTGTGTTTGAACAAGCCGTACCTAACACTGTGCGTCCGCTCTCGGGGCTTTAAGACCCAAGATCCCGCCTTTGTTTTGGGGGAAACACCAGAAACCCAAATTCCTACCTCAATTGCAGGTTTAAAGGGTAAGCCAAACTTTGCATGTGCTTAACTGGCTTCAAGCACTTTGGTTACTAAAAACAAAGGGTGCCTCCCGAAAGCCCCCGCAAAGTGTACTTTCCAGGACTTAGGAAGAAGCTGCCTCCTTCTGAGAGGGAAATTGTGAGGACAGTTGGTCTGTTCCTTTCATAAAACCAATCAACAAACATCCCCAACACCTAGAGGTCTCACCTAGGTGAGGTTTTGAAGAAAGCTAACAAGTCTTAGGATGATGATAGTAGTAGTAAAACTAGCAGCAGCAACAGCAGCAGCAGCAGCAATAGTAGTAGTAGTAGTAGTAGTAGTAGTAGTAGTAGTAGTAGTAGTAGTAGTAGTAGTAGTAGTAGTAGTAGTGGTAGTAGTAGTAGTAGTGGTAGCGGTAGCGGTGGTGGTGGCAGTGGTAGTAGTGCTAGTAGCAGTAGTAGTGGTGGTGATGGTGGTGGTGGTGGTGGTGGCAGTGGTAGTAGCAGTAGTAGTAGTAGTAGTAGTGGTGGTGGTGTTGGTAGTGGTAGGTAGGCAGCATTTATATAGGATTTTAAAGTTTACAAAGCACTTTACACATGTTATCTCATTTGATAAGAAAAGACACTGGGCCCCTTAGAGAACTTAATTTTGACTCCTGGTTCTGCCCCTTATGGCTACTACCTATATTCTCCTTAAAGGAATCATTACACATCTTTGGGCTTCATAAGTAAAATGATGAGACCAGACTAGATAAACTCCAAGGCCCTTTCCAGCTCTAAACCTTTATTTCTGTGAAACTTGGCTTTGCACATCAGTCCTGATGTCTACTTACCTGTGTGAACCTGGGACAGTCACTTCCCTGTATCTTGGTTTCCTCTTGTGTAAAATGACTGGTTTGGACTAAGGTATAACTAAGTTTTCTAAAGTATCTTGCAGCTCTAATTTCCAGCGACCCTGTGTTTCTACCTATTTTGTCCTATCAGTTTTGAGCAAAGACTTGATATTTCATTTCTAGCCCAGATATTTCTTTTCTGGAACTCCAAAACACAGCAGCTCATGTCCCATGACGAAGAGTCACATTTGAACTCAGACAGACAGAGGCATTTTTTTTTACTACCAAATGTCTTTAAGTATTTCTCTTTAGTGTCAGATTAAAGGACCCAGGTACTAAGGACCAGGAAAATTCGAGAAGAAAATGCCAATTGGGCAGAGACAAAAAAAAGCATCAAAATAGATGACATTTCACATTATAGATATTTCCTGACCTACAATGTATTATATTTATTTAATGCCCAAAGTCAAATTAGAAGCAGATAAAGAAATTGAAGGAATAGTGTTGAGAGATTAAAAGAAAATGAGAGTGAGAAAGACTGAGAGATGGAGAGACCGAGAGACAGAAAAACATGTTCATGGAATAAAGACCTGGTCAGTTGGAGAATGATGAAATCCTCTGGATTTAAGCTAGACAGAGGAATGTGTTGCTGAAATGAATAGTGTGAAGGACACGGGAAGATAGCAAAATAAAAATGAAACCATCTCTCGTGGTCCTTCTTTGATAAATAATCTAAGAATCAGACAAATGATAGCAAATCTAAAATGTGAAAAAGGTAGTGAGTTTTAGGGAATGGGAAGAAGCCAATTCAAATGACTAAGGTCAGGAATATTTAGTTTGGGTTTCTTGCTTGTCATTGTCTAAGAATGCCAAATCATAACAACTTGAGCACTTGAATATACAATTTACTAAGACCAGCAAAAGGATAAATTGTCACCGAGTGTGGAAAATCACAGCTTATCAGGATTCTCACGAGTGTTTATACTCCTTTCCAGTGATGAGGCAGTGAGAAATTTGGGGAACTTTGACAACAATCAACTTCACTTCCTAGAGGGCATGCCACCTTGCCCTTTTCCAGACCTCTGCCCTCACCATTGGTTACTGTAAACTGGGACTGTAGAAAATACTCTTTGGCAACAGCACATCTGGGGAAACCCACCAGCGACTCACCCTCATATTTCTTTAGGAACACTAGTTATCTTAACATAAAAGTGAAGAGGTAGGGAGGGGCAAGGTTTCAATATTTAGACAAAAATCAAGTACCATAGTCATTTTCCCAGCAGTAAACATTTGCAAAGTCTGAGGATGTGACCTAGCTTGTGCTTCAGGCCGCCACAGTGTTGTGTTCTCAGGCCCATTTCAGAAATGGCACAGCTAATAGCACTGATGGTTTGAGGATAACCAAATTGCCCACAGACCATCAGTGAGCCTTGTAGCAAAATATTTTGTTGTTCTTCTGGTTAAGGGGTTTACTGATGAAGGAAGAGACCATAGACAGGTACCTTCTTCAATGGGCAAATGGACCCTTGGTCACCTGACTCTCCCAGTCTCAGATCCAGGTAAGGCCTGTGGTTAACAAAGAATGATACTGTGCTAAGGAAAATGCACAGGCTCATAACTTCAAAGAAGCAACCAAATCTGAAATTCAAACACTGCAGACGTAAACATGATTGATTTTTGGAACCCAGCCCCACTGCTAAGTGTCTCCTTCACCTCCCGTTCTGTTTTCTTGCTGTTCTCTTCCTGACTTCAAGGAACATACCTTGCACACCACCTCTGCCCTTGGGCCCTTTTCTCTTCCACTATCACAGAAGACACCTATCTCATTCACTATCTTGGCAGCTATTGCCTGATCTATCTGAGTGATACTATCCCCTCCAATATCATAGTTAATCATATTTCATTAAACTAATTTGTGTAGGGGAGACCAGATCCAATTCCCTATTTTAAGTAAAAGATTCAGTGTTTAGATTTCTCATCCTCTCTAGATGGTTTCTTTCAGTCCAGTATACACCTCTCTCTACTCTTTCCTTAAAAGAGTGGAGCAAGGGAAAATAAAAAATGAAATGAGTTTCCTTGAGAGGTGAGGGGTTCATCCTCCTTGGAAGACTTTAACCATTCTTTTGTGAATGGATTGGACAAGATTGCTGCTGAGGTCCTTTCCAATGCTCAGAGTAGATTCAAAGGAAACTTTGAAGGAAAGGCACAAGCCTCTGGAAGAATGGTAGGTTTTTAATCTTTGTGAGCCATCTTGATGAAAGGTCCAGTAAGGAAGAATGTTGGAGCTAGCAAGTAAAATAAGGTTTTTGGATGACTTGTGGGCTGTAGTCCAAGCAACCCCTGTCTTTTGTTAACAAAATACAACAACAGCAACAACAACTAAGAATTGACTTTTTTTCTTTCCCCTCATCAATGTTGTTCTCTGGGGTCTCAAAACATTGCCAAGGCTTGGTTAAGCCCATCCAGGAACACTGTGTGAAAATGCATCTGACTCAACTCTCAGGGTTGAAGTAGGGTCCCTCGCTCTTTCCGATGGCACAGCTGGGAGTGGGTACTGGACCACCAAGGTCCCCAGAGTAAACAAAGACCCAGATTCCAGCTGGCAGCTGTGTACCTCTTGGGCTTTTGCAGTCGAAATTGGAGGCATTTAACATTTCTCAACAATCACATGCCTGAGGATGCAAAATCTCCTTCTTGGCTTCAGAGAAGCACAGCTGCCTCAGTATTCTCAGAGCCTGAGGCCACCGTCATCTATTCCAGCAGCTACTGCCTTCCTGCCCGCTTCCCCTCTTCTGATATCTCCTGGTTTTATGTGGAGATTTGCATATGTAGCTAACCAGTTCTTTTGTTCTCCATTTCCTACAAATCAAATTACTCCGCCATAGGTAACAATGATAAGGAGGTGTTGCATTTGTGGAGAGATACCACAGCCATGAGAGACATCCAACATTTCATCAACAGTTCACTTTACAAGCTCATAAATCCCATCTCTGTCTAGCAGATTGTTGTTATTTTTCCCAGTGAGTCAGTGATGAAATCAGCTATAAGCGTAACAACAACAATAGCAAAGCTACCACTAATAGCAAGAGGAATCAAAGCCAGTCGTCTTGAGATCCGAGTGGAGGCTCTAAAATTTCTTACACATAGATTTACATTTTATACTATGAAAATGACAATAGGCAAAGCTAAAAAAATCATGTGTAAATACATGGAAGATCATGGGATTGCAGATTTAGAGCTAGAGTTCATCAGTCCAAACCTCTCATTTTATAGATGAGGAAACAAGGCCAGAGATGAAATTACTGGACTGAGCTCACATAGGCAGTTAAAGGACAGAGTTGGCATTCAAATCCTGGTCTTCTCACTCCAAATCCCATGTTCTTTATATGAGAAATGTAATCCTGGTCCTCCTATCCCCAATAGCAACAGTAAAATAAGATAACAGTATGATGTTGATAAATTCAAAAATTAACATCATGCCATCAGACCATAGCTCTCAGAAGTCATCTAATTCAATTCCCTCTTCTTGAGAATCACAGAAAGCCTAAACACATAAGCATAAACATCAAATGGAAAATGACAGGTGACTATTTAAATGAATATGACACCATTCATTGCCAAATCTTCTTGTAAAACTTCCAACAATCTCTTAGATATTGCTCAATTGCGTTAAGAACAAGGGAGAGAAGAAAGATCCCATAGAATCTTCTCTTAAAAGGCTAGGGATTCAAACCCTAGCTCTACTTACTTAACTACCTGTGTGACCCTGGGGCAAGTTGCTTAAAGTGTCCCTAGACCTCAGTATCCTCATCTGTAAAATGAAATGGTTGCATTCATTATGATTCTTCTATACAACATGACCAGTGTGAAAATATGTTTAATGGGAATATATATATGTAAAGCCTGTATCAGATTGCAGGCCATCTTGGCAGGGGAAGGAATTTAAAACTTATGGAAGTAAATGTTGAAAACTAAAAGTAAATAAATTAACTTTAAAAAATGAAGGGATTGGGCCCTTCTCAGAGATCTTCAAGTAGAGGTTGAACAAGTATTTGTTAGGCATCTCAGGGTTCCTTTGATGTTTGCTTTGGATTAGATTGCCAATGAGGTCCCTTTCAACTCTGAAATTCTGAGTCTTCTGTATCAAAATGGTTTCTAAGGTCTCTACTTGTTTTAAATCTATGATGCAATGATCCTACATAACTAAGTGCTCTTCCATTGGCCTCATGGTGCCGATACGACCCTGAGTTCTCAAGATGATGACACTGGAGTCCCAGCCCTAGCAGATACTTTCCCTGAGCATGGGTCCAACCACATCTCTGTCAGCTGAAGACCAGCCTGTTCAAGTTCAGAGATATTCATTAAGAGAAAGACAGTCATCAGGTGATGAATCCAGTTTGGGGAGAGGAATGTAGCAGTGTTTCTGAAGATTTTATTTGTAAACCTAGAATTGAAACTCCATAACACATTTTAAGTTCATTTTCAACCTGAAAATAACATCAGCGCCTAACCTGGCCATTGTCGTGTTTTTGTCCTCTGTTCTCAAAGAGGACCATGCCATCGGGAAGATGATGACATGACTTGCAATTGACTTTGATTTGAGCAAGGGAGGGCTACCTAGCCCAGTACCCAGCATGTGGTTGGTTTAATAGATGCTTGCTGAATTGAATGCTGAGTCAACAGAATAACACACACAAAAGAAAAACAGAGAAGCGTTTACAAGAATGAATGTCGCCAGGGAGGGGTAAAACATCTATATGGTGTCTGCTATGTATCAGACACTGCACTAAACACTTTTTTAAACCAATATTATTATTTCATTTGATCTTTATGCCAACCTTGGGAGAAAAATGTTACTCTCATTCTCATTTTTGAGTTGAGGAAACTGAGGCAAACAGAAGTTAACTGTTTTGCTCAGGGATACACAGCTGGTAAGTAGTCTGAGGTCAGATTTGAACTCAGGTCTTCCTGGCTAGAGGACCAGTGATTTATTCACTGTACCACCATCTATCTCTTATAGCACTAGGTGAAGGCTTGGTATGCTATTCATTTCCACTTGATTAAGAGCTCAAATGGTGGAGACTGAAGAAGAGAGGAAAATTCAGCATCAGAAGCAGCAGCATCCTCTTCCCGATTGGGAAGAAGTTGCATTTTGACGAGCAGAGGAGCATTCATCCAAGAGCAGGCAGTGTTTTTCCCTAAATGTTTTAAAAAGCCTGCTTTGCTGGGTGTGCCATCATGGAATTAATTCAGAGATCAATTTAGCTCCCAATTTGGCATGCCAACCTGTTGTTCTCAATTGCAGTAGGTATTTTATGGAGTTAGCGGAGAATCTCTCTACTGGGGCTTGGCTCTTCTGATTTCCCTGTGTACCACAGAGCTGGGCACACACTGCTATTAGGCTCTGCAGACAACCTATAGAAAGAGATGGGTGGTCTCCGGAGACCATGAAAACAAATGACTGTGTCTTGTTATTGGAAAGGTGCATAAAGAGGTCATCAGAGGAGAATCAGAAGTTTGGATTCATCGATCCAAGGTTCATGATAGTACTACTGACATTGAACAAGATAGCCAGTCAAGTTTAAGGGGCTTTAAGGGGTTTGGAATGTAATGTGAATTTTTCCTGGGATAACCTGTTTTATGTACCTAGATAGTAAGATTTGTACTTTACTACTTCCACTGAGCTTCTGTGTCCGTGTATAATATTAACTTTGATTTTTAATTCTTTAAAAAAATAGAAAGGCGTGGAGCCTTTGTAAAGGCACCTTGGAGGACTCTTAAAGTGTATTTTCTTAAGATTTAGTCTTTAATATTGTCTCGTTGCACTTGTAACAGCTACTGCTAATACTTCCTGACCATAATGAAAAAAATAAATCAGAAAGTACACGTTGGGGATGTAATTCTTTAGACACTCCATATTCTACAGAACTGAAGCATTTCTTGAAGAAGGATAGCCAATAGAATCTGGCAATAACAGCTTTTCTAAGAGTCGAATTTGTAATGAGAGCAAATCATCTCTGCGCTGTTAAATGTGGTTTTCTCCTGCAAAGGGATTCTTTGCATATTTAATAAAAATCACAGATAGTAAGTTAAATGCAGAAGAACTCCATCATAACACAACTCCTTGGTCCAAACAATCAATAAGCATTTGTTAAGCCTAATATGTGCCAGGCACTGTGATGGTGCTCATTCCCCTTCAAAAGCTTACCTGCACACAAAGAGAGCACACTGAAACTATACAAAGCAACAGAAATGCAGAACCTGAGAAGAGAAGACAGCAGGAGTCAAGGTCGGGGAGGGGGGAAGATTAGGGAAGAGATCATGTAGGGGAAGGTATTTGAGCTGAATTCTGAAGGAAACGGGAGATTCTAAGAGAGGGGGAATACATTCCAGGCACAGAGGACAGCCAACCAAAATATAGAGGAATAAAAGAGTGTTGTGTCAGAGAACCAGCAAAAAGGTGATTTGAGATGGACCATAAAGGAAAGGGGCGGGGGTTGAAAGGAATAAAAATTTATATCATACTACTGTATGCCATTGAACTTATGTACATATAGTTACTTCATATATATATATTTTTATAAATATATATATATATATTTTCCAGGCAACCATACATAAGTGCTTTGCAAATATTATCTTACTTCATAATAAGAACCCTTCCATGTGGGTGCTGTTATCATACCCATTTCACAGCTGAGGAAACAGAGGCAAACATATGTTGTGACGTGTCCCGGGTCACACAGTGCTAATGTCTAAAAACTATTTGAATTTGGGTCTTCCTACCTCAAGGCTCAGCACTGTTGTATATAATAAGTTTGGAGATATAGGTTGGGGCCAGGTTGTGAAGGACTTTAAATGCTAAACAGAAAAGCTAACATTTGATCCTAAAAGAAAAAGGGAGCTATGCAGTTTACTGAGTAAGGGAGTGATAGGGCTGGACATATACTTTAGAAAAGCGATAAAAACGTAAATGAAGCATGAGTCAAATAACATTTTCTGAAATAAAAAATAAAAGTATGATTTTTATTGTTGAGTCATTTTCAGTTATGTCTGACTCTCCATGACCCCATCCTGGGTTTTTTGGAGTGGTTTGCCATTTTCGTCTCCAGTTCATTTTACAGAAGAGTAAAGGATGTTAAATGATTTGCCCAAGTAGGTATCTCGGGTCAGATTTGAACTCAGGTCTTCCTTGTTGCAGGCCAGACCCTGGGACATAAAGAGGCAGCTATGGCATTATAGATAGAGAGCTGACCTTTGAGTCAGGAAGGTCTGGGTTCAAGTTCTGCCTCTGACCCAGACTGATTGTATGTGGTTCTAGACAAATAAATCACTTACTTGTTCTAGGCCAATAATGTCAAACTCAAATAAAAACCAAAGGGCCAGCATATTAACTTAGAAAACTATTAGCTTTATCTATGTTCTGTTGTATTTTATTTATTTTGTTCATTATTTCTCAATTATATTTTCATCTGGTTTGGGTCACACTCAGGAGGGTTGCAGGCAAACTTTTTGAGCCCTCTACTATCTAGGCAACACTCTCAGACAATAAATTGCAGAGAGGTGTTCTCCTGCATTGGTAGAAGGTGTTTCCTCACCTGAGAGTTCTAAATACAATTGAAATCATAAGTTCAGCCCCTATCACCCATAGTGAAACTAACTTGTAATATATTTTTGCTGCTAGTCTTTTCCTGTTCTGATTAATGCTCTATCTATGGTCATTTGAAAGAGAGAAACTCTCCCTATAACCAGTATTATGATATATTTTCCAATTATTTTGTTCTACTTTTGTACCTTTCTCTAAGAGATCACTAAGTACATCTTGCCTCTTCATTTGCTAGGGAAACCGAGGCAAAGGAAAGGTTTAATGTCTTGCCCAAGAGGACAGTTTCCTTTCTATAAAATAAGAAAAGTACATAGCGAATGACTGACTTTAAAGGGAATTTAGGATCTCGGATCATTTGTCGTCTGTGAAAATAAGGATGGAGACCAAACTTTCTCCTGTATTAGTGCCTGTGGGCTTTCAGCTAGGGGGTTCCACATGAAAATCATTATCCAAACAGACCACACACATCTATTCTACTCTATTCATTTGATGTGAGTGTGTAGAAAGCAGCAGAGCTGGAGAAGACTACACTGATGATTATCATAGTTGTTGCTTTTGAAGGCAAATATTTATTTTTGCAAAGATTGCAAAACCAAGAACGGTAGAATATGAAATCTTCTGTATGTTTACACAATAAACAGTGAGGAGGTGCTGGTAGATTCTGCTTTCCCTCCTCCCCAAGGACTGGCTATTTCCCTCCTGAAGACACCAAATAAGTAGAAGCAGTGGCCTCCAAAGCGGAGGGCATCACTAGGGAGGACGGCAATTCTGCATCGGTGTTTGTTCCCCATTCATGTTGTCTTGTCAAAGAAGTCAAGAGTGGGATGGTCGGGGGCGGCTAGGTGGCGCAGTGAATAGAGCATCGGCCCTGGAGTCAGGAGTACCTGAGTTCAAATCCAGCCTCAGACACTTAACACAAAAAACTAGCTGTGTGACCTTGGGCAAGTCGCTTAACCCCAACCTGCCCTCCAAAAAAAAAAAAAAAGAGTGGGATGGTCCTGAATTTGGTGGTTAGAGTTTGTTTGAAGCCAGCTTTCATCTGGGGTCTTGGCACCATCTCAGCTCCCCCAAGGTGGCTCCCTCATTAGGCAATAACATTTATTGATCCATCATGACCTGTGCATGAGGAAGAAAACCAGAAGGGTGAGAAAACATAGCCCCTGCCCTCAAGGAGTTTATAGTCCAGTGAAGGAAGAACAAATGATAGAATGATAGAAAGAACAAATGAAAATTGCCATTGGCTATAAATGAAGTGCTGAAGAGAGATCAGAGCTGGGTGTGACAAAATCACTTTCAGAAAGGAGGGGGATGAGGGAAGAGTATACACATTGATACACAAGTTAGTAAATTTTCTTACCAAGGGGTTAAATTCTACAATACATATGCACTTTCTAGATCTGTTCATTGGCTATCATCCAGATTCATTAACCTCAGCTGCAGCTGTGAGGAGCTGAAGTGGAGGGAGGGATTTTGCAGAGATGGGGGAAAAGTGGAGGGGAACAGGAAAGAAAAGAGGGGACTTCTCTAACTCCTCTTTTAATGTCATCAGCAAATGATGATGATTCAAGTAGCAATAGCAAAACCATTTCAGGAGATTAGGAGAATCTGACTATTTCTGAATAAACCACTTTCAACCTCAGAAATAAGCCTTCACTACAGAGGCTGGTAATAAGATCCCAAATGGGGTGTGGCAGAGTGGAGCTTGAGTGGGACGTACTGGTTATGCATGGTAATACTTGTTTCTGACTGGTCATTCTGGATACAGGGATGGTCTGGCCTGCCTATATTTCTTATGCCATGTTCTAGCATTCTGTGAAACTCTCTTTTTAGCTTGAGTCTGAGGATTTTGTGGAGGCTAGCACCATCTGGAGACTGAGAGCCTCTGCCTTTGAGATCATCAGGGCTAAAGTCATCAGTTCACAGACTATGGTTGGAAAAGTCTGCAGAAGTCACCTAGCTCACCATCCCATCTAAATTATGACTGCTGTGTACAACATCCCCAATAATAGCTCCCTTCTATACAGCGCTCCCTCTTATATAGAGCAGTTTTTTTTAAATCTCCTTCTTTGTGATCTCCCTGACATGTATGTTGTATACATATTATTTCCCTTCTTACAAATGAAGAAACTCATATAACTGGTTAAGTGGCAGAATTGGGAGAGATAGACAGAGACAGAGAAAGACAGAGAGACAGAGAATGCTTCATGAATTAGCATGTCATTCTGCAGAACTGGGGCAGTCTTCCAAATATCCTGGGGCAGTGGTCCTCTTAGAATGACTGTGGTTGGATGTGTAATTGGGAAGGGCCATGAGTTGGTTCCTTTGCTGTCTCCCTTCTTGTGCTCCCCCCACCCCCCCACCCCCCACCCCCCCTCTTTGTCTCTGTCTCTGTCTCTCTGTCTCTCTCTCACTAATGCCCTCCTTATCTCCATGGTTACAGCCTCCCTCCCTCAAACCTAAGATAATATGATTGTACTGCCCCATTGTGGAATGGTGACTACAAAGGGAATCAAGTGCAGTCAAGTCAGAGTATCAGACAGGGTGTTGTCAATGGCATTTCCTGGCATTGGGGCTCCTGGCTCTCAGGAAAACCTCCAGGATAACACTGGCTTTTTTATCCAGTCCAACGTTAAGTGGACAATGCTGTTGAATGGATGGCCATTTGAATCACAAGCTTAGAGTTGGGCAGCATTCAGAAATCTCTCATTTAAAATTGACTTTAAAGTCTTGAGTGGCTAACATTCCTCAATCAACATTCCATAGAAACACAACCATCAAAAGATGAGAACCTGTTGGCAAAGTCCCACAAAGTTATGATCCTGGAACAAATATAAAATCTATATACAGGCTATTCCCTAAGTGTGTAAGTTGCAGAGAAGGTGCCAACCTGCATTCATAGATGGAGTTTCCTTACTTGTAAGTATGTCTCGATATTGAGAATAATGAGGTACGTGATAGAGTAGATACTGGCCTCAAGCCAGTATATAAAACATGTACATATACATATACACATTATATTTGTGTTGGGGCTCTTGTTGGTAATGGGTTGAATTGGTCCTCAGCTAACAGGAGGCCCGTGATCACCTCGTGGCAGAATGCGAAGGTTGCTCCTGTTTGCGATAAGCAGGATTATCTCTCTGCCTTCGGGGTGATGCACGATTGGCTCACTGTGGCGAGGGTAAGGCCAGGGGAGGGGCCCTAAGGGGCCCTGGAGAAAGGACTTAAATACAGGCTACCCGGAGGCAGAAGTTCCAGTCCCACACCAAGCTTAGAGAATGAGAGGGAGTTCCAGCCACGCCCTGTGTCTTAAGTTTTCTGTGCAGCTGTTTCTCCGGGAGATAGCGGAAGCCAGGAGCCGGGACGCCCAAAGCCTGTTGAGGAAGGGTATAGGTGAAACCTATACAGCCTGACCCCCAAAACCTGTAACAGATGGCGCCTGAATGTAGGGACTTGAAAGTAGGAAGGGTAGGGGTCAGAAGAGCTGTACAGCCTTGCTATAGTAGCAAGAAGCCTGTTGAGGAAGGGTATAGGTGAAACCTATACAGCCTGACCCCCAAAACCTGTAACATATATGTACATATATGTCTAGATTCTAGAATTATGATTTCAGCAACATAGGGAACTGTCAATTAAGAATTTCTTCAAACCAATGCTAATGCACATCTTAGAGCCTTTGAGAGTTTTGCCTGTGCTGAGGATACCAAGAGGTTAAGTGACCTGCCCAGACTCAAACAGCCAGTCTGTGTCAGCAGTGGGACTTGAACCCCATCTTCCTGACTTCCAGGTACAAACCCTACCCACTGGGCTACATTCCTACTAAGCCATAGATAGAGGTATCAATAGAGTAATAATTTCCTCCACTGATTTCCTCTAGTGCCTGATCATGGTAAGGAGGTAACCCAGGCTTTTTGAAGGCTGTGTGAGTGTGGACCCATGCTCCTAGAAGTCCATGCAAGCAGAGAAAGTTTTGAGCCAGATTGTGTCTCTACTTCTAGGACATATCTAGAAATAGAAGTTTGGGGGGCAGCTAGGTGGTATGGGACATAGAACACCAGCCCTGGAGTCAGGAAGACCTAAGTTCAAGTTTGAACTCCAACACTTACTAGCTGTGTGACCTTGGGCCAGTCACTTAATCCTGTCTCCTCCCCCAAAAATCAAAGTTTTGGGGGTAAGTCATGGAAACCACATTTCACAGAATCATAGATTTGAGTCAAGAGGGACTTCAGAGATAATAGAGTTATATCCATCTTCATATTGAAGATGAAGATATTAAAGCCCAGAGAATTTTTCACTTGCCAGAATTTTTCAAGAACTTCAGAAAGAATTCAAGTCCTACATTTCCTGCTGGAACATATCCACCTGGAAATTCTGATATGTCTCAAATCAAACTATAATTCAATTCAACAAACATGTTTATTAAGAACCTTCTTAAGTATTTAAGGTGTAAAGTAGGGTGGAATAATGGATAGATGAACAGCAATGGAGGCTGGAAAACCTAGGTTCAATGTTGCCTCTGACATATGCTAGCTATATAACCCAGGCAACTATCCTTTAAAGGTGATGGTGATAGTCCTCTAGGACTAGAAGTTTCAGATTATTTGCACATCTGCTACTGTGAAAAGTTAATCCCTGCCCTCAAGAAGCTTCCATTCTGTCTCTAGAATCAACTTGTACATGTATAGGTATATACAGAAGAAATGTATCTGCACACACACATATATGTATATACATGTGTATGTGTGTATATAGATAGACAAGTAGATAGATAGATAGATAGATAGATAGATAGATAGATAGATAGATAGATAGATAGATATGGTGATGGGGTAGCAGCATTAATTGCTGCAGGATCAGGCTTGGTCTAAAAGGGGGTGCTTGAGCTGAATCTTGAAGAAGATTAAAGGGTTCTAAGAGGCCAAAGTGAGGTAGAAATGTATTCCAAGAATGGGGATAGCTAGTAAAAAGGTACAGAAATGAGAGATATGGGAAGAATAAGAAATCCATTTTCATAAGGAATGTGAAAGGAATAATGCATAGTAAGGCTAGAAAGGTAGTACAGTTATCCCTTCCACATCATGCTTTTCCCCATCTAAGTTTCAATATATCATGGGCTGGCATAAGAAATTAAATGAGAATTTTGAGGGAGTTTTGCAGAAGCTGCAGATGACATGTGAAGACCAGCAGATGATGCAGAAAAAGTTAAACTCAGAAATGTACAAAATATATGTATAGTATTATATAACATCAACATATTTTATCTTTCAATACCATAATAATTCTCTGGTAAGGAAGGGTCAAAACATTTCACATGGATTTTTCCAGATCAAGGAGGCACAGCACCCCTGGCACCCCCCACTCCACTGCAGTGTGGGAGAGATAACTGTATAGGGCTGAATTATAAAGAACTTTAAATGCTAATCCTACTAGCTTGTATTTGACCCTGAGGTAGTTGAGAACACTAGTTTATTGACCAAAGAAGTGTCAAACAAAGAAAGTCATACTTTCATTCCCTATCCAGATGCTTATTACTGTCATCACTCTGCCTCCTTCCTCCCTAAATTCATAGCCTGATGCAAAATTTTCTCTGCCCCAATTCCTAACCTTTAAGCAGGATGAACTTCAATTTTTCAACTTCAACTCCTATAAAATTAGTCTCCAAACTGCCTTTGCCACAAACAGGAGTGATCAGACCTTGGGTTGGTTGTTCACCCCTGACTCCTCATGGACACACACAGTTCAAATGAATTTGCTCCAGGGGCCCGGATTCCTAGTTAAGGCTATGATTTAAAGCATTATATGGCAATGAAAAAAATGCTAGGAGGCAAAGTGAAGATTCAAATCCCAGTTCTGACATTGACTACTTGTGTGGCCTTGGGCAAGTCACCAGCTCTGGACCTCACATATAAAATTAATGGGTTGTATTGGGTAACCTCTAACTTTAAATTGGATGATCCTCTGATCCTGCTTCTCTGTCTTTGCTGATCTCATTCCCCTCCACTTGGAATGCACTCCGAGCTTCTGCCTACCCAAATCTGGTACCCATTCTTCAAAGCTCATGTCTAATTCAACTCCACCAGGTCTTTCCTGATAAACCCTATCCTTCTTCTGAATTCTTTTAGCACTTAAGATTTCTACCATTAATTGCTGAATGGTGATTAATCACATACTATCTTATTTCCATGACCTTGACTTACTGATGGTTGGTATAGATAAAATAAGAAATATAATCATAGGGGCGGCTAGGTGGCGCAGTGAATAGAGCACCGGCCCTGGAGTCAGGAGTACCTGAGTTCAAATCCGGCCTCAGACACTTAACACAAAAAACTAGCCGTGTGACCTTGGGCAAGTCACTTAACCCCAACTGCCCTCCAAAAAGCAAAAACAAAAAAAAAAAAAACAGAAATATAATCATAGCTCTGTAACTTTTCTTAAGGTTTCCAGTAATTGGTGTCCTCTTATTCACCATACCTATAGCATAAGTCTACAATGGGCCTATAAAGGTGATATGTGCCTAAAATTTTTTTTTAACCTATGAATAAAGTTGTGGGAAGTCAAATAAAAGCTTGGCCTGAAGATTAGACTACCTGAGGCCTATTTCAGATAAGTTCCTAATCTACAATAGTGGAAGGAGTTTCCACACTAGGAGTTCCCTACTCCATGCCTCAGTTTCTCTCTGTCAGTAAAATGGTACTAAAACTACTTCTCTTACAAGAAAGCTACAAAGATTTTTTTGTAGCTTTTTGGGGGGAGAAGAAGGAACAAGAGGATGATTGCAAACTATAGGTACAGCGACCATATATCCCAGAAATTCCCAGGTTTGAGAAAATCCATTGAAAGAGAGCCTATTTTGTCATCACACGGCAAAAGGAATGCCCTTTGTCCGATCGTGAAGCTCAATTTTTGGTTTGGAAAATATGGTTGCCATAGAGACAGTCTGTTATCCTGGCTTCTCTTCTCAGTGGCTTAAATTGCAGGAATTTTCTGGACTTGATTTTGGAAGGATACCCCACCCTGTCTGGTAAGTTCATGTCCTTTCCTCTTTGAGGGCCACTTGGCCTCAGTTTCTCTCTGTGCAAACTACCTTTCTCAAAAGAAAGTGCTAAAGATTATTCAATCCTATCAGCATAGCAAAATGCTAATAGAATTCAAAAGTACTTATGCTGCTGTTGTGTTCAAGGAAAAAATAGTCATGAACTACCAATTTTTTCTTCCTGAAAAAAAAACAAAAGCCTGTTCCCATGGAACCTCCTGGAATATATAGCTATTTAGTGGCTGTCAGTCAGAAAGAGGCATTGGCCCAGGTAACCTGTCTCTTTGTCAAGAAGTAAGAAGGCCTTAGGACTTTTAATGTAATTATATCTCTGCTGAATCCATTCAGAATATCTTCTGAATAGAGGCTGCCAAATGCAGCCATATCACATTTCCACCTTTAAACAAATGCAAGCTAAGTGTTCTTGTTTCAATAAAATATTCATCGCCCTTGGCATAGACAGAGGGGTTTTTGCCGGGTTTGAACAAGGTCCAGGGCCAGGGAGTCAAAGTTATTCCCCATTTTAAAGGTGGGCAGGTGCTTTATGTGAAATGAGTGGATGACCTTGAGCCAGCTCCTTAGAAGCAGGCAGGCAGCTTCCTGATGTTAAGGACAAGCTGATGTCTTCATGAACTACGGGGCCTCAACGCCAGGGCCCAAATGTGCATGGAACCCTGCCCAGCAGCTAGAGTCCCTTCATTTGTTTTCTCATATTCCTATCCAGTATTAGGGCATGCTCTCTCTCTATCTCTCTGTCTCTCTGTCTGTTTCTCTCTGTTTCTGTCTCCCTCTCTGTCTCTGTCTCTATCTCCCTCTCTGTCTCTGTCTCCATGTCCATCTCTCTGCCTCTGTCTCTGTCTTTCTCTCTCTTCTGTCTCTCTGTCTCCTCTGTCTCTGTTTCTCTCCTCTCTCTGTCTCTTTCTCTCTGTCTCCATCTCTCTCTGTCTCCCTCTGTCTCTATCTCTGTCTCTGTCTCCTCTGTCTCTGTCTGTCTCTCTGTGTCTCTCTTTCTCTGTCTCTCTGTGTCTCCATCTCTGTCTCTGTCTCTCTCTCTCTGTCTCCATCTCTCTCTGTCTCTCTCTCTCTCCCTCCCTTTCTCTCATAAAGTCCTCCCAAAAGGGCAATAGCTAATGAGTTAGGAGTTGTTTCAAATACCACATGAGAAGACCTAAGCTTAAATCCAACCTCAGGTACTTGCTATCTGTTTGATTCTAAGGAAGTCAGCTAACCTTTCTGAGCCACAATTTCTTCTTCTGTCAAATGGGAGTAATCATAGTATTGACTTGCTAATATTGTGAGAATCATATGGGATCATGTATGTAAACACATCTTAAAGTGCTATATAAATGTAAACAATGTTTCCAGAGCCCTTTGCTCTGATTAATACAAAATTATCATCAAAGTAGTCAGTAAAACTAATTGTTCTGGGAGACTTTTAATTTTAAATTGAATAGAGCAGGGAAACTACATCAGAGATGAAAACCATTTAGACATATATAGACCAAGGGTGGGGAACCTGTGGCCTTGAGACCACATGTGGACCTCTAGGTCTCAACTGTGGCCCTTTGACTGAATCCAAACTTCAGAAGTTTGGATTCACAGTTTGGATTCAGTCAAAGGTTCACACTTGAGGCTACATGTAGCCTCAAGGCCACAGGTTCCTCACCCTGCTTAGACCATGGGTGGGCCCTTTGCAGAGTTCAGGAGGCTGGGGCAACAAAAGAAGCTTGGACAGAAATAGGGCCAAAATAACTGTCATTTAGAGAGGACCACTCTACCTCTGAGGGCCTCTCTGCTGAAACTCTTTCTTGTCCCATCCTAGGGGACCCACCTCACCTGTGCAGATAGACACTTCCCCCAAGCTGGAGGATACAACAATATCAGTACAGTGAACATTTATTATGTGCTTTATTTTTAGGTATTAGGGGAGGTAAGGATGTCTGGCCTCTGGAACTTGAATGTCTTAGAACAGAGTCTAAGGACCACCAGAGTTATGTTCGCTCCTGCACTGTAGCCTATGTTTGAACAAGTTTATATTTCTATTACAGTACTTCAAATAACTTAATATGGCATAGTATAGCACTAGACTTGGCATCAGGAAGACCTAGGTTCAAATCCTGCCTCAGATACTTACTAGATGTGAAATGTGTGTCACAAATTAATCAATTAATAAGTATTTATTAAGCATCTACTATGGACCAGGAAGGATGGATACCAGGGATACAAATTTCATGAATGAAATAACCCCTGCTCACAAATCACTTAATTTTGCCATATCTCAGTTTCTTCCTCTGTAAAATTGTGGGGAGTGGACTTATTGACCTCTAAGCTTCCTTGTAGTTCTAAATTGATGATCCTATAATCTAGAGGAAGACATCCATATATTGGATGAGTCATCTTTGACCTATCCAATTTGAAATTTATAAAATTTATGGAAAGATCTGGACAAGTGCCACAAAGGATGGACAGACACAGATGAGTTGCAGTCTGTACCACTGGAGGGAACATCCACACAGATTAACTCATCAATCCATTGTGTTGAGGCCTGCTTAATGTCCAGCACTAAGCATGATCGGAGATATGAATAAGAAAAGTGACCAGGCCAGGTGAGTAGTTCAGGGAAGAACCATGAACTCCGTTTATTGATGCTTAGAACAAAGTTTTTAAAGATCCAAATGACAAAGATTCAAGTATCCTTATCTCAATCATATCCTGGAATATTATTACTAATAGAATAGTCTGCCATACAGGGGAAGAAGCTTGGATAAGACAAGGCTTGTTATCAAAGACCCAGGAAGTCATGGGGAAGGTCAGTTGTCTTTTATCAAAATGTATCTTGCAGAACAAAGGATGTTCCCTGAAAGCAGGCCACAATCTCAAAGACTTCTGCATAGAAACCAGATCCCCAAGAATCAAGGATTCTGACTTACAGTAGTCTTTAGCATAATATGATAAAGAACATGTCCTGAAATTTGGGGGCAAAGGTTTTGATCTCAGGATATTAAACAAAAGTCCTTTTAAGTGCACCCCTGAGGTTCTTTCCAGGGAGCCAGCCTTTGCAAGCCACAGTCATCTCAGAGGAATTAGGGTACATAATTAAGGTCTCTTATCTGAGTCCTGGATCAGGCCTATTTGGCTCCCCACACCATTGAAATGTTGAAAAAGCATATTTAGTATCCTCAGACCTTTTGTTTGTTTTTGGATAAACCATTGGATAGAGCGGTTTGATGTGACTGAAAAGAGTGGCTTTTAAGTGGACTGTCTCATATCTCTTCCTAGCCAGTGACCATGGGCAAAGTCACTTAATCTTTTTGAGCCATAGGCAATTCTCTTAAGAATAAACCACTGAAGGAGGGAGGAAGGAAACAAGGGTTCATTAAGTGAGAGCCATGTCTTGAGGCCTAATCTATAGGGACAGGACAGCTAGGTAGCACAGTGAATAGTGTTGGGCCTGGAGAGGAAAAGATTTGCATTCCAATCCAACCTCAGACACTTATTAGCTGTGTGACCCTATAAACTACTTTACAAATAATATCTCTTTTGAACCTTTAACAACCCTAGAAGATAGGTATTATTACCACCCCATTTAACAGTTGAGGGAATTGAGGCAAACAGGTTAAATCACTTGCCTTGTATCACACAGCTAATAAGGTTTTTTTTTTATTTTTTTTTGCTTTTTGGAGAGGGGGGAAGGCAGGTAATTGGGGTTAAGTGACTTGCCCAAGGTCACATGGCTAGTTTTGTGTTAAGTGTCTAAGGCCATATTTGAACTCAGGTCCTCCTGACTCTAGGGCCGGTGCTCTATTCACTGCTCTACCTAGCCACCCCTAGCTAATAAGTTTTTGAAGCTGAACTTGTACTGAGGTCTTCCCCACTTCCCTATGCCACCTAGCTGCCCCTGTCTCTATGGAATAAGCCTCAAGAGAGACAGTTCCCACACTGCTGAAATCATGTATCTTTGATGTAATATTATAAATATTTTTATACATAATATAATATTAAGTTACAATAATAACCATACTTCCAAATTCAACCAGGACTGCCTGGTCCAGTTGAAGTCTGTCCAGTTCTAGAGCTTTGTATTTTATGTTGGAGTTGTTCATTCATATTAGAGCAAACAGAGTCTGCTTTGTCGGTTAATAAAGACACACCCAGTTGTGGGTTATTGCTCACAGAACCAGCTCCTTTAAATTTTGCGGATGGTCTAATTGTCTACATAGTATTAGACCGGTGGAGTCTTGCCGAGCTCAATCCTTAATCTGTTGCTGGTCTTGATTTATGGGTGTTTTTTTTTCCCCTTCTTATAATTGCAGAGTCCCAATACTCCCTGGTGATGTATAGCTTTATAATTTTATCAAAGAACCTTGGCACTGTCAGCCAGTCCAGCCTCTGAGCTGAGCTGAATCCACTTTCCTATTGCACCAAACATCTCCAAAGCTGCAACAATTCAGTTTACAAAGTAGACACTTGAGCCCTTCATTTCAAATGGAATTTCTCTTCCTTATGCGCCCCTGGTGAACATGCTTGCAGTTTAATAGGGTCTTCTTGGATGCTGTTCAAATTGTATCTGTTCAGGTTTACATAATCTACTTCCCTCCGCCCATTTGTAGATTATTTCTCCGCTTGGGTTCATTTAACCAGATCTACAGCTGTGCTGACACATTCATTGATGCTTTCCTGCTTCCAGAACTGATTTTCATGATTCCTTTTTTTACGGCTTTTCTAATAAACTGTTTCCATATTGCAATGGCCCTAGAGTTAGGCAGAATCTTTTTTGATTCCCATTTCTCCCGAATGCTTCTCCTCAGACCAACCTCCACTGCCCCTCAGGTCTGACCAAAGCTAGTTATTTGATTTTAATTGTACAAATTAATATTTTAATCACTATGAAATGTGACCTTCTTATGGCTCTCAACCTCCACGTTTATTAACATCACATTTGTATTCCATAAACATTAAGATCCCTTGGAGCTCTGCTCTTTAGAAATTCAATTTGGAGTTGAATCTTTAAAAAAAAAATCTTATAAGGGCTACTAGACTCACAACTACTGCCAAGTCCAATCTTTCTGTGATTTTTAATTAGCTCTTCTATATATAATTAGATTTAATGGGAAATGTGGCCACCTAATAACATTATGATTACTGAGTACCCCAGAAATGCGAGTAGGTGCTGCAGGCCCTTTGTTTCATGTACCTTTGAACTGGGACAGTTTATGCCCTCTGCTTTTTGGCACCTTCACTTTTCATACTGCTGATGTGCCCTCAGACGCTGCTTGCTTCAGTTCTCAAAGGCTGATTTCTTGGAGACATTTAGAGCTGTTCTTGAATAGAGGCAGCTAGGTGGCACAGTAGACAGAACACTCGACCTAGAGGCAGGAAGACCTGATTTCAATCCAGCCTCAGACATGTTCTACCTGTGTGACCTTTGGTAAGTCACTTCACCTCTGACTTCCTCCTTTGCTTCATCTATAAAACAGGAATAATCCTACCCCCGGGGTTGTTGTGAGGATCAAATGAGGTAATAATTGTAAAGTACTTTAGCAAACCTTAAAGTGCCATATAAATGTTACCTATTATAATTAATATTATTTAAAGCATCACATGGTATTCGGGTATTTTAGAGGACCATGATTCAGGAGAATAGACGGACTTGGAGTCAGAGGGCCTGAGGTTCTGCCTTTTGTTACCTGTGAGACCTTGAGGAAATCATTTCTCCTTCCTAGGCATCTGTAAAATGGGTGAGTGCATGGACCACACGATCCCACTGAGTCCTTCTAGCCCCCAATCCTGTGATTCTATGACAGATGCCAGTTCTATGCCTTCCCCATATCTGGGCTATCAGCTTATATTTCCCCCACCTCAACTCACCCCTCCTCTCCTTTACTACACTGAGAAGAATTTCTCCAGACCTTCCTCTGCCTGGGATCTTTCTGAGCTCTCTTTTGTTTCAGATTTCCCACCCACCCCCAGACTCCCATTCAAAACCTGAAGTCCTGCTACCCAACTCAGTCTCCAGCTTTCACTCAGATTCCTCAGTCTTGCACACCCAAGGCACTTTGCTGCCTGCTGCTGAGGCTGTGGGACTGTGCCTACCTGCCTCCCTCTGCTCCTATACCCTTGCCATCTACTCTGCCAAATGTGTTCTTCCTATGAGTCCCAATGGCCCGATGCAAGATGCCACCTAGGGGTGAGGGGGTGGGGGGAAAATAAAGTGAATCTGAGTAGGCAGCCACTGCCTCCACCCACTAAGACAAATAAACCTGAGTATTTACCCCAAGTTCTGCTAAGCTCATCTCACACTATGATAAGATCATAGATTTAAAACTTGAAAAGGCCTGGAAAGCTATCATGTCCATCTCCCTCATTTTGCAGATAAGGAAACTGAATCTGAGAGGTTAATTGATTTGCCCAGGATCACATAACTAATAAGTTTCTGAGAGCATTGGAATCCAGGTCCTTCAGACTCTAAGCCAGAATGCTACCTCCTGTGTGATGCAACAGCATTATGTCTGTAAGTTAGGACTTCTTAAACATTTTTAGTCATGGACTCCTTTGGCAATTGGTGAAGACTGTGGATGCCTTCTCAAAATGATGGTTTGGTTTGTTGTTCTTTTTTAATTAATAATTGAGGGAAATGATAACTTTCCAGCAGAGGTTAGTGAAAATAAAAATGTATTTTTTCCCATCCAAGTTCACAGAATCCCTAAAATCTGTCCACACTTAGACTTTAGGTTAAGAACCCCTGATAAAAAGTGAAAATATATTTGAGCTTTAAGTATTTAAGCGAATCCCACAAATGACCACTGATTTTGTCTACAGGGCCTTGGCCAGAGAGGACAACAGACACAGTTGTGCCAAAATTTTCTATCAGCCTTTCCAACCTCTGCCTAGAGACCCAAAGGGCTATGCATATAGTAGACATTCAATAAAGAGTTGTTAAATGAGTGAGTGAATGAATGAGAAGATCCTGAGCATTTCAGTATTAAGGCCTTTCACCTTTCATGAACAAAATAAGAATGGCAAATCCTTTTTTCACCTGAGCCAACTGGCAGGAAAGTCACCCTCAGTTGGGGTTGTTTTTTTTTTTCACAGGATGAAGAAGGGTATAGTCCCTGGGCAGGGTAAGAAGGAAGGGAGAAAGGAGCTCATTCCCGAAGATAACCCAATAGTTTCTAATTCAGTCCAATCCAACTGCATTTATTAAGTGGAAATACTAAGACAAAATTTAAAATAGCTGCTGACCTGGAGAAACTTACAGTCTACTAGGGAGATGAAACCTGTAAACAGGTAAGTATATAGGGGTATATTTGAAAAGAGAGAGGGCACTAGTGACTAGAGGAATCAGGAAAGGCTTCTTTTAAGAAGTAGAAGCTCAGAATTCTAAGAGATAAAAGAGAGGTGTGTTCCTGGATTCCAGGCCCTGGAGCATGCAATGAGACTGAGACCAGAAATCAAAGCGAATAGCAAATAGCAAATGGGCGAGTTTAACTGGAACATGGAATTCACAAAGGGCAGTAATGGTAAATAGGGTCAGAAAGTTAGGCTGGAGTCAGATTGTAGATGTTTTTAAATGCTAAACTGAGTGGATTGTATTTTCTCCTAAAGGCAATAGAAAGCCACTGAAGGTTATAGCTGGTGGGTGATGCAATACATAGAGCATTGGACTTGGAAGCAGAAAGGCTTCTCTTCCTGAGTTCAAATCTGGCCTCAGATACTTACTAGTTGTGTGTGACACTGGGCAAGTCTGTTTGCCTCAGTTTCCTCATCTGTAAAATGAGCTGGAGAAGGAAATGGCAAATCATTCCAGTATCTTTGCCAAGAAAATTCTAAATAGGGTCATAGAGAGTTGGACACAATTGAACAACCACAAACAAAGGTTACAGAGAAGTGGAATGAGATGGTCCAATTTTTGCTTTAGGGAAAATTATCTTGATCATTTTATGGAGGGTGGCTTAGAAAGGAAATACTGAAAGCCAAAATTCTAGTTATCTGCACAAGAAGTAGTGAAAGCCTGAACTAGGAGCCATTGAGCTGAGAGATGGGAGAGATGGGAGATATTGTAGAGATAGAATTAGATGTAGTATTAGAATTAGTAAGACTTGGCATATAGGGTAAGGGAGAAGAGGTGAGACTGACTTGGTAACTGATAGGATGGATGGTGATAGCTTCAACAGAATCAGGGAAGTTTAGAGGTGGGAACGGAATGAGTTCTGGTTTGGACTTGATAAATTT
Organism: Pseudocheirus occidentalis; assembly: GCA_028646575.1. Lineage (NCBI taxonomy): Eukaryota > Metazoa > Chordata > Mammalia > Diprotodontia > Pseudocheiridae > Pseudocheirus > Pseudocheirus occidentalis. Next base: position 72,402,359 of record CM053600.1, on the reverse strand, counting down.
ATCAACTATCTGTGAGTCATCCAGTTAGGGATGTCCTATAGACAACTGGTGTTGATCAGGAGAGAAAATAACATCCTCATGGCAGTTCCATGCTCCTTCTCACCCTGTCTGAACTTCTCCTTAATGGAGGATGACAAGGTTATGGGGAGAGAGGATGGATGGATGTCTCTTGATCCAATGCTGACCACCTCACACTCTTCTTGTCCTATCCTCTCCCTTAGCCCAAGTACCTAATGTGAAGGTTTAAAGGTTAAAAGAGTTATGCCCATCACCTCACCTGCCTCCCATTCTCAGCCTTTTGGGGAGAGGCCTAGGGTTTGGGAGCCACAGCATCCCTCAGGAAGAAGAAATGCCTGACTCTCGCTTTCTTCAGACCCTGGTAGAGAGGTGGTGGTAGAACTTCATCCACCAGAGGGACCCAAAATGTTGGCAGACCTACCCCTACCTTAACTCCCTCACCACCCTCTACGCCTGGAGAGCAAATCTGGCACCCTCTATGTTCAACTACAGCTAGGACATTGCCTAGCTTTCCCTGCCCTGGTTATGACTCTTATTGCTAAGCACTTGTAAGTTTAATTGATCCTAAACTTGAAAATCCTGCCATCCTGTGGTTCTAATGATGATAATGTCTCTAAGCCTGAGTTGGAGGAGATAACATGCTCCTTCTAGATAATGTCCATTTTTTGAAGGTAGCATGAAACTAGGAATACAACCATTCTGTGAACAGACATCCAGCCCCATAGTCTGTTTTCTCTCTACCAAGCTTTAAATCATAGCAATACCAAGAAAGAAAATTCTTCTTTTTACTACAGTGAGCAAATTGTCAGCTGTTTGGCAGGCAGAGGTGAGAAAATAGTGATGGTCCAAGTTCTCTAAGCATCTCCTGTGGCTAGAACCAGGCTGTCCCCTAGCCAAGATCAAAACAGAAATTGAACAGAACTGCTCACTGCCATGGTTCAAACCCAAGTTAATGACTTGAAAAATAAACCATCCTGAAACCAAAAACTCTATAGACAGACCATCTTTATGATTTAAAGAAGTTGATTCAATAAGCAATAACCCCCAAGAATTGCACCTTTATCAATCAGCAAGGCAAATTTACCTTACTCCCATACAACACAAAGATACACAGCTGAAGTCCAGATATCTCTGAAGCATTTCTTAGTAAATTTGAGCATGATTCTAGATGCCACATTGCAGGAAGGATATTTTACAATTTGAAATACATCTAGGAGAGGGTGACCAGAGCAGTCAGAGGATTGGAAAGCCTGATGAAAAAGATTCAAAGAAGTAAAGATGAGAAGACTTTTAAAAAAGACAAAACTTAGGGGGAAAGTGGTCGTATTTACATATTTGATGGGCTGTTGTTTAGGAGAGGGACTAAATTGATTCTGCTCAGGCAGAAGGAGGAACAGTAGGTAGAAATTCTAGAAAGGTTGAGTTTGTATCAATATTAGTCTAAACAAAACCACCCTTCCTAACAATTAGAGCTGTCCAAAAGTAGAACAGACTGCCTTGGGAGCAGTGAGTTCTCCACCCCTGAAAGTCTTCAAGAAAAAGATTAATTAACACTTGTCAGGATATAATAGAAGGCAATCCTATTCAGGTGAAGTTTGAACTAAACATCCTCTAAGGTCTAGATTTTATTCTTTTAAATTCTTTTAGATTCTTTCATATTGTGAATTCCACAGTTGCTACAGAATTGTCTATTTGTCACATGAAGGAACAGATAGAAGCTTCTATCAGAGAATCTGCTTTCTTAACAGCAGATGCTGGCCACCCCAGCAAATCACTTCAAGGACATGTTTAGCTTAAAATGATTCATTCACTTGGAACAAAGGGAGGCCTTATCATAGACTACGGCTTATTCATTGTGGTATCTGCCTCCCACAATGAGACCTACTATAGCGTCTTGCACACAGTAGGTGCTAAAAATAATATTTTCCGAATGAATGAACAGTGAAGAATTGTTCAAGACTTTAACCACTGAAGGTTGTGGCACTGGGCCATGCCCAGCTCTGACAATTCAATTTAATCGTAAGGACAGAGAGAAGAAGGCGAGAGGTGCCAAGCTAGCTAGTGAACTGGAGGAAAGCCAGGGCAGAGAGGGACCAGGAAGCAGGCAGGGGGCACAGCAGAGAGGAAGAGTCACCAGCATGAATCAGACTTGGCCTGGGGCTCTAGCTCTTTTCAGAGTCAGTTCCTGCAGTGAAGCCTGTGCTCTCTCTTTATGTCAGCTTCCACTCTCCCGGATTCCCTAGGACACTCCTGGCAAAGGAATTTGATGATGGTGACAATAGTAGCTCGATTTAAGGTTTGCCAAGCACTTTACATAAATTACCTCACTGGAGCCTCACCAGGGCCCCTGAGATAGGTGCTATTCCCTACACAAATGAGTAAACTGAGGCTCAGGCGGCAAACCCACGGTTTTACAATTAGTTGAATGTTTAAGGTCCTCCTGACTCCAAGTCCACTGCCTGTCAACTATATTTTTTCTTGTTTTACTCAATAAAATGACTATTTCTTTAAATCCCATATCAACCCCTCAACCATAGTAAGGATGGAGGTAGAGGAGGAATATATAACGTCAGTAACACAATTAATTTGGTCCCACTTGCCTCATCCAAACACATCATCTTTGTGACTGTACCAAGGATAGATTCGTTTCCTTTCTTATCCACTTTAAGCCAACCCTACTCTCAGTTCCATCTTCAATGAAGAAGTGAAGAGCTAGGAGAGGAGGTGGGGATCTGAGGTAACAACAAGCAAAGAGCATTATAACTGTATCCTCACTGAAGTTGCCTGGTCAGACCTATTTGTGTGCTTTTGTCCACATGGGCCCATAGTATCATATATTTAGAGCTGGAAGGAACCTTAGGGGTCATCTAGTAACTAATGAGGAAACCGAGACCCAGAAAAGTCAAGTCGCACCACCTCCTACCAGAATTCTCTCATTCCCTCCCCGTTTTGTTCTGTCCTCTAGGAGAATGTCAGACACTTGAGGGCAGGAACTGCCTGACTTTTATTTTTGTAAATCAGAACCTGGTGTATGTAGAAGGTGTTTAATAAATGCTGAATGACTGATTGTCCAATCACAAAGCTAACTAAGTAGGAAAGTCTGGACTTGAACTCAAGTCCTCTGACACCAAATCCAGAATTCTTTCCATGGCACCATAGTGCCTTGCTGTTGTCTTTTAGAGCAAAAGTTTCCAAAAAGCAAACCTAGATTTCTTTGATTCTTCATCTATGCCCCCTTACCTTACCTACCCCTGAAGTGGTAGAGAAGAACATGGGCCTCTAGTGTGGGATGGTACCGAGGGCATGAGAGAGCTGGGAACCAAGAAGGCTGGATGGAGGACTTCTATTCCATGTGATCCTTGCAACAATGCTGTGAATTGTTACACCCATTTTCTAGAGGAGAAAACCCAGGCCCAGAGAGGGGCAGTGAGTTTCCCAAGGTGACAAGGCTAGGAAGTGGCAGAACTGAACCTTGCATCCAGCATGCCTCTTAACCTCATTAAGCCTTAGAATTTTCTCATGTGTAAAATGAGAGAACTGGATTAGAAAAATCTCTAAAATCCTTTCCAACTCTGACAGTCTCTGAGTCATTCCTCCAGTCAGCTATTTATCAAATATTTATTCAGTACTTATTATGTGTATGATACTTTTTTGAGTATTGGGGGATACTAGTGTTAGGGGACGCAGACCGTACTTTGACTGTCTAGCCGACTTATTACCAAGGTGAGGAGAGGGTGCATACATTCACTCATTTAATAAACCTTTATTAAGTATCTATGATGAAATATGCTGGTGCCTCCCACTCAGCAGCTAGCATTAAATAAATAACTGTTCAGTTAGTCCAGGTGAAGAGGTTAGGAGTTCTGGGACTCTGAGATGGCCAAGGCAGAGTTGCCTGGAATAAATTCACACACTCAAGTCGTCTTTCAGTCAAAAGACAGTTTATTGTAACACCAATAGTAGCTGGCAAAGTTCCTTCCGGGAACTTAGAACTTAATGGGGGTGAATCTAAAGCTTATTTAGAAAAGGGGCAGGGAAAGGAATAATTATGTAATGCAAGGGTTTCTGCTCTTGGGAGCAGGCATCTGTGATCTAAGAATAGGAAAATGTGAGGAGTTTTGCAAAGATAACTTTGTTTTTACCAGATATTGAAAGACAAAAGGTAGTGTTTGGGGTTTTTCTGTTTAGTTGCCAGAGGCATGGACCTTGGACCAATCAGGGATGAAACTTCTTGGGCCAGGCATCCCTGTGTCCATTCTGATAAGAGACAGTGGAAAAATTTTCTCACAGGACAGGGGCCTCCTGAGAGATTGGGAAGCTTCCAGAGAAATGATCTTAGGGCTTTTGAGGATCCAGGTCCCACTACCTGACTACCCCATGAAAGGTAGCAACACTTGCTTAATTAAGCAATTACCTTTAGCAACGGGAAGCTAAACAGAAGCATAATTCAAGGAGTGACTCCTCATTGTTTCCTTACAGAACAGCCACACTTCTCTAATTATCACATCCACAGGTCATAGAAATTTATTACAACAGAAATAGGGTGGAGAGGCCTGAAAATGCTGGGGAGTCCTGTAGTTTTAAGTAAATCTTTCAAGATGAAGGCAGTATCTAAAGTCAGAGAGAAAAACAAACTAAGAATCACAAAGCTACGAGTGGAGTCTGAGGAGACAGAGAAAGAGAGAATTAACCATACTTTTGGGTCATGTAAGTTTTTTTTCTCTGCTACTTTAAACCAAGAGAAGCAATTCCCTACCGGCTGGTCCTTTGAACAGAAGATGCTGGTTACAAGAGCAACCACCAAAGAGCCCAGGCTGCTGCTCTTCATAGAAATAAGATGTCAAAGCTAACTTGGCCCAGGATCAAGCATTCAGCAGAGGGCAACCCAAAGGGAACAAGCCTTTTTCTGTAAAGCAGTATGGTAGAAGATGTGAGCCCTATCCCCCTGAAGCTAGAAAACACAATGCCGATTATCAGTGGATAACTTAAAAACACAGGACCCTATTCATGAACAATACACCTAGTCCTATTATATTGCTAGAGAACACAACATAAGAGTGCCAAGAATTTCAGGCTAGCCGGATGCTTACACCTCCAGTCTTTATCTGTAGGTTGTACGGACTGCTGGGAAGTAACCACAGGCAGATGGTTGGTAACAGCATGGCATAATGCTGAGCACATACTAGAAAATAAATAGGTACTGACTGATCCACAAAACGTACAGTGTGGATTGGATGAGCTCCCCTCCCCTCACCAGGTGCCTCCTTTACTTTTTCACCAAGATTCTAAACCAAATTTTATTAACCTGGCTGGGGTCTTAGCTAAACAGCCAGAGAGTATACCTACCACCTTTCCTCCCCCTTTCCTGGGCAGTGATGCTAATCCTTAATATTTGGCAGATCTAAAGAGTGAAAAAAAAGAGAGATAAATGTACAGAGAAACAGAGAGAGAAGACGGAGGGGGAGGCAGAGAGAGAGTACACATGTAGAGGGCCACAGGGAGAATTAAGCAATTAAAGCTCAAAGGATGTAATTAATCAAAGGATCCATTTTTTAGAAATGCTTTTCAAAGGAAAGGATGTTGTAGCATAGTCTATATAATGACATATGAAGTTGGCCTGCCTGCTAGTTATATCTAAAGAAAAGTTCCCCCCCACCCCCGCTTTCAATCCAAATTCCATTGTCTCTTCTGTTCAGTTTCTCAAAATGACTATACTTGTACAAATGGGCAAGGGGGAAGAGAATTTTTTCTTTTTTTACATAGCAGGTGTTATGCCTTTTTACCACGAGCACATTTCTTAAAGGATCTCTTAACTCATGTGTAAAAGAAATCTGTAGACTTTGTTCTTTCTGTGTGCATAAGCTATTTTCTATTAATGTGGCTGCTGGAATGATAGGCTATGTTTTTACAAAGCTGTATCTGACAGCTCTTAGACCTTCTAATCTCAAGGATATTCCACCTTTTGTCTTTGTAAAGTCATTGCACTCACTACCATTGTTGCATCAAGAGAAACTATATCTTGGTGGGTTTGGGGTTGGTTTGGAAGTGAAAAGCAAGGTTTGGGGTTTTCCTTTTTTTTCCTAAATATAGGTATCACACCTTCAAACAAAAACATATACCTAGTTTTTATGCCATAGATCCTGATATGTAAAGCTTTGTGGGGAGGGAGTTGGAGGAGAAGAGGAGGAAAAGAAATTGGCCTATGGAATAAGATTAAAGCAATTAAAGGATCAAACTCGCATTTAATTTTCCTACAAAGATGCAATTTTTCTTGCAGTGACAGTATCCAGATCGTTTTAAGTTTTATAGCCACTTCATTTTGGCAGAAAAATGAAGAAACCACTCACTTCAGTCAAGATTGCAGTAAACCTATTTGGTCATAAAAATGGTGGAGGGTGGGGGGACATGGATTAAAAGAGAAGGAAGAAGACCTATAAACACTAACTTTAAAGCCTTGTGGAGCAGCATACCTTCATTTTTCTGGTTCTCTTTTTTCACAAACCCTCAAATCATCTTTTCTACAGTAGATTTACTGCAGCTTCAGAGGACTATGAATTATTCAAATCAAAGAAAATTCCAGCCTCTGTTTTTTGCTCCTTTTTCTGGTTTCCTCCATGAATTATAAACCCACCAATAGTCCTTCCAGGTTCTTGATCTTGTCAGTAATCTGCTCCAAAAATTCAAGACCACTTGACATATTGAGGAAATGTTTAGCAAAGAGAATTAAACTTGCTTCTCTTTCTTCTCCCACTTGTTCTTAGGATGTATTGCATTTTTTTTTTCAGACTGATCTTTGGTCAAGATCAAGTTGTGACATAATCTGTAAAGTCTGCACCACGTGCCTGAGTTATAATTTCTGCTTGTCCTCTCTACAAATAAACAAAGCCCCTTTGACTTCATGTCCATTGGTCTTGGTCCTTAAACATAGTTGGTCAGAATGACTGACATCAAACCGCTACTCTAACAAAAGCAAGGGCTGCTGATCTGAAACTCAGAGGAGCCCTACACAAAATTAGAATTGTATCTAAGACAAGTTTAGATTACTGTCAATAGTTTACATTCAATTATGTATAGTAGAATTTCATTGTAACTGTTGTCTGGAAATCAAGATAACAGAGTCCTTTGTGTGAGTATATAGAAAATGAAGCAATGACCACTGCAAGCCAGCATGGGTTCATCAAAAACAAATTTTAACAGACTAATTTTATTTTCTTGTTGACAAGTCTGTCGATCTAGGAATAGCTAGTATAGTACTTATCAAGCAGCTTTGAAATTTGCAGTTTTATGTGTATATATATATATGTATATATATTTATTTATCTATCTATCTATTTATTTATTTTATATTACTTATTTATATTATATATTATGTTATATTGTATTATATTGTATTGTATTATATCATATTGTATTATATTGTATTATATTATATTATGTTATGTTATGTTATGTTATTACATTACATTACATTACATTATATTATATTATATCATATATTCTTTTATATATATTTCCCCAAATATACGCACATATGTGTATATATGTATATATACATGTGTGTATGTATACACACATATATGTGTATGTATGTATGCACACATGTATATATTCTCATTTTGATCTCAGAACAACCCTGGGTGGTGGTTGTAGTTATTCCATCAGTTAAGTCACGTCTGACTCTTTGTGACCCTATTTCTTGCCATTTCCTTCTCTGGCTCATTTTATTAGAGGAAGTAACTGAGGCAAACAGGGTTAAGAGACTTGGCCAGGGTCACACAGCTGGTAAGTATCTGAAGCCAGATTTGAACTTAGCTGTTCCTGCTTCCAGGCCCAGTGCTCCATCTGTTGAGCTACTTCGTAGAGGAGCTCTTTCCATGACACCGTACTGCCTGCTTAGCGTGCCTGGGATTTCAGCACAGCGCTTGGCAATGTCTCACATGCTATTGCGGACAAGATGGAGAGATAGAGGCTAAACCACAGAAAAGACAGATAAATTTGGAAACGGTTGAAGGACCAAACCCAGAGAGTGATGATTAATACATGAGGTCAGTTTTGTCAACTTGGAGGGAGTTCAGAGGGAAGAGTCCTTCCCAAGGCCCTGTTCTGTTTAATATTTTTGTCAGCAGCTTGGATAGAGACATTGAGGGCACACTTTCCAAATTTCCCTCGAAACTGGGAAGAAGAGCTAACCAGTAGAAGACAGTATTGAGATCAATCAGTTAGTCAATAAGCATTTATTAATCATATACTGGGAATACAGATATAAGCATAAAGAAAGACTGCCCCTACCCTCAAGAAACTTATATTCTAATGGGGGAAATTAACTCATAAACGGCAACTAGGTGGCACAGTGGATTAGAGTCAGAGTGATTCATCTTTCTGAATTCAAATCCAGCCTCAGACACTTACTAGCTGTGTGACCCTGGGTAAGTCATTTAACTTTGCTTGCCTGATTTTTCTCATCAGTAAAATAAACTAGAGAAGGAAATAGCAAAACACCCCAAAAAAATCCCAAATGGGGTCATGAAGAGTTGGACATGACTGAAAATGACTGAACAACAACTCATAAGAGGAAACTGGAATGGGGGAAGAGGAGAAAGTAGAAAAGTTGAGTGCAAACTGATAATAAACAAAAAAACATAAGTGACCTGAGCTTCCTCCTTAAATGGAGATTCAGGGAGAAGCCATCCAAACTCACAGGGCCAAAGGATCAAAAAGTACAGTTATCCCTTCCCCATCATGATGGTCAGGGGTGTGGCAGCTCCTATGATCTAGAAAATCCACATAAAATTTGTTGGCCTTCCCTTTGTACCAGAGAAGTCTGAATTATTATGGTGTTAAAAGATAAAGTGTGCTGATATTATTATAATACTATACACATATCTTATGCAATTCTGAGTTTCTGAACTTTTTCTGTGTCATCTGCTGGCCATCGTGTGTCGGCTGCAACTTCGACAAAACTCCCCCCAAATCCCCGTTTGATTTCTTGTGCTGACCCATGTTATATTGAAACTGTAATGGGGAAAGCTGCAATATGGAAGAGATAAATGTACTTCCAAGGGTGAATTCCAAAACAGGAGTGATCTTCCAAGATGTGGGAGTTTTTGAAAAAATATCAGAGAAGATCTCAAGAAGATCACAAAAAATCTTGATAGACTAGCTCATGGGTTAAATCTAAAAGGATGAAATTTAACAGGGGTAAATAAGTTTGTTTTTTTTTACAAACTCAACTAAACTGCAGATTATGTGAAAAATGATTCGGGGGTTTTGGTGGACTACAGGCTCAATACTAAATTGACCTAGCAATCGGAAAAGCTGATGCAACTTTAGTCTTCAATAATAGAAACATGGCATCCAAAATCAGTGAAGTGGTTGTCCTTTTTTTTATCTACACTTATCAAATGATGTCCAGTCTGGGTGCCACATATGAAGAGATATTGATAAGTTAGACCTTATCCCAAGGAGAATGGACAGTAGGATACTGTATAAGAATCTTTTGAAAGAAGTAGGGTCATTAAGTCTGAAGAAAAGGCAATAGGGATTCAAAGACAAAAGGAAGGAAGGAAGGAAGGGAGGAAGGAAGGAAGGAAGGAAGGAAGGAAGGAAGGAAGGAAGGAAGGAAGGAAGGAAGGAAGAACAAAGAAACCACCCCTATCAATTTTATATTCTACTGGGGGAAAAACAACATGAACACAGATAAATAAATACAAAAAATATTCATACCATTTCCCAGAGGGAGGGAATTAGTGACTGTTAGTGAATGGTTTGTTCAGGCTAGGGCTTGTGTAGATGTGCTACTGGAACTGAGCCTTTAGGGGAGCTAAGATATTAGGTGAAGCAAAGGTAAGCAGGGAATACATTCCTGGCAAGGGGGGACAGCCCATGAAAAGACAAGAGACTAGATGGAATGTCATGTATGGGAAAGAACAAGAAAGCCAGTTTACCAGGAATGCAGAATAATTGAAGATGATTAATGTGCTATAAGCCTGAAAATATGGGCTGGGGCCAGATGACCAAGATTACCAGATCTGACTTTAAATGCCAAGCAGCGGTTCTCAACCTGTAGGTTATGTTCAATTTGCAAAAATGAAAATACATTCTGCATATCAGATAGATTCATAACAGTAGCAAAATTACAGTTTTGAAGTAGGAACAAAAATAATTTTCTGGTTGGGGGTCACCACAACATGAAGAACTGTATTAAAGGGTCGCAGCATTAGGAAGGTTGAGAACCACTGTCCTAGAGGCAATCAAAAGCAATTATAGCTTCTTGAGAAAGGGAGTATGTTTTCAGGATATCATGATAGAAATCTTCGAATATTGGTAGTGTTGGCACATGGCATACACTAAATAGGTGAATGTTGATTGATTGTTTAGTTGGTTTCTGTCAGGTGCAAGAGGGATTAAATTTGTTTTATTAAGCCCTAGAAGGTAGAACTAGAATTAGTAACTAACATTACTAATGGGTAATGGTTAAAGAGAGACAGAATAGAGCTTAATTTTTAAAAAGGGAAATTTCTCTAACAATTAGAACTGACCCAAAATAGAATGGGTTTCCATTTTGGAATGGAATGGAATGCAGATGGAAGGTCTTCAAACAAAGGCTTCAAAGCCCTTGTTATGGCTATTTTTGAGGAGATTCATGCTTCAGGTTAGAATAGATGACCTGTGAGGTCCTTTCTAACTCTGTGAGTCTATGATTTTATGAATTTCATTATAGATTTGCCATATTGTATGGAAGAGGGACGCATAGGGCATGTCTGTGTTCTCAGGGGACATGGTTTAAGACAAAGTCCCATTTGTCTGTGACTTAATAAGGCACCTTATATTGGAGTTTTACCATACTAATTTGTAAGTATTATGCTGAAGCAAGAAAATACAGTAAGGGGAGACTAGATAGTGCAATGAATAGAGCACCAGCCCTGGAGTCAGGAGGACCTGAGTTCAAATGTGGCCTTATATGCTTAACACTTACTAACCGTGTGACCTTAGGCAAGTCACTTAACCCTTACTACCCTGCATTCCCCTCCCCAAAAAGAAAAAACAAAGAAAGAAAATACAATGCAATGCTTTTTAAAAAAAACTTCTTGTATAGTTAACCTATTAGCATTAGCAAATATTTTTCACCAAAAAACTAAGTGATAAATGTTGAGTTTATTCTATTGATACAGAAACTGTGATAGGAGAGTCAGAGCAATCAATATAAGGAACTATCACACTGGTTCTGGAAGTCAGAGGGCTGGGCTCAAATTCTGCCTTTTACTACCATGTCACCTTGAGCAAGTCATTTAACTTCCTTGGGCCTCAGTGTCCTCATCTGTAAAATCAGGGAGTTAGACAAGATTGCCCTTTGAAGTCCCTTCCAACTCTAGATCATAAGCCCAGTCATCTTGGTAGGAAGTATGATTAATTAATCATAATTTATTTGGGAGTCCCTGAAATCCATTCTCATCTGATTTTTTAAAAAAAACTATAAAATTATATATACACAAAAACTATAAAACCCACCAAACTATAGAAAATGAGTGATTCAAAATGAGCATGATCAAAGAGAGTCACTTTGATGAGGTACTATCTTCCTTGTCAGGAAGTTCATTTCCATAAATTGTATGAGGTCCAGGGTCATGCTAATGTCAAGGACTGTTCATCATAGTTATCAACAGCCCAAGTTAAGAGTTGGAAGGCATCACTCATAGCCAAGGGGAAAGCATGAAATGGGATCTATATAATTCAGTCTCATTAGTTCTATGTATTGGAAAATTATCTCTCTCAAGTTGCTGATATCCTGTTTTTCCAGTTTTCAGGAAATGGTCTTTTAGGGGAGGGAGACTACATGCCAGATGGGAAGGGGAGGGGGGCTACTCTCAGACAATAAAGGTTTCCATATTTAAATTTCATTTAGGCTTTGAGGTAGCTACTCCCTTTCCCCTACCTACCTGCCCATGCAGAGATAGCCCCACCTCCCTAACATCAAAGGTTCAATTAATATAAAGACTGGGAAAATGAGCAGAAAGCTTTCAACTCTCAATCACCAAAATGGGAAGCAAAGAAGTGCACAGCCAGGTAAAGGTAAGAAAAGAATATTCAAATCCCTCCAAACTCTGCAATGCTTAGGAAGAGAAAGATCCTTCCTGGTTAAACCTCTTTAGGATCCTCCTGTTTTTTGCAAGTTCTTAGACTTTGTTTTATGGCCATCTGGTAATAGTTAAGAATGTGTGATTCTATCCAGAAGTCAGTTTTAAAAGGGATCATAAGTGTGGCATTTTGGTCTGTCAAAAACAATCCTAGAACTTCACGATTTATAATATGGGACAGCTTAGAGGAAAATGGAAGGCAGATTCACTTAAGGTAGGATTATTTCCAATTTTATTGAGATGATAGAAAAGCATTGATTGCTAATTTCAGTTTAATAGAATATAACTAAATTGAGAGTCATTTGCATACCTTAAATACACTATTAGATAATATGATTTTGCCTGAAAGTGTTTTTCTGAGATACTGTCTGCATGCAAATTATTTCTAGCTTTCTGTAATTGGCAAATACTGCTTGAGGTAGAATTATATGTAAAGATTGGTGCAATTTTGCACAGAAGACTTACAGCTTGTAATATATGAACACCCATGAATTTACATTCAGTGCTTTTTTTTTTTTCTATAGCCCTAAAGAGAGGCAAGCACTTTATTACCTGGCTGTTCAGTTCTCTTATATGAGCAATGAGAACACTAAGTTTGGTGCTGGTTTGCTATTTGTGATTATTTACTGTCTGTAGTAACTTTAGTAACTTCTCTCCTCTTTAAGCAATAATCAATCCTCCATTTTCTGGAAATGGATTCTATTTCATCTACCCTTTCACAAAATTACTTGCCTCTATTTCCCATATATTTTCCATTTCCTGATCTGTGAACATATTAGATCCCCAGGCAGAGGGTAAACTCCTTATAGACAGGAACAATTTTTTTTATTGTTTTTGTACCCTGTTGTCTAGTACAGTACTGGGCACATATTAGACAATTAATACCTGTTTTCTTGAATTGAATTGAACTGATTGAAGAAGTGTACATGGTGATGTAATAGCTGAATTATGATGTCATATTTGGGCTTGATCTTGATTTTGTTCTGTTTTGCTTAAAGATTGACATGCATATACACAAAGCCATTCCTTTTTGTGCCATCCAAATGTTTTTTGGCTTTATCGTACCCAGGCTCTCTTCACATTCAGATCAGATTATTCACCATGTCATATTGAATAACTCAAAAGCATGGCAAATACCGATAGGTTTCAATAGATCCCTTCTTGCTTCTCTGAGTGGGGTAGATTCGTTCACATGGGTATTTATGTTCGACTCTACTCTGTCTATGCAAAAGTTATAAAGGAAGACTGACGGTAGAAATGGGCTTCATCAGTTGAAGTAGCATGTCGTGCTACCAAACGTCCATTGGCCGAAGCAGCTCACCCACATTGAACCACTGAATCTCAGATTCAAAGAAATTGACCTTTGGGAAGCAAATGCTGCAGCTTCATAAAGCCCTTTGGCGGCTTTTAAACTTTGAAATTTTAACTTTATGAATTTATTCATTTAGGTTTAGGATCGTCATATTGAAAGGCAAATCAAATTTTCTTTTCACAGCTGCTATAACCTTCATTCTTCTGAGCTATAAGGCAAAGTTTACTTTCTGTCAATTTTTCTGTTTATTTGTCAGAGGATCTGAACTTATTAAATACGCTGCGAAATATAGTGGCTTGACTTTGGGCAGTCTGCTTTATAAATAAATACTCTTTATAAGTTATTCCCAACATATTTCCATCCTTTTTTGTTGTTATTGTTCATCCAAACCTGTGATCTCATTGGTATAAGGAAATTTCTCTACCATCTCAAGTCACTGTCTTCTTTGTGCTTTATACAACTGTGCCCCTGAAAACCTAAGTGACTTGCCTGATACAGCTAAGGTAGTATGTCAGGGGTAGGACTTAAGCCCAGATCTTCCAGCTCCCTATGACCCATGCTATACCACCACACATGCAGCAGAGGAAGTGTTTAAATGCACAAGGATTTCAGGAAGATTCGGCACTAGTGTCTAGAAGTGACAGTATCTAATCTCGATTGACACGCAGTAGAACTGGAAGGAGTTCCAGGGCAGCTACAGAAAGCCGCTTGGCACCAAGAAGGCTAAGTTATAGCACACCTTTTCCTCAGCATCTCAGCACTTGTGACTTTGGCGAGATTCATCACTACAGAACAATACCTCCCTGATTGCATGTAGATTTTTGCTCTTACTCTTAAAGAGATAGCCAGACCCACTCACCCGGTGAGCCTTTCACAACACACAACAAAGTAGTTCAATAAAATCCTGACTTGATTTGAAAAAAAAAAAAGAGATAGCCAGGATAGCCTCCTTTTGTAATAATTCAAGAATACTTTGACTCTTGAATGAAATCAAGAAAACTTTCTGAGGTTGGAGCATATGACCCAGAGCACTAAAGAAGAATTTTAAAATAAGGCAAAGGCAAGAAAAGGTCACATTGAAGAGGGATCATCTTGCAGTTGAAATATAATAGAGGTACTGCTGATTTTTTTAAAGGGTGTGAAAGGTGGGTGTGGAACACTATAGTGCCAAACTCAGGGGATGTGTCTGTTAGTTTTATGAACTGCTTTTTCCCCTTTTTTATTATTTGTTATAAAGGATGATTCTCTGGATGGGGGAGTAGAAATTGAGACTGAGAGAAATTAAGATAATGTTAAAACTAAAGATGCCAGTGGAAAAAATATGTAAGGGCATGGAAAAAGATTTCTTTTATAGATGTAGAATGTTTTTGATATATGACTTCTGCATTGTAACAAGTAAAATTGTCCTTGGAAAATGCCTCTTTCCCCAAACTCTGTGATATTTGGGATGTGTTTGAGAGTGAACCAAATTCTAGCTTCAGCCTGACACCTGTATTTTCCTTTTTTTGACATCTTTTTTGTTTTCTGAGTATGGATATGTATGTGTATATACATATACCCATGTGTATATGGCCACACACACATACACATATACTTTTTTTCTGGACAACAGTAATTTGAAAGAACTATGACACTTTTCAATGCTGCTCACTAAATCAGCTCCTTAATTTATTATAGTCCTGGATTTGTGTGGGACCCATATTTTGAAGTAGTCTGTCAATAGAAGAATAACTAGATTTGGAGTCAGGGGATCTGGGTTCAAATCTTGCCTCTGTCAAGTGAGGGGGTAGACTAGATGACCTCTAAGGTACTGTCTAACTCAGTGTTTATGATCCTAGGAGCCTATGAACTTTCCAGCCTAAATCCTGAGATTATAGTAGTAGTTGATGGTTGGTTCCCTGGGACAAATCATTCCTTCTTACCGGGCTGTCCCGGGGCTATCAAAAAGCCCGGCCAACAGCATTTTTATTCTTGAAGCCAATAGAGTATAGATGACAGTTATAACACAAGTAGCCTCTGCCTAGGAATACTGAATGTGTGTTTCACACATAATTTGGTACTTTCCATAATATTCATAACCAAGGAAACAGTTGTATCTTGGCCTCATGAAAAGAGATAGGCATCAGATGTTTCTCAGAAATATCCAACAAACACCAAGTCAGGTGATAATCAGGGTTCACATTGGAGAATTTGGCTAGTCCTGTCTTATTCCGTTGCTTTCTCTTTCTCCAGCCCAATACACGGGTCATCTCCCATTCCACATTTCAACTTCAGTCAGTGATCTCCCTTTACAAAAGCCTGCGCTGAAGTGGTCTGATTTTCTGAGAGACACAACATCGGCCCTCCCAAAGCAAAAATAAATACATAAATAAAATGAAAGTAGCAAAAGGGCATTGTTGTTTTTGTTGTTCAGCAGTTTCAGTCCTGTCTGACTCTTTGTGACCCAATGTGCGGTAGATACCAGAGTGGTTTGCCACTTCCTTCTCCAGCTCATTTTACAGACAAAGAAACTGAAGCAAACACCCCTATCAGTAAATGTGTTACCTTCTTCAGGGGAAATATAAGCATTATTGTTGTGTTTGTCCTTCATCTTCAAAGAGGACCATGTTGTTGGCCCTTGAGAACTGAAGGGTCAAGTTGGGAGAAGCCAGAGTGAAAAGGACAATGTTGTAATGGACAATGTAGCCACAACAAGAAAATCACAACTCCCACATCTGTCTGTTCAGCTGGCTGGGTTGTGCAGCCCTGAGCATCCGCTGTAACCACTGGGAACCCCATCTATGTGACAGTTGTAAAAGATCATGCCTAGAGTTTGTGGTTCCAGGCTGGCAAAAGCAGGCAAGCCTTTTTCTTGGGTTACGTACCTCCTTTTTTAAAGAGAATTCCCCTGTGTCATGTCTAATCGTTTAAGAAATAAAGGGGTTTGGAGTATTTTCTTCCTCCAAATTTGTTCCATCATTACCTACAAAGTTCATGATTATTCCTTTCTGTCCCTGGGCCTCACAAAATTACCTGAAAGAAATGAGGTTCCTTGACTATGCTCCATTCTGTCCCTGCTAACTTGGTTATAAGCTATGAAGCAGCCAGGACAGAAAGGTCATACCTCTTCAGTCCCACTCTTGGCATAACACTTGGGAGAAAGCTTGGAGACATCGTTGCCCTACCCTGGGTTGGAGGGAATATATGTTGGTTCTACTACCCCTCTTAGTTTGATTCTGAATTATATCTGTATCCCTTAGTCTTAGTCATGTTCTCAGTGTATGTTATTTGAAACTTAGGTTCACAGAAAAACAGATGTTAAAAGTCAGAAAGGATGTCCCTTACCAGCTAGTTTTTACCTATACCTGGAAAGGAATCCCTATCTCAACATAACAAGTGGTCATCCACTCCTTCTTTAAAGACATACAAGGAGGTAGAACCAATATGTCCTAGACAGTCTATTTTACTTTTGAATAGCTCTAATTGTTAGGGATTTTTTTTTCCTTTTATCAAACCTAAACGTCTTTCCTTATCACTTGTAGTCTTTGCTCCTGGTTTTGCCTTCTAGGGCCAAACTGAACAAGTCTCCTGGTTCCCAAGTTCCATTCAGTGGATGGTCAAGAGAGTCAGGGAAAGAGAATCGAGAGAAACAGGGAAGAGAAGGAAGCAAGAAGTCAGTGAGGGTCAGGGAAGTGTTTTTATGTATCTACAGCCTAGATTCCTGAAATACATTTATCCCATCCTGGATCATCATTGTTCCAAGGGGATTAGGATAAATTCCCAGAGATCAACTTAGTTTTGAGATATTCTTATATTACCTTAGTCTGTACTTGGGTATATGGAATCACAAGATTCTCTAAAAGTACTCAGAGAACTTGATGTCCAGATAGTTATATTTCTATAGTTTTCTTAAGAAAAGTCCAAAAAAAACCAGAGACTCAGCTTCCCTCAATAATAAATGGATGGAAAAACTGATGTTTTAGAAGAAAACTGCCTTCCTGACAATTTTCAAACAGCCCTTCAAGCCAAGAAGCTGACTATATTCCAAACATTTGGATAGTCATGTGACCTTACTCCTGGGGGCTCCCTTTTTTTTCAGCCTCATCTCTGAAACTGATTTCTCCATCTTGGCTGCTTCATTGGATTCAGCAACCGTTAGCTAGGTGTCAGGACCTATACTTTCAGACCACAGCCTGCCTCCCATCTGGGTGTGTCCATTCTGCATGTCATGGGGTGTGCTCCATTTAGCATGGCACCCTATAGACCAACAATCACCATCATGGAAATCTTGAAAAATCGGTGTAGTTTTTTTGTATCTGCTCAAAGATATCCCAGTTAAAAAGAAAATACCAATAAAGATTACTGGGTGAAAAATGCAGTAAAACTACAGAGGAAAAAAAAGCCAACTTCTTGGGATGGGCCTCCATATCCCTCATATTTAAATATCTGAGGCACATCCTTACAGCATAGATTTACCTATCGCCTTCTTTCCCCCAACCATCAGCCCCAGGATGATTTTTTAACAATAGCTAAGTCACAATTTGTTGTTTCCCTACACACTCCCATTAAAAATCACCTCTAGGATGACCAGCTAGCTCCTAGCTCTCTGCCTGAGAAAAACTGAGAAAACATGAACAAATACTAAGAAACCATGATTTCCTTTCACATGGACCACTCTCTGGAAAATAGGTCAGCAAATGCTCATTTTATTTAATGCTTGTTAAGTTTAGAATTAAATTAAATTAAGAAAAACAAAAAAGAAAGAAGATTGACACTAGGCCATGTTTCCAGGTTGGAATTAGGCTCCCTCCCCCCAAACATCACTGAGGTTGGCTAAGTTACTTAATCATCAGGCCCTGGGGTTATAGCACCTGTGCTTCTCCCCAGATGTGTTAGTCCAGAGCAACCTCTGGATGGCCTTCTATGGAGCCTGAAGTCCTTTGCTGTCCTGCTCCCTCTACTCCATTAAGGCATTTTTCCAGTAATGTTTCCCAGGGTCAGAAACTGATGAGAAGCAGCAGGAAGGTGTTGACACAAAACGTGTTCCTTTTTTTTCTCCTCTGGCTGTGGCCCATGTTTACAGCAAGCTGAAGAGAGCACACTGTTCCATTTTTCGTGGGGCTTTGCCAATTCCAATTGCCTCATTGCTGACAGTGCTTTGTGCTTGATTGGAAACTGACAGAATTTGGATTGTTTATGGGAAGAAGAAGGATCCCAGGATGCAGAATTGGAAGAGACCTCAAAAATCATCTAGTATGACCCCCCCATTTTAAAAATAAGGAAACTGAGGCTTGGGAGAGTGAAGGGGCTGGCTCAAGGGTCTGAATCAGAGCTATAAAAGAGCAAAGCTGGGATTTTAATCCAGGTCTTCTTTCTACTGCCCCTCAATCTATCCAAGGGCTCCTGAAGCAAACTCATGGGACGTGGCAGCATCGTCCCAACAACCTACTTCTTCAAGGAACCCTACCACAGATCTTGAATTGGAAAAGACCTTAGAAGCCATTTGGTTCAACCCCCTCATTTTTCTTTCTTTGTTTTTTTTTTTTTGTTTTGGGGGGGTATTTTTTGGCTTTTTGGAGGGCAGGCGAGGGCAGGGCAACTGAGGTTAAGTGACTTGCCCTAGGTCACACAACTAGTTGTAAAGTGTCTGAAGTCATATTTGAACTCAGGGCTGGTGCTCTATTCACTGCACCACCTACCCGCCCCAACCCCCTCATTTTTTACGGATTAGGAAAGTCAGGCCCACAAAGGTTAATAGTGATTTGCTCAAATGTTAAATAAAAAAATACCAGAGCTAGGATTTGAAATTAGCTCCTCTAATTCCAAATCTTTCCCTTTCCACTATACCAAGCTGTCTCCAGAGCCCCCAAATAAGACTCTTCTCTAACTTTCTGATTGGCTTCAAGACCAAACTCCTCCCTACCTCAGCCTCTACCTCGCATTCAGAACCCTCACTCCCAGACATTTGAATCTTGTAGGTAACAAATTATTGGTCCTCAGACATTCCAGCTCAGGATAACTTGTCTGGTAATTGGACTCCAGAACCCAAGTGGGAAAGGCAAGAACTTGGGCATTGGGTCTTCATCAGAGAGTGAGTATGGTTAAGAAATGTGGACTTTCTCCACCACCACCACCACCCCCACCTCCTGTGTAAATTTTCTAGAGATAAGGGCAGATTTGATCTACAACCCGCTCCCACCACATGCATTTGTTCTCCAGACCCTTCTCTCCTAAGATCTGATTGTAAGGTGCACACAAGCTCCTTTTAATCTTCATTTCTAGACCCCCCTTTCCTTACCCCATGATTCTAAACTCCTGGTGTCCACCCCTCAGTGACCACTCCCACCCACCCATCCCCAACTAAACGCTTTAACTTGGGGGGGTTTTATTTATTTATTTTTACCTACTGACTATTTCATGGTTATTAATGAAAGTGATAGCGATTCCTGGTGTACTTATCTTAGATTATGTGGTCGTTATAAAATGAGGTACCCAAAGTAGTCAGTCTGCGGTTGATTTGAAAACAGACGAGTCTCAACAATGAGCTTAAGGAAAGGTGTCAGGTATAAATCTTGTCTTCAAACAGCCAGGGTGCATTCCAGACTTCAGAGACACTTCTTTGTGTAAAGTCTTTCTTTCTTTTTTTTTCCCCCCCCCCTCTCTCTTTTTTTAAAATTCTGTCTTTCTTTTCCTTGGGCCTGGAAGAGGATGAAAGTGCAGGGGTGTGTGCATTATTTTAGTCTGATAATGAGGGTGAGGCCCCCAGGCACAGTAATTTGGCAGCCCCAACACTTCCTGTAACAGTTTTAAATTTTTTTTTTATCCAAGAGCTGCTTAAAGACAAACATTTTTTTTTGTTGTTGTTGAACTGCTGGTGGTTCATTTTATGCAGGAACCGTGCAATTAATCTTGTTTATATTAAAGAGACAGGTTGCCTTTGTCAGCTTTCCTGAGCTATAATTAATAAAGATCAAAAACGTTACAAAGACATAATATTTGGCTTAATGCAGATGAGGCTGTGCAACATCTGCCCCAATTAGAGAATCCAAAAGAAAAACAAATATCCTGTGCCCTTTGGAATAGCTCAGTTATATTAACAAAACTATATGATCAGGAGGCTTCTCTCAACCTTAACCCCTCCCATTAATTCTGGTGAAAAACTGGGGGCAGACATCAATTAAATTGTTATTTTCCAACTTCTAGTGCTAAAGACCAATTGGGTTTTATACATGATTGGAGCTGGTAAAAGTGAAGGCAGCCGAAAGTTATTCAGGTGTGTGGGTGTAAATTAGAATGGCAGGAAGCCCAGGGAACTGGGACAGGGGCTAAGGAAGAGATTCTTCACGCGATATTTCATGTGAAGAAATCACAAGCAGCATTATATAACTGCGCTATTTGTCCACTCTTCCCTTCCCCCAAACCCTTTGGTTTAGGCTATTTAAAGTCTTTTGTCCAAAGAAATGTCATTAGAAAATGATTGTGGATTGTGGATTGTCTTTCTGAAGTATTATCAGTTTTTCCTATGGCAGTGTTAATGTAAAAGGTACTACTGCTACATACAAATGAAAGATCTCCAACTTAAATCATGCTGTAAGCTGCCACCATGGTGGCCATCACAAATCTCTTTCCATTCCACAAACTCAAAGACAAAGACAAACCAAAAAAGCCTAAACTCTTCAGGGAACCATTAGTTGGCTGGTAGGTAGAAGGAATTGTCCATAGTGAGAAGTTTTAGTCATCATCCAAAGGATTTGTGGAGCACCTACAAAGGATCCACTGACCTCTGATTACCGTGGTCCCATGAACTATGACAAAGGTCCGCCTGAGAGAAAAGGGAAGGGCTCAGAATATATAGTGAAGAATGGTTAACAAAGTATTGCCAAGTTGAAATGGCTCTTTTAATGCGGGGTCATCATTCTAATCCCCAATAGAAAGAAGGGTCTTTAAGGGAAAGGACTTTCATTTTCATCCTTGTATCCTTAATGCCCAGCACAGTGCCTAGCAAGTAGCAGGCATTTAATACATGCTCATTGAATGATTATCACCCAAACCCTTTCATGTTTTCTGTACCCAAGACTTCAGGCAGCTTATAGCATAGTTCAAAGCAAAGGACTTTCCTAAGACACCCACAACACAGGGAATGCAAATACTGACACACCAAGAAAACCAATAAAGTAACTACACCACCCAAAATTGTCTGGCATTGCCACAAGGAAGTCTAACTCAGTTTTCTTGCTCTCCCTTCTGCTAAAGCATTCAAGTATCTGTTTTGCTTTTTAGTAGAGAGAGTACTTATTCACTTACATAGTCCGATTTGGAGAATACCAAAAAGAAACCCCCAGAATCCCAAGATGTTTCTCCTTCCTTGTTGTCCACTATTAGAGATTTATCCCTTTGGATTAAATAATTCATTATCCCTAGAATGTGACTACCTTAAGGGAGAATGATTCACAAGTGTTTGTTACTTTAGTTTGTCAGAACACTTTTTTTAATGCTACTACCTCAGAGAGATAAATATCTAAAGGAGTGATTGGAGAGGGGAAAGAAGAAAGAGTTTTGGTCGATGGAGAATTATCAAGGCAAGGCAAGGCAATCCTAAATGATTTACCAAATGAAGAAGACAAGGTGCTCAGCAATAGACTACTGGGTAGGTAGGTGGTAGAATGAAGAAGAGAGCAGTAAAGTTCTTATCACTTTAGACTTGCTCTTGTGAGGAGCATTCTTTCCAAATCTAACTCGGAGTTTTAACTTGATAATCTAAAATTCTAGTCCACAGATATGTGTGTTCTAGCAGAGTCCACAGGTCTGGGTGCTGAGGCTGAAGTAGAAGTAAGTTCCTATCACTGGTCACAATATAACAGTATAAAAAAATTAAGAAAATGAAACTTCCCCACCTCCACAATCCACAATACACTTTGAGTCTTAACAAATAACCCTTTGTCTGAGATAAACACATCCTCCTATGCAGAGTCACAATACTCTAAACATACTTGTTCTAAGTATCATTTGGGTCCACCTATTATATGGTCCATATATTTGGTCCATATATCCTGGACATAACAGCTAACATTTATATAGCCCTCACTATGTGCCCTGTTGGCTCTCATCTTCCTACCTCTAAGTGTTTGCTCACGCTTTTCCCTCCATCTAAAATGCTCTCCTTCCCAATCACCGTTTCAGTAAAAATTGTAATCATCTTCCAAGGCCTAGCTCAAATGATACCTCCTCCATGTTCATTCCAATCAGTCCTTCCTTCTCTGAAGTTCTATAGCATTTATTTTCTGTCTCGTTCAGGTGGTACTTACTATACTGTAGACATGTTGTCTCCCCAGATAGATTATAAGCTTCTGGAAGGCAAGGACTTCATCTTTAACATTAGTGCATCTCGCAAAACATCCGTGCCAACAGATTCATAGATTATTAGAGCCAGACCTAGTGAGAATAGTTATTCTCCAACAATTCTCTATTGAATAATGAAGAACAAAGGGAACATGCCCAATGAGAGAGGAGAGGAAGGCAAGAGAAGGAAGAGGAAGGGAAAGGAGAGAGGAGTAATGGAAAGAACACATTTTAAGAGTGTTGACTATGGTTGAAATTCTAGTTCTCCTCTTTATTATTTATATGAATATAGACAAGTCTTTTAATCTCTCTAAACCTCCATTTTCCTATCCGTAAGATGTGGATAATGATACCTATGCTATCAATTTTATGGGTAGTTGTTAGGGTAAAGGCACAAAGTGCCTTGTGAATTGTTTTATACATACATGCATATGCACACACATAATGGAGACAGTGTGTAGATGTGAACTATCATTGTTTCTGGATGCCCCCCTCTGATCCCTTACCTGCTCAGGGCTCTTGCTCATTTGAAGCAGGAGTTCCCTAACAGGCTCAGGTTCTCCTTACAATGGAGCTATCGTTCCATGACAAGTGAGCTTGGACTTCAGTTTATCTTATTATCTCCATGCTTTTCCAATGAGGAAGCAAAAACAAACAAAAAAAATTCCCATTTTCTCAATACCTGAAGAATTTCAAAAATGAAAAGCTATTTTCCCTTCCATAAACAGATGACGTTTTTAGTAATATATAAATTTGTTTCACAGACAAATATATACTATGTTATTTCAGAAATGTCTTGCAAGAACTGAAATTCCTAATGTCTTTTGTTTAAAAAATTATGTTTACCAAGTTGCATGAAATTCAATTCTTTTTTTTTTTGCTTTTTTTTTTTTTGGAGGGCAATTGGTGTTAAGTGACTTGCCCAAGGTCACACGGCTAGTTTTTGTGTTAAGTGTCTGAGGCCGGATTTGAACTCAGGTCCTCCTGATTCCAGGGCCGGTGCTCTACTCACTGTGCCAATGAAACTCAATTCTGCAGGAAAATAAAATTTTGGGTTATCATTTTTTCCAAAAATGTAGGTTGAATTCAAAGACTAGTTGAAATAAAATTAAATTGTGCCTCCACAACCTATCAAGTCTCCTATTAGCAAAAGAGAAAGTCCTATAGCATATAATTGAAGTGTCTACCTGACTCCTGTGTAACCTTACGTTTTTGAAAGCAATTTGTAAAACCATAAATCACCAGCACAGAGATTGCCTGATCCCCCTGGCTGATAACAATTTCTTTCTCCTTCTTTGTACCTCTCATTGAACTTTACTTATGTCTACACTAGACATGCTGTATTATCTATATTTTTGCTATTATAATATCTCTCCTCCTAGATCATTGGTTCTCAACCTTCCTAATACCACAATCCTTTAATACTCATATGTGGGCGTATCTGCATGTGGGTGGACCCTCCTGGAGACAGATAGAGGAGCGCTGTCTCTGTTCCTAAGACCATTGGAAATATATGTTTTCCGATGGTCTTAGGCGGCCCCTATGAAAGGGTCATTTGACCCCCAAAGGGGTCACGACCCACAGGTTGAGAACCACTGTCCTAGATGGTATAAACTCCATGAGAGAGGAACTGTGTTATTTGTTCCTGTTTTTATCCCTCATTATTCATAGTATAATATCTTAACCATAGTATATACACAATCAATGTTAAATTGTTGAAATTACTGACTGTTAAAACTTCGTGTTTTTCCAACATGAACCAAATATAATTCCAGTTTTATAAAATAACACACATTTTAATCCACATCTGAATACAATAGAAACCTATATACCAGGTAGACAAATAATATGACTCCTCAAAGATGTCAAATTAGATTATTCTAAAGTATTACTTTAAGTCATGGGTTAACCTGGTTAATCTTTTGTCAAATGACAAGAAGAAAACCAGATTGGAGCACCAGCATAGTGTGGAAACCTGCCTTGGTTTTGAATCCTGCCTCTAACTTTTACTACCTATATTACCATGGGCACCATTTAACCCAGGGGTGGGGAACCTGCAGCCCCAAGGCTACACGTGGTCTTTCAGTCTTTGAGTCTAAGTCTTTGGATGCAGCCTTTTCACTGAGTCCAAGTTTTACAGAACACATCTTTTTATTGAGGGCAAATTTCTGTGAAGTTTGGATTTAGTCAAAGGGTCCCACTTGAGGA
The DNA here is from genome assembly GCA_028646575.1 of Pseudocheirus occidentalis. Lineage (NCBI taxonomy): Eukaryota > Metazoa > Chordata > Mammalia > Diprotodontia > Pseudocheiridae > Pseudocheirus > Pseudocheirus occidentalis. Next base: position 72,377,369 of record CM053600.1, on the reverse strand, counting down.
CCGAGGGGGCCTTGAGGTTGGCCTTGAGGTCACAGGTTCCCCACCCTGATTTAATCTGTAGGTCTTACCTCACTGAGTTGTTGTAAAGATCAAATGATATGTAGTATCTATGTGAACTACTTTTTTATTACTCTTTTCTTACTAGCTTTATGATTTGGGGCAAGCCATTTGCCTGCATGGGTGTCACTTTCAATATTATGAAATTGAATGAATGAGTAAGTGAGTGAATGAATGAATAAATGAATGTATTAAAAAGCATTTATTAAGTGCTTACTATGTCCAAAGAATAATTGAGTGAAATTAGATGATTTCTACACTTCTTTTCACCTCTCATAGTCTGACTGTTTGATGTATTTTCCTCGCTTTAGTGCTATTAGATTACTCTTGTACCATCCTATCCAGTTATAACAAGAGAACAGTGATATGGGGGAAATCATCTACCAACACAGATCTCAAAGAAGTCTTACAACAACTCTATGAGGTAGTTACAAGTATGGTTATTCTGAAGTTCAAAGGTCAAAGGATATATATATTCCTGGCAGATCTACCCATCACAAGTACAAATCTCATAACTATAAAACTTCACATTTATATGATAATAAATTATATATTTTTAATTTTTTTAGCCTTTTTTTTATTTTGAAGGGCAATTGGGGTTAAGTGGCTTGCCCAAGGTCACATGGCTAGTTTTGTGTCAAGTGTCTGAGGCCACATTTGAACTCAGGTCCTCCTGATTCCAGGGCTGGTGCTCTATTCACTGTGCCACCTAGCCACCCCCATGAAATTATATTTTAATTAGGTATTATGTCAACCACATAATACCACACCATATGTGTGAAGTCTCTACAAGTCTGCTCAGTCTACTTTCTACTGTCCTGGGACAGTGTGTATGGCCCAGGGAAAGTTTTTAGTGATAGCCAAGTGGGAGAAGGTAATCACAATGGATAGAAAGCATCTCCAGCAGATGTTAAGCATGATTTGATGCACTTTGGTGTTGATGTCCAGATTGCAGTGGGAGAATCATATTAACACAATGCAATTTAGATTAGACAGGAATGAATGAATTGAAGGATCAGAGGCCAGGGCCACAAACATCTATTGACAAAGAAAGGACTTACAGATGGGCTGAACTATGAGAATTTCATAGTTATTGGGATGTGGTTGGAGATGATTCCAGGATAATAGATAATATTGTATGAGTATCAACAAGAGTGTCAGGGTTTCCAAAATCATTTGTGAGCATTCAATAAAAAATGAGAGGAAGTAGGTAATGCCTAAAAGGAGTTTGGTTAAGAGCTCAATTTAGGGCAAGAGTGAGCATTCCAGGAGAATAATTCACAATGGAGTATTTTGGATCGACTCTTTAACAAGAAAGTTAGCTTTTTTTTTAAACGTCCTTAATTATTCATGATAAAGATTAGGTATCTGATCTCAGGACACTGTCTTCATGTTTAATATATCTAGTATGTATTAAATGATGAAACATGTATTTTATTACTTGTGCGATATTGGGCGAGTCATTAAATCTCTTGGGGCCTCTGCTTCCTCATATTTGTCAGATTACCTACTCTAAGATGCTATGAGCCCATATTATGTATGTATAGGGTCATAGGGACTGGACTTGTGATTTTTTTGGTACTGGGAACTCCAAGGTGAGGAAACTCCATTCAACAAGGCAGAATGATACTTTCTCTGAAATACAGTCTTAAGAGAGTTCTCTAGCACTCTGAGATGTTAAATGAATTACCCAGGCTCCCACAGTTAACATGTGTTAGAGCAGTGGTTCTCAACTTTCCTAATGCCGTGACCCTTTAATACAGTTCCTGATGTTGTGGTGACCCCGAACCATAAAATTATTTTTGTCGCTACTTCGTAACTGTAATTTTGCTACTGTTAGGAATCATAATGTAAATATCTGATATTCAGGATGTATTTTCATTGTTACAAATTGAACATAACCCACAGGTTGAGAACCACAGTGTTAGAGGAAGGATTTGAACCCTGATTTTCCTGGCGTGGAGACCAGCTCTCTACACCACACTGTTTGTCTGTAGTATTCATGATAGTCAGTCAAGAAGCCTTTAATAATTGCATACTATATGCCTAAATTCTGAGGATTCAGAAGAAGACAAAAACAATCACTTCCCTCAAGGAGATCAAAATGTAATGATATATGTAAATATATTATAATATATGTATGAAAATATATTTATATGCATGTATGTTGATATAGTCTTATGAGAAATGTCTAGGGAAAATTATCTATATTGTGTTATAATAAGAGAAGGGAGCCCTTTGTAACTTCCCAGTCCTGTGGGTTCTGAAATCAGTTTGACATTTATCTGAATAGAAAGGGAAAGAGAAAGAGTAAAAAAGAGAGAGTGGGGGGCAAAGGCAAAGAAATAGGAAGAGGGAAAAGAGAGAGAGGAGAGAGAGAAACAGAGATAATGAAAAAGACAGGCAGATGATTTAAACAAGTTAATTTTAAACTTTGACTGCACCTTAAGTCTGGATTTCATTCAAAAGGATTTTTCAGTACAGTTATGGGGGATTGCCAGAAGGAGAGGGAGATCTTGTGTCCTTATAACTGTGAATCATTTCACATTCCTCATAATTGGCTATGATTCTATTATGCCTTAAGGATTAATTCTTCAAATAACAATGCAGAGAACTGGAGTAAGAATACTTAACCCAGCTGAACTCCTCTCCCTGAACTCCACTCCTGAGTTTCAGAAATTTGTCAGGAATGGAGATATATCATCATCATCATCATCATTAGTGTTCATTGAGCATGCACTCCTTTCTCCTCCATAATCTTGTCATCTTTGATGAGTCTTTCCTTTGCTCTCACATCGAGTCTGTCAGGAGGACCGTTCATATTTTCCATCTTCTCTTGTCCATTCTGCATCAGGATTTTCAGCTTCCTGTGGGTTTCTTGCTTTCCACCTCCTTCTCCCACTAATCCAGGAATTCTTATCCCTTTTTTGTGTCATGGGCTCCTTTAGCAGCCTGGGAAAACCTATGGAACTTTTCTCAGAATAATGTTTTTAAATTTCTGAAGGAAATGTTAGATTTCAGTTAAAGCTTAGTGAGAAATAAAGATGTAATTTTTTCCCCATCCAAGTTTACAGATGCCTGCCTCTCCACAGACCCCTTGGAGGGGAGGGGGATGAATCTCACGTGAAAAACCCTTCCTCTGATCTATTCTCCATGTCTCAGGAAGCATAGTCTCCCTCTGAAGTATTTTTGATCTTAACACTCCCTTTCTCAGAGCCAATAAACACCCTAATATTCTAATGAATCTGTGAATTCATTCATACTGGTATTCCTTCCAATGATGAATAACACAACCTGTTAGAGGAAGCATGACATACTGGATAGGGCATTGGACCTGGGTTCTAATCCCACCTCTGATAATTTCTAGCTATGTGATTATGGACCTCAGTTTCCCTATCTTTAAAATGTGCAGGTTAGAGTGGATGGTCTTCAAGATTCTCTTCATTTTTAATTTTACTATCCCATGAACTACTCATGCCCATACTATGTGACTCTCATCTATATCCTCCCTAAAGTTTGCAACAAGAAGTCCACTCAGCATGCATGAAGCCTCCCTCTCATTTTCTTGAAATAAGAAAAACACTAGTAGAGTATAGATGTTCTCCATTGATTATTCCTCACTCTTTCTATGTGACTAACTTGTTATTTCCTTCAATCATACCTTTGTTTAAAGACATCCTTTACACTGCAGGTAAGCGACACAATGGATAGAATACTGAGCCTGGCATTAGGAAGACTTGAATTCAAAGATGGCCTCAGACACTTACTAGCTGTGTGACCTTGGGCAAATCACTTAAACTCTATATGCTTCAATTTCTTTATATGCAAAATGGATATATTAATAGCACCTATCTCTCAGAGTTGTTTTAAGGCTCGAATAAGATATCAGTAAAGCCCTTAGCACAATGTCTGGCACACAGTAGGTACTTATTAAATATTTGTTCCCTTCCTCTTCCTCTCAGAGTTTGCCTTCTCCTTCTAGAGCACAACCAACCTCGACCTAATTCTGAAGTCATTTCTTCTCCATTACATTTTGTTTCATATTCCCTAATCCCTCTAGGAATTTTGCTTTTTCCCATATGACTTGCCAACCCCAAGTACCCTTGAAGAAATAACTCTTCCCTGGGGCAGCTAGGTGGTGCAGTGAATAGAGCACCAGCCCTGGAGTCAGGAGTCCCTGAGTTCAAATCCGGCCTCAGACACTTAACACAAAAAAAAAAAAAAAACCTAGCTGTGTGACCTTGGGCAAGTCACTTAAACCTGATTGCCCTCCAAAAAAAAAAGAAAAGAAATAACTCTTCCCCTTTCCCCTTTTCCCAAGTCATACTCTTCCTGTAAATCTCTGCTCAAGTTATACTTTCCATACAGGTATTAGAAAAATATAGGTACTTGAAAACTTTTTCTAATATATACTAAGTGATTTTGAGTGGGTGTGGGTTTGTGATTTCACTGCTGTACAGAACTTCCAGCATGAGAATTCATACTCCCTCTACCTCAAATTTATACTTTTGGAAGTTTATTTGAGGCATTGGAAGATTAAATGACTTGTCCATGGCCACCATGGCTAGTTTATATTAAAGATAGGATCTGATTCCTGACTCCTAGTCCTTCTCTCTATTACACTACATTGTCTCTGTTTAGAATTCAGTTAATGATGCTGTTATGTATGCCTACTACTACTGCTACTACTAGGCAATGGGAAATCTGGCATAGTCCCATTTCCTAGAAAGGTTTAAATCGAAAGTATAAGTCAGAACTGGCCGCTTATAAGCCACAATGCAATAGGAGATGGGACAGCCACCAGATTGACAACATAGGATCAGAAGTCTCAGGCTAACAGGAGTTGGGAACACTGGACAATCTCTCTTCTCATCAGCATGGATCAGTACATGACTGCCTGATTTGCTGTGCCCAAGTCACTGCTGCTGTTACTATAAACTGAAGGCAGTATTTGTTTCCCTAATTTGGGCAGATCCCTTAGAGTTTGTTTAAAGTTAAGGCTGCCTTAAAAGCCCTTGCTGAGTCAATGAGCTCCTAGTCCCTGTGATAACCTTTGCTGAAAGATCTTTTGCCAGCCTCACTCTGGCACTCACAACGAAAAGCTTTGGTCTTCTTCTCTTCTGAGTCTTTTAAAAACCATATATTGCCAGCAGCATAAACTTGCAACTTAAATTACACGGTAATTTAGATAAACCACGTGTCTTTAAAATATGCTTTTTAAACTCATCAAATACCCAAGTTTGGAAAATATCTCCCTCTTTAGACAAGTGTTTGATGAAAGGAATATCTTTAAAAACTTACGAACTTTGAAAATGATGACAGCACTCCTCCCTGATCTCTACCTGTTGTAATCCAATCCAACCTTTGAGGTCCAGTGAAGCCTTCTCTCAAGGAAAGTGCTGGGAAGCTTTGCCAAGAGGGAAAGGGATGCCTCAGGAAAAAAAAGGGAAAAGAGAAAAGTTGTTTCCTCAGGGGTTCAAGTCGTATGGGAAAAAGGGGCAAGCAAAATTCCTGTGATCATCTTATCAAGTTCTATTCTTTTAAATGTGTGTGAGAGAGACAGAGACAGAAAGACAGAGACAGAGAGACAGACAGACAGACAGACAATGAGAGAGACTTCTCTCTAAAACTTAAAGCCCCATGAGGACAGGAGTCATTTCTTCTTTCTTTTTGTATTTCAGTCAGAGCATACACAGCACAATGACTTGCTCATAGTAATAGATATGTCACTAGATGAGGAAGGCTGCTGAACCTAGAGTTGGAAAGACCTGGGTTCAAGACACGTAGATACTTACTAGTAGTTTTTTTTCCCCTGGAACAGTCATTTAAGTTCCAAAAGTAGCAGTTTCTTCATCTATAAAGTGAGGCAAATAATAGTGTCTATCTCATAGGGTTCGGTTGGTTTTGTTTGTTTGTTTTTGCTTTTTGGAGGGGAGAAGACAGGACAATTGGGGTTAAGTGACTTGCCCAAGGTCACACAGCTAGTAAGTTTTAAGTGTCTGAGGTTGGATTTGAACTCAGGTTCTCCTGACTCTAAGGCCTGTGCTCTCTCTATTCGCTGTGCCACCTAGCCACCCCTACCTATCTCACAGGGTTGTTATGAAGCTAAGATGAGTGTATGACTCTGTGTGTGTGTGTGTGTGTGTGTGGTATATATGCATTTTTAGACCTTGAAGTGCTTTACAGATCTGTTATTATTGTTATTATATAATATAATCATATATCATAATGAAATATAATGAATAAATAAATAAATTTTGTTTGAGTGAATAAATAAGACTATGCACACTGGCATACATACATTCAGAAGACATGAAACTTCTAATGAAGTTGAAGAATTTCCAAGGAAGGTCAGCAAAATGATCTTTAGGTCAGTAAAGTTTTCCTACTAGAATGGGAGCTCCTTGAGGGCAGGGCTGTGTCACTTTTATTCCTGTATAATAAGCACCTAGCACAGAACCTGGTCCATTGCAGGCACTTAATAAATGCCTGGTGGTTGATTTAAAGGAGATAGAGGAAAAGATTTGGGAGATATTTCTACAATAAATCAATTTAGTGCTAGCCAGAAATCTCATCTGCATTGGAACTATTTGCTTCTCATTCAGAGGAATCAGAAATCCATGACACTGGAATAATGTTCCATTTCCTTCTTTTAGAATCCCTAGCTTCCTTCAAACTGAAGCTCAACTCAAATTCTACTTCCTTACATGAAACCTTTCCTTCTCCTTGAAACTTAATCTACATATTATCAGCATGTATACATATAATGTATGCATAATTTGTACTTCTTTTTATGTGTACATATTTCCTTAACAGAATGTAAGCTCCTTGAGGGCAGGAACCGTTTTGTTTTTTTACTTTGCATTCCAGCACCTGGTATATAACAGGCGCGTAATAAATACTTTTTAATTGATTGAACTTTTTGTAATGGCTGTATATTTACTCTCAAATCATTCCTAAATTTTCAGTCTGATATTGCTTATGGTCAGTAATTTTTGGCAGTTCAAACAAGGCATCCTGGGTTCATTTCAGAAATTTCTTAAGGGCACAGAGGCATTCTCCACTTTTAATATTTTAATATTTTACCCTAATTAGTGGGTTTGGGGCAGGGGGTATCTTATTATTTTCACTCTGGCATCCTTAGGCTACAAACACTTTGACATTGTTTTATGGGGCTTGGCATTGGGAATCAATGGCATTCTGACTGCTGGTGAATGTGAGATTCATAATGAAACACCTCATAAAAGGCATCTTTAAATACTACACCCTTTGATTCATAGGCAGTCTCCCTACAGGCCACAGAATAAACAAGAGCGATCTTTTAGGACTGGAGAACATTGGAAAAGCCACAAGAAGGAGAGTTAATGCTGAAAGTCAGCATTTGTTTATTATCAACATAGAGCAACTGTTTGCTTATTCCTGGATCTCTAGGACAAGTCCAGAATTACCAACTCATGTGGAAGTATAGAATCACCAAGCAGCATGGGTACAAACACAGTCATCAGAGCATAAAGTTTTGTATTGCAGGACTTGGGTTCAAACCACTTATACCTGTGTGACTTTGGGCAAATTTTTTCACCTTTCTGGCCTTCAGTTTCTTCATTTATAGAATGAGGGAAATGGATTAGATGACTTGCAAGAGCCAATTCTTGGGCATCAGAGGAGAGAAACAGAAAAAGATTTATGTGCTAATATGTTGCCATCACATTGAAATAGTGGATAAAGTAATGTACTTAGACTGAGGAAAAAATGAATTTGAATCTTGCCTTTACTAGCTATGTGACCCTGAGCAAGTCACTTAACTTCTTGTCCCATTTCTTCATCTACAATATTGGAACAAATAATGGTAGCACATGGCATTTTGGGGATCAAATGAGATAATATATGGTAGGAGTGGGTATCTTATGGCCTTGAGACCTCAGATTTCCCACCCTTGACATATGTAAATCACTTTGCAAAACTTAAGTTGCTATAGAATATCACCTATTGTGATTAGCTTTCAATCTAAGAAATTGTTGACCATCCTTGCTTTCCTGCCTCCCTTGCTCCAGGAAATTCATTGATTCAAAAAAAGCTTACTAACAAAAGCAGATACCCAGAGAGCCATTTTTCTTTTTCTTTTTTTCAAAATCACCACCCTCCTTTAATAGAATACTCCTGAAATCCGGGACTATTTTCTACCAACAGAAATCAAATCTAAGAACCTGCAGTGATAAGTTGGCAGTCCTGCTTATTTCAAAGGACTTGGGAATACTTCCCAGCATAGTGCTAACCAGAGAACTAAATCTGCTCTTTGAAGGACAAGCTCCATCTTCAATTCTGGAGTTTATATTCTTTCCATAGCTAAGGGAGGCGAGGACCAAAAGACTCTGTATAAATCCCATTTTTAAAAAGAAAACACTATTCCTTCAAAATGAAAGTACTTCTCTAAACCACATGATTTAACAGAAATTACATGCACAAGTTACTGAATTACATTAATAACCTATTTTTATTCAGTCCTCTGACCAGGACTTTGACATTGCATCTCCATTTATCCCTAGGATTTAAGGAAGGATTGGGCTGATATCAAAGCATAGTGGTTAGAAAGATAGTGCTGCAGTCACAAAGATCTGGGTTCAGGTGCTGCCTGACACATACTGGTTGGGTGAGCCTAAGTAAGTCACAAGTAAGTAAGTAAGTAAGCAAGCCTAAGTAGAGTGCTCCAGACAATGATAAGAGCTGACAATTAGTATAACACTTGAAGGTTTGCAAACTACTATACGTACATTTGCATTTTACCATGACCATACCCTTGTGTGTCTTAGAAGAGGTACTAGTCTACACTGATAGAGGGAATTTTTTCCATGACGTTTCCATAAGCCATTAAAATTAGAGGTTCTGTGCAAATTTTTTTTTCTAAAATAGTCCCACTTTACAGATGAGGACACTGAAACAGAGAGGCAAATGTTTTGTCCAAAAGTCACCCAACCCAATGGTTAGAATTGTCCTCATGCAGTGTTCTTTTCTACCAAACTATAGAGAAAACACAAAGATTAAGGGGGAAAGTTAGAATCATGGATTTAGAGTTGAGCTAAAGACTTTATTTTTGTTTGACACAGACCAACAGAAACGTCAAATATTTAGTCTCGCTACTCAGTCAGTAAACATTTATTAAGCACCTACCTACTTTGTATAAGGCACTGTGCTAAATGCACTCTGCTCCAGAGGCCTTCCTCAAAAGACCTCAGTTCTTCATTCAGAAATTTATTCTACCTTCTACCCAAACTTTTCCCCAACCAGCAGTGAAATTCAAGGCTGGTCTCTGACTAGTCTCTACCTGCCCTCACCTGAGGTGATGCTGCTGCTTTCAATCTCCTGAGAAAGTATTTGCATGTAGAAATTCACTCGTGACATCAGCCCCATGAATACCTCAAAAGAAAGGCATGGAGTGTGATGTGACTGAAGTGTCATTACAATATAATCTATATTATATAAGTGTATAACCTAATTATATTGCAAGGAATGAATTAAACCACTAATAAGAGGCTTCCATCTCAATGCCACTAATTCCCAAATGCCCTAGTTTTGTGGGTTGCGAACCCCCTTCTCTGTTTTCCAGCCTGGTTGGATGAGGAGAGGTATCCAGTTGGAGCTGTGGTGGTGGATGGTTGTATCTGGTGCCCATGTTAATTCAGCAACAGCTTTTGCTCATCTTGCTTCCTCCCCCCAAGGCCTTTGCATTACTTGAAAAGAAAGCGCTGAAAAACAAATTCTCTTTCAAACCGGTAGAACAAGGCCCTGCATTTGACAGGAAAGATCCAAATTTATGAGTTTACTTGCTTCGTGCTAGGACTCGAATTTTCTCAAAAGGCCTCTCCAAAGCGGGGGAGGGGGCAGTAAATGGTTATTTATAACCACTGGAACATCCCAGTCACCTGCATGATCAAACACCAGCTGGGGCTGGGTTATTTCCCTGACAATCCCAGCTGAGGAGGTGAGGGAGTGATTGGCTTAATCCTGAGATTAGGGAGGAGAGAAATTTAACACTTGTGAACAAACAAACAAATGGAAAAATCCAGCCCACTCCAATCTAAAAGGTTTGGGAGTATCCAGTTTGAATGGTGGGGGGGGAGAGGTATTCTTCAGCTTTTGGAATAAGAAACACCTCCAGACTCATTTGGGGTGGGAATTCTGACTTGTGCCCTGTCATTTTGATATATCTTATAGCCAACAGAACTGGCTTGTTGAATGTGTGCATGTGTGTGAAGTATGTAACAGAGAGACACAGAGACAAAGAAGAGAAATAAAGGAAGAGATGAGAAAGGACTCTTGAATCTCAGCCACCCACCACTAATGATTCAGTAATAATTCCTGTTGATAGAGCACTTTAAGATTTACAGATTGCTTTCCTCACAACAACCCTGTATCCCCATTTTATAGATAAAGAAACCAAGGCTACTACAACACCCAAATTCACATAGCTGGTAAGTATCAGAGCCAAACTATGAACATAGGCTTTTCCCAAGTCCAAGTCCAGGATTCTTTCTGCAATATCAAACCACCCCAATAGCCTTCATTCACCCTTTCTATAGTCAGAAAAGGAAGGCAGCAGGGAACCTTGAGTCCTGCCAAGGATTTTCAGAAGATCATTAAACCTACATTAAGTAGGACAGAATTATGTCCACATGTACCAACTTCATGCTCTTCCAACTTCTCCCCCCTAGATTTTCTCTTCTTTTTGCTCCATGTCCCCAAAACAAGACAATGTTTGCCTGTAGCAAACACTCTCAGCATCCCCCCTGGCCTCATACACACACAGACACCCTCTCTCTCCCTCTCTTCTCTCTCTCTCTCTCTGTCTCTCTCTCTCTCTCTCTCTGTCTCTCTCTCTCTCTGTCTCTCTGTCTCTCTCTCTGTCTCTCTCTCTGTCTCTCTCTCTCTCTCTCTCTCTCTCAGTGTTCCTTCTGATTTTCTCTAGAATCATCATTCAATTGTAGTAGAATTCTAGGTCAAGTTGCAAAGGGCCTCAGTGGGCATCTGGTCCACCTCCATTTTGCAGATGAGAAAACTGAAACCCAGAGAATACCCATGGGAAGGTGCCCCTTTTCCTCCCTGGCTTAAACACTAGTAGAGTTTTAAGATAGAAAGATGGCTTTGCCAGGAGTAATGAGAAAAAGGCAAATGCATGCATTCTGTTATTACTCATGTTGCTTACACTTGTTCCTCAGTGCCTGTTAGAAATTACTTCTCAGCCAGCAAGTGTGCTGACTTGCCGTTAGGAACCAAGAGTCAAATATTTCACTGAGGAAAATTTAGATTGCTTGCCACTTTCTAGATCTTTGGTCCAATTTTATTCATGAACATTATGCTTGGAGTACAGTTGTTAGTGGGAATCATTTGTAAGAGAAGTCTGGTGTCATGCCCTCTAGGTCCTCAAGTGCAGCCCTGCATGTGGTCTCAAAGTCACAGATTCCCCATCCCTGGTCTAGAGAATCAGGCCATTAGAATGGAGCAGTGGGTTTGGAATCAGAAAGACCCAAGTACAAATCTGACCTCAGACTAGCTATGTGACCCTAGACAACTCATTTGACCCATGTCAACCTCAGTTTCCTCTTCTAGAAAATTGGGGTAATTATAATAGCATTTACCTTCCAGGGCTGTCATAAGGCTCAAATAAGATCATGTTCATAAATGTAAATGTTATATAAATGATAGCTATAATTATTACTGTTATTTATTGGGTAGCTAAGTGGTTAGAGCACCAGGCCTGGAGTCAGGAAGACCTGAATTCAAATCTGGCCTCAGACACTTACTTACTAGCTATATGATCCTGGACAAATCACTTAACCCTGTTTGCCTCAGTTTCTTCATCTGCAAAATGAGTGGAAGGAAATGGCAAACTACTCTACTATCTTTGCCAAGAAAACCCCAAAAGGAGTCATAAAGAGTTGGACACGATTGAAAATGACTAAACAACAAGACTTATCTTGGTTCAAATCCCATCTCAGAAACTAACCTGCAGTATAAGACAAGTCACTTGATCTCTAAGACTTACTGGGGTTATAATTTTCACTGGCTGAGGAAATAATAATAATTGCTAGAATTTACATAGCATCTACTATGTGTCAAATATTGCACTAAGCACTTTACAGATATCTCATTTGAACCTCACAACGACCCTGGGAGATAGATGCTATTATTATCCCCACTTTGCAGTTGAAGAAACTGAGGCACACAGCAGTTAAGTGACTTGCCCAGGGTCACCTAGGTAGTATGTATCTTAGGGTAAATTTTAACTCAGGTCTTTCTCCTGGTCTAACATTCTAGACACTGTGCCACCTAGAGTTTCCACATAGGCAGTTCTCAAAACAGACGAAATTACAAATCTTTCTTGCACGATAGCATTTAATCATTTGTAATGGCCAATAAGCTATTTCAATACGTACTCCAATAATCTGTTATATAGGGTGGTTGCTGTTGTGTGTTTAAGCATAACACGGGTTAAAACAATTAAATTCACCAGATGAGACTTTGGCCAGACTCATCATTTCACTTCCTCTTTGATGTTATTCTGTAGCCCAGTGGTTCTCAACCTTCCTAATGCTGTGACCCTTTAATACTGTTCCTAATACTGTTGTGGTGACCCCAATCATAAAATTATTTTCCTTGCTACTTCATAACTGTAATTTTGCTACTGTTATGAATCACAATGAAAATATCTGATATGCAGGATGTATTTTCACTGTTACAAATTGAACATAACCCACAGGTCGAGAACCGCTGCTCTAGCCTCACACTAGAAAGACACTGTATATTTAATTTCTATGTCACTGGTAACTAGTGTGTAAAGTTTCCATGGCAACCACCTGCTGAGCTAAAAAGTGTTATTTGTAGGTCCCAGTCAGCTGTTCAAAGGGACCAATTCAAGGGAAAGCAGTTTGTCCTGGAGGGAAAAGAAAAGGGTACCCTGGTGTTTTCCAAATTGCTGTAGATGAATAGAAGCTGAGGTGGCTATAATCATTAAGTATTCTATCACTCTTGTCAGAAGCAGGCTTAGACAACTAACAAAGGGAACGTCTCTGGGTCTCCAGAGCACTCAGAGCAGACAAACCCATATATAGAAGTATTCCTAAATGGAAAGTGTCCCATTGACAGGTTGGCAAGCCTACCTCAGATGACCAGATTACCTATATTTGAGGAATCTTTTTTTTTAATAAATTTTATTTGTGGGGGCGGAGCCAAGATGGCGGCATAGAAGCAGCAAAGCACCGCAGCTCCCACACAAACACACTAAAAAACTCATAAAATGGGACGCTAAACAGATTTTCAAGCTCCAAAACTCTCCACAAGACAGAAAGCACTACGCAGCAGCAGGCGGGGCTCTTTGCAGCAGTCTGGGACCCAGGCCCTGGGGCATCGGGTGGGGAACCATGGCTACAGGAGAGCAGATCAGCTGCACTGGAGGCACAGTTACCACATTTATCAGGCCAGAAGAAAAAAAGGCTAAGAGAAAGGTCAGTGGATTTTGCTAACTGGGGAGGAGAAGAGCGGGTCCGGCCAAACTGCTCCCAGGGCAAGGAGGCAGCGGGAGG